>CM021103.1:208176351-208637658 GCA_007115665.2 Sequoiadendron giganteum
CTCTCTCAAGTCTCTCTCTCTCACTCACTCACTCCTATGTATCTTCCATCTACCCTTAGCCCTATACCCTTAAACCATCTACGATCTACCCTCTATCTCTCTCCCACTCCCTCCCTGCCTCTCTCAAGACCCTCCCTCCCACCTCCTCTCCCTTGTGGTCTCCACCACCTGATCCCCATCTCCCTCTACCCTAACCCTAAACCCCAAAACCCTTAAACCTTTCTACCCTCCCTCTATCTTCACCTCCGTTAAAACCAGGCAAAAATCCAAGATTTTAAATTAAGCCTACTTCTGACCCACCATCCACAAACGGAAATTTTATGATCCCAATTTATAAATTATGTAATATTACCATGTCCACCGTCAAACGAAAAAGAATAAAACTAATGTAACGAAATATGGAGACCAACAAACGAGCCTTTAATGAAATGGTTTCTATCTGCAGTTCTAATTGTTTGCATACCTGTTTAACCGTAAACGCAAGAATCGTACTTGATAAACCTTATTTATCAAATCGGAACGATTTATTTAATCCAGCCGGATATTCCTCGTATCAATTGATTGCTGGAAAACAATGTAATTTATAAATTGAATATATACTTGATACTTCAATTTAAACAATCAAGAAACATCAGATTGGAGACAATCAGATAATCACAAGAATTCAACAAATAATTGATTCCAGGATGAAATCACCAAATTAACTATTTTTCATTATCTTACTTGAAATTCATACATACAACATAGCCTCCTCGAATGTCATCATTATGAAAATATAGTACTTACAGTAGTCTATCCTATCCTAATTTTTTTTATTTTTTTTACAATAGATTTTCAAATCATTTATACATTATAATCGAAGAGTTATGCCCCTTCATTTTTTGGTTATGACCGTTTGTATTTTATGGAAAAAATATTTGATTATATCACCTTTATCGGCAAATCAAATATTTAGACTATAGTTCAACTTTTAATTTTTCACTTTATTACTTATACCGCCCTTAACATTTCTTTTCCCGAGGCTTCCCTCATGTTTACCGCTCTACCACGGGCTTTGACTTTTCTACCTACGGTATGGAGGTACCCAACCCCATGCTGACCGTCGCAGTCTCCATCATTGCTTACAACGCTACCGCGGTCTTTGAATTTTCTATCGGCGGTACCGCAGTAACCGTTAGCCGCTTCTCCCAACAGTTTACCACAGGCACTGCAATCTTTGTTTTCATGGTTACAGTACTGTGGTGTGACCGCTAGCCATTTCCTCCTATTTACCATGGTCACCGTGGTCTTTAAGATAACCCTTTGCGGTATCATGGTAAGATGTCCTGACTACCACATCATTGAAGACTTACTGTCCACCGTGCTACTGCGGTCTATGGTTTGACCACCAGCGGTACTGCGGTGGAACCTTGACTGCCTTCTTTAACCGCTCACCACTACCTTCGTTGGTTGCTAACGGTTTACTACGCTACCACAGTCAATGAATTGACCACGCGTGGTAGCGTGGTAAACACTTCATGCCCATTTCAAACTACTATCGCTATACCATAAGCCCCTTAGTGGGAGGCCATGGTAAAGCGGTAAAGAATTATACAGTGAAAATGAAAGGGGTAGTAAGGGTTACAAGTTATTTTTTGGCCCTTTTGAATGGCGGTAAAGCTAAATTTTTTATGAGAAGGTAATGAAATATAAGAAAATAAATTGGGGCAAAGTGTAGAAGGCCGTTAATGACTTTTATGGGAAAGATAGTGAAAATGTAAGGCATGAATAAATAAAATTTCTTAAGGTTTTGATGGATTTTCATGGAAAATAATAGGAAAATCCTAGGAATTCTTATGGAAAATTTCAGTTCTAACACCCTTAACCCTTAACCCTAAACCCTCTACCCTATACCCTTAACCCTCCCTCCCTCTATCTCTCTCTCTAGTTCAAAAAATTCATTAAAAAACCCTAAGGTTTTCCCGTTTAAATTTAATATTTTTCATCAAAATATTAAAGTTGTATTCATATACCCTATACTTTCCTTTACTATCTAGATGGAATTAAATGGGGGGAATAGGTGAGGGCAGATAATGACTTTTATGGGAAAGATAGTGAAAATATAAGGCATGAACAAATAAAATACCTCAGGGTTTTGATGGAAATTTATGGAAAATGATGAGTGATTTTGCAAACCACTGCAAGAATCTAGAGTATCTTTGGTAGAGCAGACCAAGCAAAGCCATGAAAAATGAAGGCGATGACAGATGGAGGGAATGAACAGATGAATAATATGAAAATGGAGCAAATTAAGAAATGGAAAACCCTAAACTACTATGCATGGAAGATGATTTTTTAAAGAGGCATTGCTAAGAATTGTCCATGCAATGGGAATCCTTAATCCTCTGTACCTGCTTTGGTTTAAAAAATTAAACCATTAGGGATGGCCCCAGGCCACCTCAAAAAGAAAAACCTGCACTTTCCTCTGTCATCAACTTTGTTCTGAATAGAGCTCATCAGATTTCTTTGGAAACTATCCATTCCACCTACCCTACAATATGCACTGTCATTGAAAACCTTTAGGAAATCATTGTATTCAATTTGATTCATATTCATCTCATTAGTCTGCATTTCATTATTCTTACTATCATATGAAAATCGAAATACTCCTTATGGCAACCTGAAAACTTAAGGGATATTCAACAAAACATTCATAGGCATGCTCACTGTCATATGTTGCTAAATGTGCCTGCAACTGCATTGGGACCTGAAAATCTGAATAATCCTTATGGCAACCTGAAAACCTGAGGGATTAAGAGGACCTATAGGGGTCAAGGGATTAGGCTTGAAGGGTTGAGGGTTGAGGGATTAGGGTTTAAGGCTCTACCTATTTGTCCCTCTATACATATTTCTCTCTCCCTCCTTGCCTCCTCTCTCTCAATATCTCTACCTTCTTTCCATCTCTACCTCTCTCTCTCTCTACCGTTAAACCTAAACCCTAAACACTTAAAACCCTCTACCCTCTACTCTTTATCCCTCTCCCACTCCCTCTCCCTGCTACCCCCTCTCCCTCTCTCAAGTCTCTCTCAACCCTCACCCTGATACCCTCTACTTTAAACCCAATACCCTCTACCATCAACCCTATATCCCCAAACCTTAAACCCTTAAACCCTTAAACCCAAGTAAACTCTATACCCTAATCCCTCAACCCACAACCCTTAATCCCTTAACCCTTAAACCCTCTACCCTCAACCCTCAACCCACAACCCTTAATCCCTTAACCCTTAAACCCTCTACCCTCAACCCTCAACCCTCAACCCTCAACCCTCAACCCTTAAACCCTCTACACTCCCTCCCTCCCTCTATCTCTCTCTCTCAACCCTCTCCCTCTCTCAAGTATCTCTCTCTTAGTCACTTCCTTTGTCTCTCCCCTCTACCCTCTACCTGAAAGAGGGAGAGGGGTTAGGAGGGAGATACTTGAGAGAGAGAGGGAGGTAGTGGGAGAGAGATAAAAGGAGGCATGGTTAAGGGTAGAGGGAGGGTAAAAGGGTTTAAGGTTTAAGGGTTTAGGGTTTAGGCTTAAGGGTAGAGGAGAGAGAGATAGAGGGAGTGACTGAGAAAGAGACCTAAGAGAGGGATAGGGGGAGAGGGGGTAGGAGGGGAGAGAGAGAGAGGAATGTAGGGTGTTGGAGAGAGATAGAGGGAGGGAGGGTTAAGAGTATAGGGTAGAGGGTTTAGGGTTTAAGGGTTAAGGGGTTTAGGGTTAGGGTTAAGGGTAGAGGGTAAAAGGGTTTAATGGTTTAGGTTTTAAGGGTTAAGGATAAAGGATTAAGGGTTAAGGGTAGAGGGGAGAAAAATAGAGGGAGGAGTGAGTGAGTGAGAGAGACCTAAGAGAGGGAGAGGTAGTAGGAGAGAGAGACTTGGGAGAAAGAAAGAGGGTGGGATGGTTAAGGGTAGAGGGTAAAAGGGTTTAATGGTTTAGGCTTTAAGGGTTAAGGATAAAGGATTAAGGGTTAAGGGTAGAGGGGAGAAAGATAGAGGGAGTGAGTGAGTGAGTGAGTGAGAGAGACCTAAGAGAGGGAGAGGTGGTAGGAGAGAGAGACTTGGGAGAAAGAAAGAGGGTGAGATGGTTAAGGGTAGAGGGTAGAGCGTTCAATGTTTAAGGGTTAAGGGTTTAGGGTAAAGGGTAGAGGGGATAGAGATAGAGGGAGTGACTGAGAGAGAGAGAGAATTGAGAGAGGGAGAGGGGGTAGGAGGGAGAGACTTGAGAGAGAGAGGGAGGGGAGATATATAGAATCTCCCTTATCCCCCTCTCTCTAAAAACTCTCCCTCCTACCCCCTCTCTCTCTCTTAAGTATCTTTGTCCTACCCCATCTTCCTTTCTCTCTTTGTCAAGTCTCCCCCTCCTATACCCTCTCCCTCTCACAGTGGCTCCCTCCCTCTCTCACTCTCTCTCCCTCTCCCTCTCCCTATGCCTCTCTCTCAAGCGTGTTCCTCCCACTACCTCTCCCTCTCTCTCAAGTAGAGGGTTTAGGGATTAAGGGTTGAGGGTTGAGGGATTAAGAGGGTATAGGGGTTGAGGGATTAGGGTTTAACATTTGAGGGTTAAGGGTTGACATGGTATAGGGGTTGAGGGATTAGGGTTTAAGGTTTGAGGGGTAAGGGTTAAGGGTTGAGGGATTAATATTATAGAGGGGTTGACTGATTAGGGTTTAAGGGTTGAGGGTTGAGGGTGCACCTATGTGTATGTCTTTATTTTTAGCTTAATTTCTTAAAAAAAGGTAAAATAATAGTTAATTTCCACTTTTCCTAAAAATTCGTCAATAGTATTTATAATATAATATAATAATAATATAATATAGTATAGTATAATATAATAAAAATATAATATAATATAATATAATAATAATATAATATACATAACATAATAATAATAAATATATAATAAAATTAATATAATATAACATAATAACATTAGTATAATAATAAAACAATAATTTAATACTACAATTAATTATATTTTATTAATAATATAATATTAAGGATAAATATAATTTACTAAGTATAATATTTCAAAAATCATATAATAAGAATAATAAAATTATAATAATAAGAATAATAGAATATTATAATAGTAATATCAAAGTAATAATAAAATATTATGAATAATATAATAATTTAAATATTAATAATATATTATTAATAGTAATAGTAATGTATTATAGCACTATAATAGTGCCAACCATTAACTGCTCCCTGTTGTCCTCCATTAACTGCCTTCGCCAACCGCTACCGTTACTGCGGTCACAGGGGTCTGTGGTTTAACCACGCGCGGTACCACGGTAACCACTTTGACCGATGCCGCTACAGTTTTCTCATCGCCACTGCACTACCGCGGTAGCCACTCTACAAACTGCTGGCTGCATTCACCGACCGCCCACTAGCCATCCATTGTCACCCTTCACCAACCGCTACCTATTTACCACGGTCACCGCGGTCTGTGGTTTAATCACGTGTGGTGGTGCGGTAAACATCTCATGCCTGCTCCGTTAGCTGCTACCTGACCACCGCACTACTGCAGACAGTATGATGTCCCCCCGTGGTATAGCGGTAAGGGTTAATGTGACTCCCCCAAAAAATTACCGCCATACCATGGGCCCCCATGTATGAGGCCACGGTTGGGTGGTAAATAATATATATAAAGTGATTTTTTAAGGGAGTGGTAGTGATATAAAGTATATGAGCATTTTTTGGAAAGGGGAAAAATGATAGGTCTAGATGGAAAAACCTTAGGGTTTTTTATGAAAATAGTGGAAAATCACTTAAGTTTCTTATGGAAATCAACCCTTAAACCCTTAAACACACAACCCTAAACCCTCAACCCTCAACCCTCAACTCTCAACCCTTAAACCCTCTACCCTCTAGGAGATGTAGAGAGAGGAGAGATAGAGATAATTAGAGAGGGGAGGGAGGGACAAGTAGGGAGGAGATAGAGGTGTGTGTGTGTGCGAGAGAGAGAGAGAGAGAGAGAGAGAGAGAGGAGACACGGTTGATATATAGAGTGATGGAGGAGAAGTGGGTAAAGAGAGGGAGAGGGGAGATAAAGATAAATATAGAGGGAAGGAGATGTAGAGAGAGATGATAGATAGAGAGAAGTGGAGAGTGGAGGGATGGTGGGAGAGGAAAGGAGGAGATAGAGGTGAGTGTGTGTGAGAGGGAGAGAGAGTGAGAGGAGAGAAAATGAGGGGACAAAGGAAGGGGGAGAGAGAGAAATAGATTAGAGAGGGAAGGGGGGAGAGATATAGAGTAGAGAGGGAAAAAGAGAGTAAGAGAGAAATATGGGTGAGGGAGAGAGTGGTAGGTAGTGGAGTGAGAGGTAGGTAGAGATGGAAGGAGAGAGGGATGGATAGGAGGGAGGGAAGGAGGGAGAGTGAGATGGAGAGAGTGGCGAGATAGAGAGTAGAGAGGTAAGGAGAGAATGGGAAATATAGATAAAGAGAGAGAGGGAGGTTGGAGGGAGGGAGAGGTAGAAAGGGATAAGTGAGACATAAAGAGGGAATGAGGGAAAGTGGGATAGAGAGAGAATGGTGATTTAGAGAGGAGGGAGTGAGAAGTAAGGAGGGAAACTGGGAGAGAGGGTATGCTGATTTAGAGAGGAGGGGAAGATAGGTAGAGATAGAGGAGAGAGTGAGAGATAAAGAGAGGGATAGAGAGACAGAGAGAGATGTAGGTAGAGGAAGGGAGAGGAGAGATTGAGAGTAGAGAGGGAAAGAGGTAGGGAAGGAGGCATAAGTGAGCTAGAGAGGGATGGAGAGAGAGAGTAATGGAGGGAGAGGTATGTATAGAGAGGGTTGACATGGTATAGGGGTTGAGGGATTAGGGTTTAAGGTTTTAGGGGTAAGGATAAGGGTTGAGGGATTAATATTATAGAGGGGTTGACTGATTAGGGTTTAAGGGTTGAGGTTTAAGGGGTTGAGGGATTAAGAGGATATGGGGGTTGAGGGAGTAGATTTTAAGGTTTGAGGGTTGATGGATTAGGAGGGTATGGGGGTTGAGGGATTAGGGTTTAAGGGTTAAGGGTTGAGGGTTGAGGGATTAAGAGGTTATGAGGGTTGATGGATTAGGGTTTAAGGGTTGAGGGTTGAGGGTAGAGGGATTAGGAGGGTATGGGGGTTGAGGGATTAGGTTTTAAGGGTTAAGGGTTGAGGGTTTAGGGATTAAGAGGGTATGGGGGTTGATGGATTAGGGTTTAAGGGTTGAGGGTTGAGGGATTAAGAGGGTATACAGGTTGAGGGATTAGGCCTCACTTATCTCAGCAAACCCTCTCTGTCAAGCCTCACTTACCTCCCACCCTACTTTCTTAGGTCTCTCCTTCCCACCCCCTCTCACTCACTCCCTCTCTCTCTCTTAGGTCTCTCTTTCTCCAACACTCAATCACTCCCTCTATCTCTCTCCCCTCTACCCTAAACCCTAAACCCTAAACCCTTAACCCTTAAACCCTAAACCATTAAAACCTCTACCCTCTTCCCTTAACCCTCCCTCCCTCTATCTCTCTCCCACTCCCTCCCTCTCTCTCTCTTTCAAGTATCTCCATCCTACCCCCTCTCCCTCTCTCAGGTCTCTCTCTCACTCACTCAATCCATCTATCTCTCTCCCATCTCCCTTAAACCCTATACCCTCAAACCAATACCCTAAACCATCAACCCTATAGGTCCTCAACCCTATACCTTCAATTCTCAACCATCTACTCTATACATTGGATCCTCAACCCTCATCTATCTTTGTCCCTCCCTCCTCTTCTCTCCTTATCTCTATCTCACTTCTCCCTCCATCTCTCCCTCCATACATCCCACCTTCTCTTCCCTAATACCTCAACCCTATACCCTCAACCCTTAAAACCTTAAACACTCAACCCTATACCCTAAACCCTCAACCCTCAACCCTTAAATCCTAAACCCTTAAACCCTCTACCCTCTACTACCCTCTACCCAATAACCTCAACCCTAATCCCTCAACACTTAAACCCTTAAACCCAATTAAACTCTCTACCCTAATCCCTCTATTAGGTATGTCACTCACTCACTCCCTCTATCTCTCTCCCATTCCCTCTCCCACTCCCTCTCTCTCACTCTCTCCCACTCTGTCTTTCTCCCTCTCTCTCTCCCTCTCTCACATATCTCCCTCCCACTCTCTCTCTCTCCCTCTATCTCATGTATCTCCCCTCACCCCTCCATCTCTCTTGAATCCCTCTATCTTGAGTACTCCCTCTCCCTGAGTACTCCCTCTCCCTCCCACCCCCTCTCTATCTCTCAAGTCTCTCTCTCTCACTCCTTGTATCTCTCCCATCCCTCTATCTCTCACTCCCTCTCTCTCCTACTCTCTTAGGTATCTCTTTCCCACCCCCTCTCTCCCACTTTGTCTCCCTCTCCTTCTCTCTCGGGTGTCTCCCTCCCACTCCCTCTCCCTCCCTCTCTTTGTCTCTATGGATTAGGGTTTAAGGGTTAAGGGATTAAGCCTCACTTATGTCACAATCCCTCTCTATCAGGCCTCACTTACCTCCCACCCTACTTTCTTAGGTCTCTCCTTCCCACCCCCTCTCTCCCACTTTGACTCCCTCTCTCTGAAGTCTCTCCTTTTTAGAGGAACATATTTGGCGAGCGCCAAATGGGTTTTACCTTGAAACGATAAAAATAAGGGTTGAGCCCGTGATTCAGGCCCACATTCTCCTGTATTTGTCTAATTCAATGCTTTATCCGAGTCAGAAACGCCTTTTTTTGTGCAGTTGACTTCATATTGTACCAATCTATGCTTGATCCATCACCTTTTTACCACCAATCTGCATGGTAGACAACGTAGAAGAAGATATTTTGAAGTTTCTACATCATTTTACATTATCTAAGGTAATATATTCATTTTGGTAAATTGAAATGTTTGTCTTTAGTATATTTGTTTGTTTTTGACAATATAAACTAAATTTCCTTAATGATTTTATTAATCATAACAATTGGAATTAGAATTCAACATTGAATTAGATGGGATTTGCATAAAAAATTTCAATTTTTATGAGTTTGAAGAACAAAAAATAAAATAAAAATGACATTTACTTAACATAAATTTACTTATGAATTCTATTTGCATTGCTTATAGTAGTCCATTTCCAGCATGGCTAGTGGAATTCACTGTATTTCATTCTTTCTCCAACTAATTTGGAAAACTTTTATTTTCATCTAATTTGGAAAACCTCATTGCCAAAGAAATAGTGAATAATGATTAGATATAGCATCAAAGACCCTTCTTTGAATCCATATTCTTCATGACTTTGTTGACAATCAAAAATTTGGTTTTGAGAAAAATAAACACAAGTCTCTAGTTTTCATTTAGGTGGCAGCAATTTATACCCTAGGTTTGTGATTCTCATTGATTTGTTGTATTGAATGGTTTCCACCCCTCTCTGCATCAATTTTTTTTGTAAAATGCATTACTTACTTTTACTCTATGTGTGTTTGTGGACATGTAGCATTCAAGGTCATGCCGAGGAAATGAGCGAAGCCTCTAACACCAAAAGAGCGTGTAGTTAAAAATGCAAGGAGAAGAGAATCAAAAAATGTAGCTTGTGAAGCAAAGGAATTGCAGCCCATACAACCACAAACTTATGTGCAATCTAAGAGAGATGTCAAATTGGAAAAACAAAGGGCACGAATGAGGAAAGTTCGTGGAAGGACAGGAATGAATATAGAAGTTGGGGGCACATCATCAACCATAGGTGAAGCTCAATGCACATCTCCAGTTGAAGACACATTGACAACAACATGTGGTTTTCCAGGTACATCGGAAATCACATCTCCAATTGAAGACACACCATCAAAAACATTGCATTTTGAAATTACATCATAAAACACATCTCTATTTGAAGGAACTCCAAAAAAAACATCGTTTACATGTCAATCTCAAGGTATGTCATCAATTGCACCTCCAATTGAAGGTACACGATCTATCCCTGATGTTGTTGACCTTCCCAATATTGACACAAATTTACATTTGAGAACTCCTCCTAGAGTTTTGCATAGAAAACCTACATTTTTTATTGATATTGATTCCAATGTTTTGAAATGGATGCCTAATGAGATTCCAAAACGTACATGTCAAAGATATGCATAAAGGATATGGAGTTTGTTTTTTGCGAAGCTAAGTGAGGGTGGAAGATGCCAACTATTTGTTGAAATGATGAGGCAACTCAAATTTAGGCCCACCATGAAGGCTCTTGGGCTAAGATTTTTGAATGACTCAAGTGAAAATTCCATTGTAAGGAACTTGATGAGTGCATACGAGAGCATGGGTTCCACCTCACGCACGAAGGATAGTTGTGCCACATGATGTGTGATGACAACAACACTATTAAGCAGTCAAAAAAGGAACAAGGTGAACCTTACAAAGGCAAGTAAGTCTTTGAAAATAAGTAGATCATCTCTAATGAGAGCCAAAGGAAGGCGTGAAAGAGTGGAGGATCCAAATAGCAATGAGTTATGGGCATTTTTGGGTAGAGTGCCACGGAAAGACACAAGAATTGCTCAAGGCTTGAGATCTTTAATTGTGAATTATTGGAAGGATAACACAAGGACCTCTCCTAATCAAAGAGATGTTGTAAGAAGAAGAATTGGTAGTATAAACTATGAGCCACATCCAATGCATTATTTGGATACCACTCAAACCCAACTTTTTGCTGATTTTGTACAAAAGTTTCCTGAAATTAAAATATGTCAAAGGTATTTTGAAATGCTAAAGCATTTTTATGTCAAAATAAATCAAACATGCACTACTTGTTGTTGTAGGGTTCATATTGAGTTTTCTAACCATTATGATGTTTATCAACGTATATGTGTAGATATGCGTACTGACAATGTTTTGCAGGAATGTAACATAATGCCTCCACCTAAATCATCAAGGAAATTTTTGACTTCCATTTTATGTGAAAGAGAGGATGGTCAAATTTTTTACAAAAAATCATGTTTGGATGGCACATGTGATCATTGTGGTGGCATGCAACATTTTCTAATTTTCCAACACATGGCTAGTACACACACAATTGGAGACAAAATTGTGGAATTTGACAACTATATGACAGTGGCATACAGTCTAAAAGATGGGAAAGAAGCAAAGAAGTGTGAATTGGTTAGTGATAAGATTCCAGTGTATCAGTTTATGGGCATTTTTTGTGATTGAGTGGTTTATGACTATGCAATGCATACACAAAGAGCACAATGGTTGGACTTACAGTTCAAGTTATGCAAGGACACATTTCCACTTCGTCATATTGTTTCAGTTGTCGACTTCACTAAGAACTACACACTACAACCATAGAACAAGGTGCAATCACAGTACTACAACTCTGTGCAAGTTTCTATATTTGTACATATAGAATTCATTCATGCAAATGATAGTACAGAGGAAAATAGGAAAGTATTGAGGGAGTATCACTTTTACATCAGTGATGATCGTACACATTCTGCAGAGTTTGTTCAAGGTTGCTTTCATATGTTCTATGTCGATCTGGCTAGCAGGGGCATACCATTTAGTCAACATATCATATGGTCAAATAATTGTACATCACAATTCAAGAACGCCATAATTTTTTATTGGTTGAGCAGGATGCATAGGATTAGTGGTGTTCAACATATGTGGAACTTCTCAGAGGCCAGGCATGGAAAGGGGGAGCATGATGGAGCGGGTGCAAGTATCAAAAGAGCCCTAGCACGAGAAGAGTTAAAGTACATAAATAGTGTAAAGTTGATAGATGCAAGATCAATTGTCCAGTGGTGCAATGGTTCAATGGGTCCAGGTAGTGAAGGCAATTCTTTAGTTTGTAGATTTTTTCATTTAGTAGATGATACTAACATTGCAAAATATGAGGATTGTTGTACACTAACAGGATCGAGCAAGCTACACTCTTTTAGAAGCTCCAATGCAGGTACATGGACTATCCATACAAGGAAGATGGAATGCTTTTGTTATGCATGTACACTTCAATCATGGAATGATTGCGAGTCAATAGAGTGGGTTGATGAATGGTCTGTAAGAATTCTAACCCCACTTGACACTTATCAGCTCCCGACGGCTCTACAAATCACAGAGATGCAATCATCCATTGACTTTGATCATGTATCGGACCTACTAGAACCAGGTAATATATCTTACTTAAAAGTTTTATTATGTTGCTCAATAAATAAATCTAACAAGATGAACATATCAATGCAAGGCACGTTTATGCGGTAATTGAAGATGAAGACAATGAAGAGGGTATAGATTATTACCTATGTCGTTGTATCGAGGCCAAAAAGAAATTGGAGTCCCCAGTTATAGACAGAGAAAACATAGAATATCCTATAGGTTCAATGGTTGTTACTGGAATATAGCTTCGAAGGTATCCAATTAATAATGTTGTAGTTTGGTTGTTTGAGGACTTCGACACGCATCGGAAAATTCTTCAGTATTCGAACCTTATCGTCACCACCAACGTTCATTTGATCAAATATAAGGGTAAACCTACGAACAAGAACTTGTGGAAAGTGCCTGAGTCTGACCATGAGGCAATACTCGACACAATAAAGACTAGAGCAGACCTAGATGGTTCCCTAGATTGATTTGTAAGTATGCACATTGAATTTGTAAAGCCATGTTATTGATCACTCTTTTGGACCAACACCTTGCAATAAGGCTTTTTCACGATTACTGTTTGATGTCATATGCATTTACGATTGTCATTGATCCTTTTATGATTGTGATTGTAGGTAATACTAAATTTTGTCAAAGTATATAATAAAATAACATTGGTTGTTGGTGCAAGTGTTCAGTGGTATGATAAACATCATTTGCTGGTGCATTTTCTGGTTGTCAATCTTCTCTTTCTTTTCCATCTCCTAGATTTATTGGATTGTTATATGCTACACATTTTATGTTAAGCCTCTTAATGATAAATCAATGCAACCTAGGTCATCTCTAACATACCTTAGGGTATGACATTCAACAAAACAACTACTATAGTTCAACCAACTCGATCCCTTAAGGGTGTAAAGTGTAAAAGGGAAACAATATTTGATAGGGTATTACTCATAAATCGTGGTGATTACAAAATATCTATCTGAACCTACGAGTTCATGTTGGGCCCCTCTACAATAACCTTTCTCGGTTTTCGCTATCTCTGAGGGTTTTTCCTATGGTGGCGAATTTTCACTCGAGGAAAAAGTTGTCAAATGCAAGTAGTTGAAAGTTGCAAAGTGGTGCAACTTTCGTTTTGCAGCTCATGTGACCAAAAAAATTGTTCCAACGCATTTGGGTGGGTACGTTTATGCTAAGAATGGTCCTCTTTCACACCTAAACACACAAAATTGCTCCGAGCTACATTCAACCAGATCGATCCCTTAAGGATCCAAAGTGCAAAATGGCTGTGAAATTCAGCATGCTATTACTCAGACACTGTGATGCTTAGAAACTTTTCATCTAAACCTACGAGTTCAATTTGGGCCCCTCTACAATAACCTTTCTCGGTTTTCACTATCTTGGAGGCTTTCTCCTATGGTGGCGAATTTTCACTCGAGGAAGAAGTTGTCAAATGCAAGTAGTTGAAAGTTGCAAAGTGGTGCAAATTTCATTCTGCAGCTCATGTGACCAAACAAACTATTCCAATGCATCTGGGTGGGTACTTTTACGCTATGAATGGTCCTCTTTCACACCTAAACATGCGGAATCACTCCGAGCTATGTTCAACCGGATCGATCCCTTAAGGGTCTAAAGTGCAAAATGGTTGTGAGATTCAGCATGCTATTAATTGGACACCGTGATGCTTAGAAACTTCTCATCTAAATCTATGAGTTCACGGGCTAACCTTTCTCAGTTTTTGCTATCTCAGAGGGTTTTTCCTATGGTGGCGAATTTTCACTCGAGGAAAAAGTTGTCAAATGCAAGTAGTTGAAAGTTGCAAAGTGGTGCAACTTTCATTCTATAGCTCGTGTGACCAAAAAAACTATTCCAACGTGTCTGGGTGGGTACTTTTATGCTAGGAATGGTCCTCTTTCACACCTAAACACGTGGAATCGCTCTGAGCTACATTCAACTGGATCGATCCCTTAAGGGTCCAAAGTGCAAAATGGCTGTGAAATTTAGCATGCTATTACTCAGAAACCGTGATGCTTAGAAAATTCTTGTCTGAACCTACGGGTTCATGTTGGGCCCCTCTACAATAACCTTTCTCGGTTTTTTCTATCTCGAAGGCTTTTTCCTATGGTGGTGAATTTTCGCTCGAGGAAAAAGTTACCAAGTGCAAGTAGTTGAAAGCTGCAAAGTGTTGCAACTTTCGTTCTGAAGCTCATGTGACCAAAAAAACTATTCCAAAGCATTCAGGTGGGTAATTTTATGCTAGGAATGGTCCTCTTTCATACCTAAACACGCGGAATCGCTCCGAGCTACGTTCAACCGGATCGATCCCTTAAGGGTCCAAAGTGCAAAATGGCTGCGAAATTCAACATGCTATTACTCGGACACCGCGATGCTTAGAAAATTCTTGTCTAAACCTATGAGTTCATGTTAGGCCCCTCTACAATAACCTTTCTTGGTTTTCGCTATCACAGAGCCTTTTTCCTATGGTGGCGAATTTTCACTTGAGGAAAAAGTTGTCAAATGCAAGTAGTTGAAAGGTGCAAAGTGGTGCAGCTTTCGTTCTGCAGCTCGTGTGACCAAACAAACTATTCCAATGCATCTAGGTGGGTACGTTTACACTAGGAATGGTCCTCTTTCACACCTAAACACGCGGAATTGCTCTGAGCTATGTTCAACCGGATCGATCCCTTAAGGGTCCAAAGTGCAAAATGGTTATGAACTTCAGCATGCTATTACTTGGACACCATGATGTTTAGAAACTTCTCGTCTGATCCTACAAGATCATGTTGAGCCCACCTACAATAATCTCTCTTGGTTTTTTCTATCTCAGAGGCTTTTTCCTGTGCTAGCAAATTTTACTCGAGGAAAAAGTTGTCAAATGCAAGTAGTTGAAAGTTGCAAAGTGGTGCAACTTTCATTCTGCAGCTCGTGTGACCAAACAACTTGTTCCAACATGTCTGGGTGGGTACGTTTACGCTAGGAATGGTCCTCTTTTGCACCTAAACACACAAAATCGCTTCGAGCTACGTTCAATCGGATCGATCCCTTAAGGGTCCAAAGTGCAAAATGGTTGCGAACTTCAACATGCTATTACTCGGACATCATAATGCTTAGAAACTTCTCATTTGATCCTATGGGATCACGTTGGGCCCCTCTACCATAACCTTGCTCGGTTTTCTCTATCTCAGAGGCTTTTTCCTATGGTGGCGAATTTTCACTCAAGGAAAAAGTTGTCAAATGCAAGTAGTTGAGGCATATTATCAAACAATTCACTGCCTTGTCCATGGCTTGTCATCGCATTCCATCACCATGAGACCACTTTTCTTTGAGGCATTTTTTGAAAAATTTCAATGGCTTGTCTATGCTATTGCTTACTATTATGCTTTCCTAGATTTTTTCCAAGCATCCATAGCTTGTTCAAAAGCATTTGTTTTAGGATTTTAGCCATAGCAAGAAGGCAATGAACTATTTGATAAAATGCTTTGGTAGACATATATTAAAAATGTTGTAGCATAGACAAGGGAATGAACTATTTGAAAAAATGCCTCAAAGAAATGTGGTCTCATGGAATGCCATGACAAGCTATAGCAATTGGCAGCTGCTCCTAGTTATTAGTTATGCAATGTGAAGTAATTGCATAACTGCTTAGGTTGACTTTGTCAAAAGCTATATTGTAATTGAAATTTTATCATCTATCAACATCTAGTTATTCGTTATGTAATGTGAAGTGATGCTTTGAGTTTGAAAGATGTGCAATGCATGAATAAAAACTACAAAAATCTATTTTCTACATTTCAGTAGTTAAACTCTTTATTTAATTTTCTCTCTATATCTCTATGCTATGGAAATGCCTTTCGATTTCAAAAAAGATAGTTTTTATCTCTTTTTATAAAAAGGAGCAGATATACAATGTTAAAGAAGAGTGAAAGCACAACTAATTTTATCATTTCAAAGCAATTTTTTTGATGCATTTTTTCAAACAGTTTACTACCTTCTCTATGCTATTGCTTACTATTATGCTTTTGATATATTTTTTGAAGAATCCATAGCTTGTTCAAAATCACTTGTTTTAGGCTTTTAGCCATAACAACAAGGCAGTGAACTGTTTGAGAAGATGCTTTAGTAGACATGTATGAAAAATGTGGTAACATAGACAAGGTAGGGAACTATTTGAAAAAATATCTCAAAGAAATTTGGTCTCATAGAATGCCATGATAAGAAAATGCAATTGGCAGTTGCTCCTAGTTATTAGTTTGCAATGTGAAGAAATTGCATAACTGCTTAGGTTGACTTTGTTCAAACTATATTGTAATTAAATTTTCGGCATCTATCAACATCTACTTATTAGTTATGCAAAGTGAAGTAATGCTTTGACTTTGAAAGATGTGCAATGCAATGTAATGAATGACATGAATATATACTACAAAAGTCCATTTTTTACAATTCATTGGGTAAAATATTTATTGTATTTGCTCTCTATATTTCTATATGCTATGTAAATACCTTGCAATTGTATTTAAAAGGCTTAATAGGTTAGTTAGGTGGTATTTGCAAAATCAAGTTGTGAATGAATGGTAATTAAGAGAAAAATTGGAAAATTGCCATCTTAGAAGTCTAACAAAGGGTGGTTATGGTGGTTGATCAGCTCAAGGGGTAGTTGGAAGGTGGTATCAAGATATATTGCTGTAATACCCCGAGTTGAGGATTGATTTTGTTCAGTTTCTAATAACAAAATATACTTGAAAACATTGATCACTGGTTTTCTTTGTTTTCTTGAATTTTCTTTGCCTTGCATAGGCCCATACAAGTCTATCTTGACTTGAGGCTTTGGATACTTGATTGCATATTTTTTTACTCTCTTTGCATCTATTCTGAAGGTTTAAATCCATCGTTGGTGTGTGTGGGATCAGCAAACTTGGTTACTGCTTTATTTTCTGTGTTAGGGGTTTTGAGGGCAACACCATGACACATTAGCCAATCAAACTACTGTTCTGACCCTGTTCCTCGGTGGATTGGCCTGTACCATGATTAGTTTGGTGTATGAATAATTTGGAGGCTAAGAGAATGAATAAACTCAGTGGGGTGTGAAGTTCTAATATTTTTCAGGGGTGTTTCCACCACGAAAGTAAGGAACTCAAGTACTAAATTTGAGAAATACTGAAAGGAATGGGATTGTGAGTGTCCTTTAAGTTAGGGCAGAGGTTTTGTGGGGTTTTTGCACCTTTAGAAGGATTGGGGGAGGTCTGGAGTTATGAGTTTTTTTAAAACCCTTCTTTTTATGAAGGTTTAGGACAGTTTGTGAGTAGAGGAATAGAACAAGTTCTTGGGGCTCTTAAAATGGGATAATCCTGAGTTTGGTGAGCATCCCTAAGAATTTTTCAAGTTTCCTTGGTTTGGAGGTGAGTTTGTGAGGGGGTTCCTTTCGAAATTAGGCCTAATTGTGAAGCCTAGAGCAAGGGAGGTGTATTGAAAGTTCATGTTGGTCCAAAAGAGTTACTATTGGTTTTGGCATATGTTGTGTAACCCTGAAAATGGTATTTTAATCCACCTTTAAATGGTCAGGTGTTTTGGAAAGGTTGGGAGAAATTAGGCTTGGACGGGGTTTTGAGTTTGGTGCAGGAGCACCTACACCACATCATCAATTTTTTTTTATTTGAATACATCAGTAGGGAAATGTTAGTTTCTTTAGGTTTATTTTGTCTAATAAGCTTTGAGAGATAAAACATAATGCAAATAAAGGGTGTTTTGTGTTTTAGAAGTCAATTAGAAATCATATAAGTTGTAAAATGCTGACAAAGCAACTTTAACACAAACAAATGTAATTAAGGGACCAAATAATCCCAAGGTTGGTTATGGGCGTTGGGGAGAATATGGTTGTTGTAAAATTATTTAAAAATACTTACCAAGGCTTGAATGAGAGAGTGGAAGAAGTTTTGTAATAATTTTACACAATAAACACCACAGTTTTGAGCAATTTTCTAGAAAAATATTGTTTTCTTGATCTTTTTGAGTGTTGTACAGGCACATACAGGTTCTTCATGGTCTAATAATTTTAGAGGATGTGTCTATATTTTTTCTAATTCATTTATTTTTTATTTGGTGTCTTAACGCTTTGTTTGTAGAGAGAACCAACACAAACAGTGACTGTCCCAGTGTTGTTGAATCAACAGTTTGAGGGGAAATTTGTGATGTAACAATCAATCCACCTATTGTTTACTACTATATCTTAATGGATTGATTGAAAAAATGTTATAATAATTGTGTCAACTCATTTTGGAATAAGGAGTCATAATTATGTGGTGTTTTTGTGACTATTCTAAGACTGAACAAGGGTTTTCCAACATGGAAGTGAGGAACCAAAGAGAGGTTTTTAAGAATTAATGCCTGTAAGGGTTATGTGAGGTTCTGATGAGTCCGTACAGAAGTATTTTGAGGTGTTTGGGGCTTTGGCAGTGTTGAGAGAGGTTTGGAGTTGTATTTTTCTTTAAAACCCTTGATTTTGGGAAGGTTTTGGAGGGTTTCTTGGGTTTTGTGAGTTAGAGGCTCTGTAGACACAAACTAATGAAAAAATTTGAGGTTTGACACCATGAACTAAGACTATCCAAGGCATTTGGATAGATACCTAAAGTTGGAAGGGCGGTCCCTTTGGAAAAAAAGGGCTAATTATGAAGCCAAAATTGAGGTAGGTGTGTTGAAAGTCTATGTCGGTCCAAAAGAGAGACCATTGATTCTTTGGTATGTTGTGTAGCCCTGAAAAGGGTATCTCAATCCATCTTGTAATTGTCTAGTGTTTTGGAAAGGTTGGGAGAAATCTGGCTAAAACTGAGTTTTGAGTACTACAAGAATAACCAGTCACAAATGTGAGTTTTGGAAACCTTGATGAATTTGACTTAGGGATTGTTGTCAATTGATTCAATTGTCATTGTATGAATGTTGATGGTCTTTGTAGGGCCTTGGCGGAGTCTTGTTGTTAATTTGCAAGTTTGAGGAGTTGAGACCCTTGAGGGTGGGTTGATGCCTATTAGGCTGAATCATTATGAAGAAGAGTTCTTGATTGAGAATTGACATTTCCATTGTTGTGAGTCTTCTCCACCTTGGCTCTGCATCAGAGTGCTACAAGGGGGGATTGTTGGGTAAGGTGTTGAATGAAGAGTTTGGTTTGATGGGGCTTTGAGGTTGTGTAGATTGCTCAAAATAGGTTGTATTAATCTTGTTAGGAGCCCCTTGAAGGCAGGTTGTCAAACTGATTGGGTTTGAGCCTCCTTGCCTCTATATTGGTGAGGCACAAGTAATTGAAGCATTCCAAAGGATACAATCCACTACAAATGGAGCTTACTTATACAATATGCTTTAGATGGGGCTTATTGAGCATTCCACGATAATTAATTAAGCATTAGATGTAAACAAAATACATGCCTACAACATTCAAGCATACAACTTACATGATACGCATGATAACATCATTCAAGAATGGTAGTAGAAAAATAAGATTTTCTTTAATCAAAAATCCGAAAGGCTATACAATGATATATATTGATAAAAGTATATAAATATATCCAAAAAAACCATATAGGCTTAGTACAAAGGAGCCATTTGGACAAAATATCATGTATATATATCAATAGTACAAAACATATGTTCCAAAATGCCACATAGGCATACAACAAACAACACTAATACATAGTCATTTCCCTCTAAGGGAAGGAAATAGATCCTATGCTGCCTTCAAAATTCGGCTGGATGGAGTGATTGTTGCTTGTCTTGTCTTTCGAACATGCCCGCTACTCCTCCTCTCTTCACTCTGGACCTTCAACTGATATGATTAAAAGTAAAGATTTTAAAACATAGAAATTGAATTATGGAATGACATATAACAAAATATAATCACTTACCACATACATATAGTCATCATGCACATTTAAAGCATCACCATGTCCATGATCTGGAGTGAAAACCACCTGTAGCAACCATGAAGATAGAAATTAAACTGCATAAAATTATCGTGAAAATTTTCTATAATAGACCATAAAAGAGAAAATATAATGTCAAATTGACTAATCTATTCCATACCTCTCTCAATGGATCAGAACTAGCTATTGCTGCAACAACTCTATGGTCCATTGTGCCACCAACATCACTAGGGCCATCTCTTGTCAACAACTGCAAATGAAACAATATCTCAGGTATCATGTTGATATAGGAGAACATAATATGACACAATCAAGGAATACTTGAATGCAATGTTTGTGTTTCTCATCAATTTTTTAGATTTGTATATACGCAAAATTATGAAAACTAGCTAACATAGATTTCCAACCCTATTAATGAATAAAGGCTACGTGAGTGTACGTTGTTTGAGGATATCAATCATGAGGTGTGGAGGAAGAAGGTGCACCGGGAAATTGTTTGAAATTCGAATCATGTTATGAGACAAACATTCAAATATAACATTCAACTGTTCAAATGCAATAATAATATCTTTAATACTAGTTGCATACCTGTGGACTCATCATCGAGAATGTATAAGGGTCTGTAGGAATAGAGAATCCCTCATGAACAGTGTGACCCTGAAATTTCATCATATCAAAATTCTAGTAATTTAGTTATTCTTAAATTTCAAAATATATTTTAATAAACAACCTTAAAATAACTTGCTAAATTTTACTTGAGTGTCAATGCCGAATGTATCATTCAGAATATCATCTGTGAAAGCCATCACCTCTGTAACTAACGTAGGCTGTGTAGCTGCATCATGAGCACCTTGATAATCGTATGTGCAAACAACACCACAAGCGCCACAATGGTGGGGTGGAGCTTGGGGCCTACACGTCTCCTCCACACCAGGCTCTACTAGAGGACTCACACAGTGTAAAATGGTCTGGGTGAGTGAGCCAATCGACTTCATTGTGTCCACCTCTACACCGTCCTTAACAATGGAAGGAGCAACGACATGCTCCACCATGGGTCTGCCCAAGGCTCTTGGTGCCAACTGTGGATTACGTCATGCAATAGATATATCGTGTGCGGAGCCCCCAACTCTACCCTGAAAGTCTAATATGCCAAAATAGTTTGGCATTTTATTGAGGACAAACTCGCAATAGAATTTCCTCAAAAAGTATTGCGGAACCTCATGGTTATTGCATGGAGGTTGGTCAAATACCATCCACCACCGCTCCCAAAGTTTGTTTCTAATTAAATCATGGTGGCACCAATGGATGGGGAACCTCCTGCATGCATGGGACAAAGGTTCATTGGCTTTTGGGTCTTTAAATAGGGCACACAAATCGGCTTTGCTAATTTTTAGTTTTTTGACATCTGCATATGACAAAACATTAGCATAAAATTTCCTCATCTCATCTCTCTTAGTTGACCAAAAATTCATTTGCTCGCTCATTTCTCCTACATGAGTTAAAATTGACTTCAATGATTCAGCAATCCCTCTCCTATAAGGGTGGGTTTCCACATGCTCGGTTAATCTTGCAATTAATTGTTGAATGTCTCTTTTATTGTCTACAATTTGATTTTGAATATTTTCTTGTGTTCCTTGAGGATGCCTATGAATTGATGGAGGGGTTTCGGGTTGTTCTTGTATAGGAGGCTCTTGATGAGGGGGTGATTGTGAATTCTCAATGTTTTGAGGTGGAGATTCATTCCTTGAGAATTAGAACAAAGTTTTATTATAAAAATCTATTTAAAGTTGCATTCCAAATCAAATTCGAAATAAATAGAATAAAAATACACACCTCTTTGCAATCTTCGACCTCTCCAACGTGTTGGCGGAATTCTCGTGGAAAATGGCAAGCTAAGGATGCAAATAATGGAGGAGATTTGGCGAGCGTGAGTTGCAAACTTGAAATCTTCCTTCTCAAGCTGCGGGTTGAAGAAAAAATGAGGGTTCCAAACCTGACTTTTTCATTTTATGTCTAGAAATACATTTGGCACATGCCAAATTTGGCGCGTGCCAAATGTATTTTTAGACATTTGGCGTGCACCAAATTTGGTGTGTGCCAAAGGCCTTATTTCGGGGTTTTTTTAATCATTTTCTCAATTTGGCACCTAAATTGTGTCACAAATTGGTGCACTTACCCATATACTATAACCCGTTATAATATATTGTGAGCTAATCCTCACCACGGTTTCTCCCATTTTGGGTTTTTCATGTAAAAATCAGGTGTTCATGTGTTGTGTGATGTTGTTGGTTGTTTTCATGCTTTCCTTCATTAGTACAACTTGAATATGCTATGAGGATTGAATGGTTAAATTTTTAAGTGGTTTAAAAGAATACTGATTCACCCCCCTCTTAGTATTTCAAGTGTTCAACATCTCTTGTGTAAGAGAATCTTAATATATAGATAGAACATTATGTTGTAAACCGTATGGCATTATCATTAGGGTGCTACAAGGTACATGATATAATTGATAGTTAATTGAAGGGGACTTGGGATACCTCGCCCCTTGTGGCCTTGTTGATCTTATTAGTCATCTATGGTTATGTCCTATATTTTATGTTCTTTTATTTTGGGAAATATATATGATTGATTATTGTTCTTATACATCAATTTATTTATATTTTTGATTGTTAACTAACTAACTAGTGGTTATTTTTTATTTTGTGTAATAGCCAGATAAGGTATATTCCCTATCTACATAAGTATGTAATGATTGAGAGGTTTTGTTATTGGTAATATCATTATGTATATTAATGGATTTCATCATGTTAAGTGATTTATATTATGAGTGTGAGTAAGTGAATATAAAGGTAATGATTGATATTTAATATTTGGTTCATGGAAAACTTTAAGAAACCCCCCCCCCTCGGCGAAGGTGTAAAATCCTTGCGAATCTTGTATAATTCTTGATAAAAATATTATTTTTATTGGTCAATTTTTTCATTTCTCGAAAAAAAAAAACCCAAATGGAAAATCTTTTATAATCGCTAGAAGCCTATGAAAAATCGTGGCGAATTGCAAATATTTTTAAATGAATAAAATATTTTTCATTGGCGATTAAATCCTTTTTTCAAACCAATTTTTTTTTTCCATTGGCGAATTAATCCTTTTTTCAAAGAAAAAAAATATTTTCATTGGCGAATTACACATAATCTCAAATTAATAAAAAGAATTAGTGGCGATATAAATGGATATGCCAATAAAAAATCATAGTGTGGTTGGCGAAATTATCAAATTCTGAGACAAATTTTCTGCTTGTATTCAAATTCCTTCATAAAGAGTCCAGAATGGGGAAAAGTGTCAATACATTTATTATTTTTGAAGCTAGATGTTAGTGCAAATTAATATAATCCACGACCGTTCGATGAATTTTTGATGGATGGTTGTAGTTACATTCCGAAAGTAAATCTTTGAAGCACTAGACTTACGAATTGAAACCTTCAGAATAACACTAGATGCAGACACATGGCGAGATCACAACCCACCGTTCCTTTTCCTTTATATTGCTCATCAATCAAAATAGACAATGAAATATGCACATGAATAAAGTTTATTTTAAAAGAGGGACCTCCTAGGAAGAACATAGGATGAGGGCTTAAAAACTTAAGGTTTTACATAAAGGATGTAAAGGCCAAACAAGGCCAAATTATCAATATCAACCTTATAAAATAATCTGAGTTTTTGACAATGTCATGGCTTCCGTAAGTTTTATAACCTGGTTGCAGCTCTGTAGAATTTCCTAACCAAGTTGCTAGGTTTTGAAGTTTCAAAACTGCCCGCCCACCCGACCTATCTATAACTTTCAAGTCTTATCCAATCATTTCCTATGTAGTCAAAATATCAGAATTTCTTAAAACTTTAGAACTCTCAACAAATGGTTATAGAGTTTTGTTTCTCAGCGATGGGGCGACCTCAGTGGGATGCACAACTTTCGATATGTCACTTTCGGCTCATTTAATGAATTGTATGGTGCCATTAATGGATGTCTTCTCAAATGCTTTGAAATGCTAACTTGAGGTTAACGTAATATTTTAAATCCTCTGAAAAGGATAGCTCTTAAATAAGGAGGTTGGAAAAACGGATTTAGTAGTAGATTGGCACATTTTTCTTGGCAAATAAATGGTGATTTTGACAACTTGTCATCTTGAGGTACAGTTGATATGTATCCAAACGTCAATCAAATTAAACAATTTAATTGTACATGTACATTGTAAGCCTTAAGTTACATTAGTCAATTAAGTTAATTTTTTGGTTTGCATGAATTGCAATTATCATTATACCCATCCTCACACGGAGGACGACACAAGTCACAAGTAAATAGGGATTAGCTTGTAGCGGCACTGGTGGCCCATAAATAGGGAAAGTGACAGTGGATAGTGTCATAAGGGTTTTCATTTTCTAGGGTTAATAAGGATTCATGAAGAAGAAAATGTGGTATTATTGGGGATACTGTAAATTCTCTTGCCTCCAGTTATGTAGATACAGAGTAAAAGACCAATTTCCTTCAAGTTTAGAGAATCAAAATGGGTGAAATTGGAAAGAAGTTGATTTGGTTAACCTGACTTCTAAGACAAGTTTTGAACTAGGATGAGGAGCTCTGATGGAGATAAGTGCTATCCCAATGCATCGAGGCTGCAGGTAAAAGATGGGAGTAGTTTTACAACCCCTAATCTTCTACATGACTTTGGTTCTCAAAGGGGATAAGTACATTTTGTATCTTCACAACTCCCTTTTCCCTAGCATGATTAGAGCCCCCTTTTCCCCAGCATGGTTTGCAAATCCCTTGTGTTTATTTTTAGAGCCAAATTTGTTTTATGTTGTCACCAACAGAATCTTGGAATCATGCATTTATTTTTAGAGTTACATTTGAATTAAGTTGTCACCAGCAAAAGCTTGTAAATTGGAATCAATTTGTAATCCATTGTCATGAGCAACAACTTGGAATAAATTATGTATGTAAAGTGACATATGTTATTTATACAAAATAGTAGCTTGCTTGCTCTACAACTACTCATCTTTAAAAAGTTCTATAATAATATGACATTGTAATTCAATTGTAATAAAATAAATGGTTGTGAGGTACCTTGTGTTATTCTTCATTATTCATTTACACTTATAGTAAAGAGTTATTTTCTAAGTTCAGAACTTCAGTGTCTTTGAATCTATTCAAATCAACTTTTTTCTTTTAAGAAATTAAGTATTATCTATTTATGAAATAATTGCATGCAGATTTAAAAGTAAAACATAAAGCAATCCAGATGAAAAAATAAAGTTGCCATCAAATTGACAAAAAACATTATAAACACTAAAATTTGTGGCATTGTCACTCTTGTTAGGGTTTACTGAAACATGTTATTTATTTTTAAATTTCTAATTTTTTGTTGACCTACTCTGATTCCTGACATCATTATTCATTTTTTTAAGTCCTTGGCAACATTAATTTACCGGCCCCTTGGCCTTGATGTCAATCCTAGCACACTAAAGTTTAAAACAAATTTAGAATTATTTAAACACATGTTTATTGTTTTAAGTTCATATCATAAATTACTCAAGTTTCAACCATTCGATGAACATTTGATGTATGGTTGTAGTTGCATTCTGAAATGAAATGCATAGAGCGATAGGCTTGTGAACTTAAACCTCCAGAATCACCCTATAACCGTTAGATTTAGAAAGATCAATGGTTTAGAAATTGCAACATGTAGACCTAAGACGTTTCAATGTTTCATTCACTTTAATGTTCCAATTTCGAGAAAAAAATCACTTTGTAAGTTGCTAAGTGTGAAGTGATTTTTTGTAAGTCTACAGATTGCTCACTATAGTGCACTACCCTGTTTTGGGTTCCATAGTTCCACTTCTAGTCTTCCAAAAAACTACAAATCCATTCCAGTTTCCATGACTGTCAACATTAATCTTTTGAAGATTCAAAATCTGAGTAAGTGAAAGAATTCTTGTAGCTACGTTTCAATGTTCATCGTTTGACATTTCTTAAAATCTTATTTTGTCAAACTTTGAAGTTTGGGACCTGGGTTTAGGGTTTAGAGACCTAAGAATTATGATTAATTAAGGAGGACTAATAGGTATTAGGGAATTTACAATTTCACATTGTATAAGCATGTCTATCACCAATACCACTAGAGAAATGTCTGATAAAAAATACATTATGCAGAATTGCTTATAATATCAGGTTTCACTGATGGGTACCATGATATTTATGATCTTGAAATCTATGGTAGGCATACCTTAGAACTTATATTTTCATATTAGAACAAGGTTAAAAAGAAAACACAAGTTAATAGTATCAGTGCACCGTGGGTAACTGGATTAGGGTGCATGATGTTACATGTGGTTTTCCCTTGCCAATAATTTATCATGGTTTGTGCCCAAAATTATGATGATAACAAAAGAGAAATTGTTAATAAAAATAGAAAAGAAGAATTGTTATCCATTAATGCAGACGAAGTTGGAAAAGTGTTGGGGTTTACAACCGAAGAATTTGGAAATGTCCACATTGACCTAGAAAAGCTTGCTAGTGATTATGAAGGAGTGGAAGAAAGGGAGAAAAATGTTTTCTGAAATAAAATAGTTCAGGACAGAAACAAATTGAAAGGTGATCATAAGCCTCCTTATGATTTGGATATTTTTAAACCATGGATTCAGGATACTATTTCCATGCTAGCATTTTGCCTTGGTCTAGATAGCAATTTGGAAGTGGGAGCAAGCCTCCTTGAAATTCTATATAATATCCATTATGGTGCTCAACATGTCAAAAATAATTTTATTCAGCACATTGTAGAATCCATGCATAAATAATTTTTAATGATTAAAGCAGGTTCCACCAAGACATTTAGGTTCACAACCTACTTGTGCTATCTTTTTTTATTCAAATTTAGAGGAATGTTTCAGACCGACAAGCTTTAGATTCAGCCCTATAGTACTGTTGAGGAAAATAAAATGGCTCCAGTATATGAATGGACCACTAAGATAAGGATGCATGATTCTCGAAGGAACTACAGTCATTTTGTAGACTAATTTTTGGCTCCATTGCATCAAGAAATTACAAATACTCCAATTCCTAGATTTCCTATGTCATGTATAAACTGCATTCAACTAGGAAAAGACATACAATTGGTTGATTGATACTTAATGGAAGAATATATTGTGCTAAGATTTTATGGATCAGGAGTATAGCCATAAAAACTTCCAATACATGTGACATAAAGGGTTTTTGCATTGGAATATGTAAGGCAGATGCAGAGTGTTGATGAAAGTTACACTTTCTCAGTCAACAAAAGAAGACCTTATTTTCTTCTTTACCTTTTTCATGTGGAGGGTTCACATTTGAGAGAAAATCATTTAGTGTGGCACATAATCTTTTGAAATATGTAGATTTTGATGTTATCTTTCACTGGCAGTATGATCCATGCGACATCATTAAATCAATGATTGTGGCCAATAAGAATGTTGCAAGTAGAATTCAACATCAAAGTAAACCCTTGCTTGAAAACTTGAGAAACAAGGATTCTTGGGATGAGGTCAAAATAGCAATGGAGAAAAGTGTTGTTGAGAATGGTATTTATTTTAAACAATTGTCAACAAAAATTATGGCATTGCCCTGAAAGACAACCAAGACATACAAAATTTTTTATGAAAAAAGTGATAAACCATATAGTAGAGTAAAAATTATAAGTTATCTAGAGAAGGAAGTTACAAATAAAAATTGGTCACGATATTGCCTTTTGGTCTATGAGGAAGGAGCTAGGTGATCCAAGATCTCTTGTAAAGTATGGAGATAATGAAGAAGATCTTGAGTTTAGTAAATTGTGGAATATAAAGCATCCTGATGAACATGGAAAGAAATAATCTCATAATGAATTTAATGATGGTAGGGAAGAAGTAGAACAAATCCATATCAAATTTGGTTTAAGCGAGGCCAAAAAAGAAGCATATACTTCAGGAGCAACCATAGCTGAAAAAATGGGTTATGAAGGTGGTGGTTCGGGGTCCCAAGGACAAGGAATTCCTACAGTAATAGATGTACAACATAGAAATCCAATTGATAGATTTGGCCTTGGAGCTAATACACTAGACCAAGGGCATACAAGTAGAGCCGAAACAATTCAATTTGTTAGATCTTGTAATCCTCATTCTCATGGTCAAATACAATAACAACTAGGACATGCCCATGGTGGAGAGCTTAGTGCAACTGGCACTACCTCTGGTGGTCATGGTACTAGTAGTGGTCAACATGTGCTACAACAACAAATTACACACAAGAGGAAAAAATAAAAGATACCATAGAAACACCAAGTGATCAAGGCATACAAAAGAGGCAAAGGATTTTGACAGGTCCAAGTCACACTATCAGTGGATCCACCACAGAGTTATTTCCAAGCACTCCCCCACTAGTAGTTAGTGTGCTTGTGCCATCATTAGCAACTGCAAGTACTCCTATTCCTTCACCATTCAAGCCTTCGATTGTTCCCGCGTCCTTAGGTTATGATTTCATTGAAGAGTTTAAAAACAAATCAAACTTGTATAAAGAATAAAAGAAGCAATTGATGGAGAGTGTGTCTGTTGTAACTTTAGAGCTTGCAACAACCATGGTATTACCCACATTTGACACAAATAAATAAATCATGGAGTACACAATTATTGTTCCCACAGTTCAAAACAAACCAACAAATTAGACTGATCGATCTGAATACCAGGTGACCAATTTTCAATTGGATTTTTCTAGACTAAAAAATACTAACAAAATTAATGTATCGAAGAAGAACAATGAATTGGTGTACACATCATTGCTAAAGCAAGATAGAGAGAAGAAAAGGTTGCAAACCCAAATATAAAAGTTATAGGCAGACCTAGAAAATGAGAAAGCAAAGAGGCAAGAAATAGATAACAAGAGCAATGAACTAGAAAAAAGAATAAAAAAGTCTGCCTCTATATCAAAAAGAAAAGAGGATAAAAAAAATGAGAGAGAAATAAATGACCTGAAGCAAAGGCTAGATGAGAGAAACAAGAAATATGATGAGGAAAAATCCACTTCAGAAAAATTAAGACTAAGCATTGCGAATGGAAATGCATAGTGGGAACAAAAATTGGAGAAAGAGAGAAAAATAATGAAAGATTGGAGGCAAAGATGATGGAAGAAAATAAATAAATTAACTCTTGTCAAAATAAGTTATCTACATTTTGTAGAGAAATAATGAGACATAGGAAACAAAAGATCTAGGATGAAATAATGCAGAGGATTGATCATTTGTGTGACATGTTTCAATTGATTGACCCTATCAGACAACATTATAAGAAGCTCAACAAATATTTAGTGGACAACAAAAATGTGTTGGTATGAGAGAAATCTGCAAATCAAGTTCTACAAACAGTCTAGAAAGCCAATGACAATTATTTGAAATCAAATAGGATTACTAATTGGATTGCTACCTCAATGAAGTTGTCATCTATCATTGAAAAGAGTTTGAGAATGCGAGAAACAAAGGAATATTTGCATTTGTCTACAGAGAAGATGAAGAAGGTGGATGGAAAGGTAAGGAAATTCATAGAGCTTGGTTTTCCAGAGGCTTTTGACACAAATGAGTGATTCATTGGAAATGATGATTTCAGAAAGAAGATGGAGGGTGAAAGGAAGATAGATTTGGACCAGTTTCCTCAGAACCCATATGTGGTGAACTATTTGGATTCCATTAGAACACTGATAAATTTCAATGCAAAATTGACTGAAGGATTCAAGACAGGTTCCAATTACAATCATTAAATGTTAACAAAACTTCAAGTCAAACAACATCAGTTAGAACAAATGGCAATTCCACCACCTAAAGAGTGGAAGTTGCTAGAAAAGGTGATACAGTGATTTGATTTTTGAATCTTCGATAATATGAGTTTTCGAGTTCCAACTGAGATCTATGCAGAGTTGTCTTTGGGAAATATTTTGCATTGCCATGCCAATGCCTCTATGTAATCTATCATGTGACAATCAATAAAAAAGCTCAAATTATCTGTATTATTTATTTTATCATTTGAAGAAAAAGTATGTGGTTTCAAATACTAGATACACATTAAACAATTGTTGATGTTCATTGTTGTATATGCTACTAATACTATTGCTAATATGTTATTAAGAATTGATTTGAGTGATGAATCACTAAGTACATGTTCAAGTTTTACTATTAACACAATTAAAATATGAACTATAAGGTGATTCACTGATTTTAATTCTAAGCATCCATAATCTTAGTGAAATTGCATTACAATTCACACATCAATACTCAAAATCCATGACTGCTTAATAATTTATCGGATCCACTAAAAATTTATATGAATTCATGCTTTAATCAAGGTACTTTAATTGGTTCATTAAACCAAAGCCAGAATTCAAGTTCAACAACCTTTTGTTGACTCTTATTATATTCATTAATAAGCTCATTATATTTACTTCTTGTTATCCATAACTTTTAAACTAGTGTCAACAATTTTAAACTTCCCCTCATTTGGTCTTTCGGGTCTTTTACCTCATTCATTTTCAATACCTTGTTTTTTATTTCTCTTGGCGGATGCCCAAAGTCATAGTTTTTGTGCTTTTTCTAACCTTAGTCTCTAGTCCTCAAAGTTTTATAACCTTGTCATGGAGTTCTAAATTTTCAAAACTTCCAGATTTCCTGACTTGGTTCATTTTGTTGAACAAGTCATGGTTTTTCTTCTTTTCCTAACCTTATTCGCTAGTCCTCAGAGTTTTATAACCTTGTTGCGGAGTTCTAAAGTTTCACAACTTCCAGATTGCCTGACTTGGCTCACTTTGTTGAACAATTTGCAATTTTTCTTCTTTTCCTCACCTTAGTCACTAGTTGTCATAGTTTTATAACCTTGTCATGGAGTTCTAAATTTTCATAAATTTTAGATTCCCCAACTTGGTTCACTTTGTTGAGTTGCAAGTCCTTGTTGGCCAAAGACATCTTGATTCTTTGTAGTCGGTGAGTCGAAGGTTTCCAAAAGTTCCAAACTTCTGAGTTTGGTTATAAGGTTCTGAGTTTCCACAACCAGGTGACATTATGGACTTATCTTAGGTTTGAAAGGTGTTTTCATCTAATTGAATGCTATGTACAGTGTAACCTTGAGTTGTCTTTTCAAGAATTTCAAAAAGTATTCAGGTTTACAGGCTATCTTTTCGAGGAGTGAAATTGAATGTCACATTAAATGCACACGTCCTATCAAAATTAACGACATAAGTGCCAGTGGGTGGCGAAGTTTTACTATGACATATATCATTTAGCCTGCATTCTCATTCTTTGACAATGCTAGTACTTCTCAATTGCAAACATTCCATATCTGCGAATTTGCGCTCATGCAAAGCTAGAGTGGAATTCAAAATCACTGGTCTGGCGTGAGGGACACTAAAATTTCCCACCTCAATTTGGAGGAGTTTTTGGTGTGCCTGGAGCAAAGGAAGAGAACAACAGTGGAAGATATAGTTCTGCATAGCGGTTTGGCACACGCGACAGGTTTTCCTGAGGCTATACAAAGCGTCGACCTGGTGATTGTGTGCATAAGGGGCTGCATACCAGAGACTCGATAAATTAGAGTTGTGGATGGGTCAATCATTGCAATAATTACTCCTAAAGTCATCTCTTGCGCATTAAGAATTCCAAAGAGGGAAACTGTAGAGGAAATTTCTATAGCTATTGGTGAAGAGTTTTTCAGAATGAATGAGGAATGGTGCAAAACTTCCATTGTGAAGAATTGGTTGAAGTCGAAGAAAAAGGGTTCATTTTAAGGATGAAATTTCAGATGTTATCACGTTGCTACATTGTTTGGTTGGTAATGCATGTTCAGGCTCTTTTGAATTTTGGATGTGTCATTTTATTTTGGTGATTTTTAGTGAAAAGAACTTCATTGACTGGGTTGAGATTATTAGTTATCATTTAAATGAGCAATTGATAAATTTCTGACAATCTGTTGCCTTCCACATGTGCTCATACCTGGTTTACATTCTATCCAATCAAGAGGTTGTTTGGTTAGGGTTGGAACTGAAAAGGTCTCTGACATTGAACATGCCTGTGTAAAGAAGGTTTCCAGAGCTCACTAAGGAGGTTGGAATGAGGAATTTTTTCCACGTCAATAACGCATTTTTAATGGAAATTGTGAGAAGAATTTATGGAAAACTTGAGTTGAGGGTTTCACCTGAAGTGGCTACTTTTGTATTGAGGTTTGGAAGTTTCTACATTTGGTTCAATAGATTCACTTATCTTAGAATTGGAGGTTTTGAGAAGGCTCCAATGAAATTGCCCTGTTACCCAAGTGATTTCCTGGTTTTTCATGAAGTTTTTCGGTAGATGGCCCTTGCAAATGTTAAATATTCAAACATAGGAAAGAAGGGGTATTCTTTTCCATTGTCCATGCCTTCATTTTCTTGTGAAAGTAATAATATTTCTAGGGGTGTGCAGAAAGCCCCAAATGAATTCAATTTTTAGTGTTTGTGCATGAGAAGTAATTTTCATAGCAAGGGTTATGCTAAGAAAAATTTGTATGCAACTAGCAGCTATGAACATCACCCTCATATTGAATATTTTTGGGAAGACTATGCAGATGAAGGAAAGGTGCATAGGAGAAATTTCATGAGATTGACCCTAAGGAAAATACAAGCTTTTGGTATTCTTTTTTATTCCAAAAGATCGAATATCGGGCCCCAACTACTAAGCCCTTGTACAAAGTTAATTGGTTAGAGGATGAATTTTCAGACATAATGGTCCTTTCTACCCCTGTTTTGAGAAGAACTTCAAACTAGTTGAACAAAAAATGGTGCCAAAGTGTGGGTTCTCCCCATGAGCAAAGAGTTTCACAGAGAAGAGAGCAAGGGACTGTACATGCCTCTGACATAAATATATCAACTGGAAAGTAGTCAATTAGGCCATCTGGCACTGGCTCATAGTCACAATGAGATGGCAACAAGCCAAAAGACATTGGGGCCAGCCTAAAATCAATTTGTGAATAGGATAGTGTAGTTGTACCCTCGATACCTAAGAAAAAGGCCAGTCAAGAAAAGACAGTGCCTACAAACTCTGAGGGAATTTTTGAACAAATAATTGATGATAATTCTTTTCTCACATTCTTTGAAGATAAAGCTTCTCTAGTACGAGATACTTTTGTTTCACTTTTCGTTCAATCAACTGAAAAGAAAGAAAATGTCAGTGTTGAAAGTAGAGACATTGGATTAGTGGCATCTTCCCCAAAATGGTTAAAGAAAGCAGTCGAGAAGAAAAGAAAGGAAATTCTTGCAATGAAAATTGAAGTAGATACAGTTGTCATGTTGTTGCAGGGTCAACAGAAGCCCAAAAAGGCTAAAAAGATGTCATGAATTATCATCGATTCCACTTCTAGGCATCAACTATTGGAGATTGTTGATCCAAAAAAGGACCTAAATGTCGATGAGATAATGAAAGCCGACTACAAGGTTACTCATGTTGATATGTGGCTATCTACTTTAGAAGGTGATGTATATCATGTCGATTACTCTATTAATGCATTGATCAAAAGAGAAAAAGAACAAAAAAAGGAGAACCTTCAGTTGCAATCTAATATTCTTACTTAAAAAAAATTATTTTATCATTTGTGAATCCGGCCACTATGGAAGCCTCAAGCTCAAATGTTCAAGGTATTGATTCTGACACTATGCAAAGGGTCAAGAAAAATTTAGGTTATGGTAAAGCTTCCAATGAATGGATGGAATGGCTTTATCAGGATGGACTTTTCTACATTCGTAAATTTATGAAATTCTATGTTAATGTGTCTGGTAAAAGAAAGGAACTGGTAGCTAAGCTCTAGCAAATGAGGAGAGAACATGGTAGCACATTTTTTTTTTCAAGGGAAATTGTGGAATTACTCTCCATGGAGCACATTTTTTTAATAAAATAAAAATTGGTGGATGATGGGCTAAAGAAATTGATCCTAGTTGGTTTGATTCCTTGGAATGGAAATTGTTAGTATATGAAGATTATATCAAGGAAATCAATAAAGTGTTAGAAAAATACTTTGGCATATTGGTGAAGATCAAGGAGAACTTCAATTGTCTTGAAGTGGAGTTCACAGATGGGTTTGGTGATAAGGTATTGGATTTTGTAGATGTAACAAGGGAATTTAAAGAGGTGTATCATAGAGAAATAGTTGATCCTTAGATAGCCACTAGAGACTCATTCAGAAAATTGAGTTACTTGTAGACCTATATGAATTCATTTAAGGTGGAAACTAACAACATCTATGAAATGCTAGCTGAGTCGGACCATGCACTTTCAAAATGAAGGACAAGGCTGCAAATCACCATGACTCCAGGAAGCAAAAACATCACCACAATTATCACCAAGTACAGGGAATACAAGCAAATATTAAAGGCACAAGAGGCGTTACTGGAGGAGGAGGAGGTGGAAATAATTCGAAGCGAAGGAGGTGGTGTTGGGACTTGATTAGTTTTTAGATTTTATATTATTTTCTTTAATTTGGATCTCTTCATACTTCAAGTTCAAAGGCTTTTTATTTTAATTTTTAAAATGGTTGTCTTAAACCGTTATCAAGACTATTATTTTTACTACTTTTCTATTATTTCAAATTTCATTATAGAAAGACAATGGTGAAGTTCATGCATGCGTAATCTTTGATTTATGGTGTGTGGATTTATTCTACTTTTGTTGAGTAGTTTTCTAGTGGATTATCTATTTCTGGAATGATAGATGTTTGGTTTGTTTCATTGCTATGGAATTTTTATCTCTGAATAAAGATTTTATGGTGATGGATGTGTAAGGATTTCTTAGTGTAATTTAGGTGATTTTGTAGTTTAAGTTGTGTGGATGCCTTTCAAATCTTTTTGGTTAAAAAATTAAAAGCATTTCCTAAGTAACTCCTTTCATTTGCTTTCTAGTTAAAAGCGATATTAGTTAAAAATCATTCATTGAATATCTAAAGAAGGTAGCTGCCACCTTTTAAAACAAGTAGATAGTTAGACTGAAATAATATTATGGTTGATTCAACTGTTGTTACATTTGTCACCTCTTTGGGTGTAAGAATATAGATTTAGGTGACGAATTTATTAACCAACACTTATATGCATGTCTCTATCTTTAGTAAGGCTCTCAATTATTGCTTTTGTGAGCTTAGTAATGTTTATAAATTATGGTCATGTCAGCTGCTTCTAATGTTGGAGTATCGGAAACACTTTTTATAATTAGTTTGGTAGAGCTTCTAACTTCTAAGTTATGGATGTTGAACTTTTAGCTTCTATTCAAGGAATATACGCATATACCTTTCAGTTATTTACCAAAGATTGTGTGAATGGAAAATTGGTAATGCAATAGGAATATATAAGTAGTGTGATAAGTGTTGTTCTTTACTTCTTGAAAAATGATGTAGAATCACATATCAAATTTGATACCATGGAATGCAATATAAAATATAAAATACCACAATTTCATGGAATATAATATATTTGAATATAAAATATCACAATTACAATATAAAATATCATCAACTATAGTTTGTAATATGATTCATGAAGTACAATATAAAATAAAATATCATGAAGTCAAAGTGCAATTATTCACAATTTCATGGAATACAATATAGAATATCATCAACTACAGTTTGGACTTTGGAACAATGGAAACTGATTCATGAAGTGCAGTATAAATACCTAAAAGTTGCCAATTCTCTTCCATTTCCCAAATGGATTCAGGGTCTTCAAACTGATGCTCGTCTTGAGATAAAGTAAAAGATTTGTCTTGATTCTAAGTCTGCTCTTCATTTTCTTCAGACTGTGTCTCAAATTCAACATCAACATTCATTGTGTGATTTGTGTCACTATCAATGGCATTTGTCCCACTCCCACTACCACTGCTAGTGCCACTTGTACCCGTGTTTGGAATTAGAGTGCCAGTGTTTGTGTTGCACAACCTAATTTGTCTTCTTTCACATGTGGACCTCCAGATTGTGAGTGCCCTTTGAAAAGGAATTTTTTTAACATCATACATAGTTCCTTTAATCCTCAAGCAATTTTCCAAATTCTTGTCTAGTTTGTTTCTTAACTTTGATTTCAAAAAACCTAATGTACTGAAGACTCTCTCATCCTCCACCTACCCCAATATCATTGTTTGACATAAATTAGAAAGTTTGAAATATTCTCATATCGAACCACACAATATTTCACTCTGACATAAGCTTGTCCAAACCTTTTTTATTGATCTCGGTTCAAAGGCCTTCTCCTTTCCCATGGATTTATACTAGTCCCTCATATCTATTGTAAAACTCCTACATTGTTGTCTAAGCTTATTTTCATTTAAAATTCCTTCTATTGTTTGCTCATTGTATGTTACCCTTTTCAAAAACTATTCGATCAAGATTTTTACTTGATCATGAAAATATTTTGGGTTATCTCGGTTTACCCAAAATTGAGGATACACAATACCCATGGCTTCAAGTATCTCATGTCAAGGGAATCTTTCACGAATCTTTGAGGAAAGAGATTTTTCAATTTCCTTCAAATTATCACTAACAGATTTAACAATGCCATTAAAATATTCCTCATTAACAACTACTTCTCTACTAGAGCGCCTGGTTGTCTTACAATGGTACATTGGTATCTCATATCCATGTACATAGATACATAAGTGCTCACTTGCATTAAACTGTAAATAATTATCAGGATTATTCAAATCAATAATTTTTTGCCACATGAAATAATTTGTGCCTTTTTGTGTTAGATCTAGATATAGATGATCGAGGTCCAAGCATGTAAGTTTACGTAGATTGGCATAATCATAAATATGCATAGCTTTGTCTTGGGATTTCTTCATAAGATTATTCATCTCATCCAGCATGGGGAGAGGACTAGCTAAAGTCAAGAGTGTCTCTATATCGCTTAACCTATGTAAGAGGTCAGGAGCTTTTTCTTCTGTGTTGTGATGCTCGTACATCACTCCAATCAAGGATTGATATTCTAAAATAACTCGTTGTGTTGGTCCATGCAGGGAGATCCATCTGGTGTCGACATCCTTGAGAAGCTTGTTTCATAGTGTTATTCCCTCAGCAAAATGTTGAAATTCTTGGAAATATTTGGGACTTTGGCAGAAGTATGTGTGGATGACGTGAACTAGATTTTCAACTTTTGATACTGTAGGAAACTTGCTTGCAATTTTGAATGCTAAATTAATTATGTGGGCCATGCAGTGAATTCCAAACATGTATGGTGCACAAATAGTTTGTTACTTTTTGCAAACACCGCTCCTTTGACCTTGCATCACTACAAATCCATTAGCTCCTATAGACACCAAATTTTTGGCAATTGTCAACTCATCCATACTCGCAAGTTCATTCAAATATTTCTTGACTAGCTCAAATAGATTTTGTGATGTTGAACTATCCTTCATTTTATAAACACAAAGAAGATGAGCTTGGAGAACATGTTGTTCTACAGTATACAAATGCATATAGACCCAAGAAGTATTGTCTACCATAGTAACTTCATCTAAAGATAATGCAATAAAATTTGACTCTTTTACTTTCTCCTTTAAATCTTCCTTTTCCACTGTAGCAAGAAAATTTTCCCATTCTCATCCAGTGTTTACTAACCAATGTGATAAGGGAAAGTGAGGAACACTCAAATAAGATAATAAACTAAAATATTTTGGGTAGTCTGTCATAGGACGCCCTCTGGAAAACATATAAAAAACAACACTCATCTAAAAAGTTTTTGACAAAATTGTTGTTGCCATTTCTTTTCCAAAATGAGCCTCAAGTGTACCTTGACATTTATCAAGCTTCAACATTATATGGTTATGCTCTTCATAATCTGCGACATACTTAACATGAAGACATTCTTCCTTTTATTTCCATCATATGACTGATTGTTCCTTTCCTTCTATGATTTTTTTTTCATAAACTTTACCGATATGCTTTTCTATAGCGTCAAGCTTTAGCTGCAACCTCTTGTCTCTTCCACATTTCCAACTACAAATCATACATTTGAACTCTGTTGCACTTTCAATATCATTTTTGTTTGCTACCCCCACTGGTATAATGAATGGGTACTTCGACAACCAACCAAATTGAAAATTCCTTGTCATTTCCCACTTGTGCCCTAATTTTGATTTGCCTTTTCTTTTCTCGCTACCAACATCATCCTCATCAAAGTCAATTATCTCATTCTGGCTAACTAGGGCATCCCTTGGAACATCTTATGTGGTATTTCCATCCTCATTTGATATATTTTGATTTAACTCAATGACAATCTCACCTTGACCTTCATGTGGCGGTGAGGTATTGTGAATGCCTTCTTCAATAATATTTGGTGGAAGAGTTGATGATGTAGCTCCATCTTGATCTGATGGATCAGAAGCTTTGCCAATTCCAAAGTAAGACTATATGGTACCTCTATGTTTTGGGTGTTTTGATGGCCTCCCAGTCTCTTCATTACCCTGAGGAGTCTTACCCTTGTTGCTCGACATATTCATCTCTCACTCCGAATAAAAGCTGGAAAAAATGTCTTCTTGTTTAAGAAGGACAGATCGACAAAGAATATAGATCCCATTCCCTACTCAAAATCATCTTTAAGACTGAAGCAAGAATGGAAAATAGATAAAGAAATCTTATTATTATAACTAATAACTAATAATAATATGAAGAAATGATCACTCACCTTTAAGTCTACATTTTCGGCTTTCGTTGACTTCTGAATCGAGAAGTAGAACCTCAAAACCCAAAAATATGTGTAATAATAGATGACAGTTTCAATTGTATTTTATCAATCCATATTTGGTGAATTCCATGGGATTTTTAAATGGTATGTTAAAAATTTGGCGAATCCCGCGTACTTATACAACAATACTTTGCAATTTTCAAGGTGAAACGTGTCCTCAAATGTAATTATTTTTAAATGTTATTGGCGAAATAGGTCCTCATAAGCAACTATTTATAAATTTTAATTGGCGAAATGGGTCTTCACAAGCAACTATTTATAAATTTTAATTGGCGAAATGGGTCCTCATATAATGTTGTTTTAATAGTATTGGTGAATATGTAGGTGTTTTATGACATCCTCCCGGGATTCCAAGTGAAAATATTAATCGGTCCATTGGAAACGCATAGTCTGTTATGGTGAATTTATTTCCGAAACATGCCTCATAAAAAAACCGTAAAATCTGGGCGATTTGAACACCTTGTTGGATACAATTAATTCACCAATTTTGACTTGCCTGATTCCTAGAATTCACCACTAAAGTTTTCCCTAATTTGGGTTGTAGTAGTATTTGTTATAGGTAAAATAGATTATTGATAAGTGGTAATATTTTGATATTAAATAACATGACCAATTATGGCTTGACTCTAAAATATATTATGCAAGTAGGTAGATTTAAATTATAAGTAGATTTAATTCCTTAGTTGATTATCATTGGAAGATTAAATTTCTCATATGTTATCTATTTCAAATACTATGAATTATGAGAAATACTATCACCTCCTTTTGGTTGAGTAAACAAGTTAAAATTGGCCACTATTGATGAAGGGGTCACATAGCTATTTCTCTTATGTCATTCTTGGAAAATTCTAGTATTGTCAAGGATATGTATTCAACCCTTTTTTGTATGGTTCAAGTGCATGTGGGAGATGTTGCTTATTAGACCCTTGAGTCACCTCTTTAAATGTCATTATTTATTTTAGGTTTTATAATGTCTTTATGTGGTTTTAATTGTTTAAAAGGTGCCCTAGGTGGTAGGACTATAGAGTAGGGATCTTTTTATTCTATAATATTAGTTAAATAAAGTTTAAAATCCACTTTAATTTCCCATTTATGAAAAGTGGCGAAAATGGTAGTTGGTTGAGTGGTTGGGAAGTTTTAGGGAGTTAGTTGCCCTTTTCCCTTCCATACATTCCTTCTTTTTGAAAGGAGAAGGGGATCCCTCTTTTGGCTTGGCCTCTCCCTTTTTCTTGGCTTCTCTCTTTTAGCTTTGGTTATTCTTTTGTCCTTGGAATGCTTTCTCCTTTTTGGGAAGGAGAATTATTGGTGGAGATAGAGGATAGCATAGGAGAGGAAGAATGGAAGAATAGGGCTTGGAGAAGGAGAGGCTACCACCTTTTGGATTTGCACTTAGTTTGGTAAGGTCTAACCCTTTGTAGATATTTGGTTATGATGCATGAAATATTATTTATGTTTTGAATTTTATGTGCAACTTATTGCTAGATCCTTTTGTGGTATTTGTTGAAATTATGTGTTTAGTTATGTCTTGTTGAAGTTCCACCTTGTTTTGAGTTTCTCTAAATGTGTATGGCTATTTAAGGGTTAGGGTGATGAATTATAGTATAAGTGTTGGAATTGTGCATAGTTTTTGGTGTAGCTTGTTAAGGAATCCTTGTAAATGGTGGTGGTGTGTGTATAAGGAAAAGCTATGTGACCTCTTAGAGCTCGGGGGTGGATTGGATATCAATCCTATGGTTGGGAGGAGAGCTTGTGGCCATATCATTTTTTTTTCGTCTTCTTATTCTTTCAGGTGCATATGATCCGTTGAAGTTGGAATCAATGGAAAGCCTATTAAAGTTAGGAATCCATAATAGATGTAGGTCTTGTGAATTGAAAAAAAAAACTTCAAGTTCTGGAGAGTAGTTTTGGAAGAAAAAGTAATTGTTGGGTATGGGGTTGATTCATTTTGTAAATGTATTTGTATTCCTCAATTAGATGTTTAAATTCAAGGAAGACAATAGGTGTGCTTCGATCCCTTGGTATAAATAAATTAATGTTGGTGTAAATCTTTAAGGGAATAGAATGGATTATGTCTTGGGTAGCAAACTTGTTTGAGAAAGTTTAAGAAGGGATAAAATTATTTTTGGAGTTTTAAATTAATTCCTCCTATTAAAACATAAATGAAAAACATGTGGGGTACATCTCTACCAATTTTAAACCAAGAAAGAAAAATAAACTATTAGTCCTTACTTTCTTATTGGATTACTTGAAAAAGGTTGGTTAAATCTTAGATTCAATATTTTCATTAAAATTTATATACTAGTGCATCTAATGTATTTTCACAAAGTGTTTAAAAGATATATATATATATATATGTATATATATATATGTATGTATGTATGTATGTGTAAATAATCATGCATATAAACACCCTATTTTCCTAGATTTAATAATCTAAAAATAATAATAAAATTATTATGAAGTTTTGATATATTCTTTCATATCAAATTATCACATGTATTATAATATATATGCAATGTAAAAATTAAGGATTCGTATGAAAATAAATATTAAAATTAAAATTAAAATAAATGCCAAAAGAAATATTTAAGAATTTATATTAAAACAACTATTATGGATCTTATTTTCCATATATAAAAATCATATAATAAATCAACTTGCATGAGTTCCTAAGGTTTTTTTTTTTTTAAAGAAAAGAAGACAAATAAGAGGACTTGTTAAGGGAATTCGACCCCCTGGTTGAACCCCACTTGGGTGCATCATGGAGGGGCTCGCTTTCCCCACTGCATTGCTAGTGTCTCTTTTGAAGGAAAGGAATCATTGCAGTCGCTAAGGGTAAGTTCCCATGGAAGGGGCTTCCTTAAAAGTATTTGTGGATGCTACTTAGCTTTTCTAGGAATATTTTAAAGTTTTTGGTCCCATGGATTTAATGTTGCAATTCTACTTAAAATTTTAAGCTCTAAAATTTAAGGAATAACTGAGTGCTTTGATAAAAAATAAAAAATAAATGAAAATTCTCTCATTTTTATATTTTGAAAAGAATTTAAAATTTTAGATGATAGACAAGTGGTAGAAAAAATAGGGGCAATTTTTAGCCCCACCTCAATTTCACCACCTGAAATCTATAGTCCTAAAAGGTAGGGGCTGCTATTTTTTAGGAAAAGATTTCAATCAATCTCATAGCACAATTTTTTTTTTCCCATAGACCTCTAGCTCCATGAATATAGATGCCCAAGCCCCCATAGGACCATACTATAAGAAAATGTTGTATGAATTTTAAATTCAAATATGAATGGTGTTTAATAATGTTCAAAATCTAGTGAATTATTTAGCCTGCGTAGGATAGAGTCTTAAGTTTGAGAAAATAATCAAGTCTGAAATCTATTTACCAATCCTATGCCCTCACAAAATCAATGTGTATAACTTCTCTTTAAAATATGTGTGATTTAGTAACCAAGCGAAAATGGGAGAAGCAAAAATAGGCAGTGTGGTGGCTCGGGAAGGTAATGCAGAATAGGCGGTAGCTCACGAACCAGTGAAGGCAGACAAACAACAAAGCAGAGATCGAGAGTTGCGCCAGGGGAAGGAGAAGAAGCAAAGGCATGACACATCGAAGGTAGGCATCAAGCAGAAGCAACAAGCGGTGCTAGAAAAAATAGGAAAAAATAAGGAGAAATGGTGCAATGCATTTGACAGAACAATACCCTTTGAAGAATTCAGAGCAAAAATTAACAAGGGTTGGAAAGCGCATGGGGATACCGACTGGAATCATGGACCGAACTCTCACAGGCCCCAATGGGTGATGGATAATGGTGTCTGGGTGGATAAATGCCACCCATATTACCAACACCAGGAACAGGTCGAAAGAGATCAAAGGCGAAGGAGGAATAGGGCTTGGATGAATCAAGGGTCTCCATGGATGAGACCCAACCGCTATGAGAAAGAAAGGTACTCGAAATTCAACAATGGCTGGAGGAGAAATCCTACAAAAATGAAAGGGTGGTTTGGGGAAAAAGAAGGAGCAAATAGAGATTTGACAAAAAACTGGTGCCAAATAGATACGACCAAATCCAGAGAAACCAAGAACAATGTAGCAGAAAGTAAAGGAATTTCAAGCAAAGGTAAGTTCGTAAAAACCCCCATATCCATTCTAAATGTAAATAAAGAAGTAGTTAAGAAGAATTGGGAAATCCTACAAAAATTCGAAATGTTTGCAAGATGGGGGGGATAAGGACAAAAAAAAAGGAAACCATGGAAGACTGGTGTAGAGAAAACTAGGGGGAAGAGATATTGGTAAATACCTTAGAAAACAACTGGTTTTTGATTAAATTCCTAAACCAGGAAGAAAGAAATAAGGCCTTAGAATCAAGACCTTATTTTTTGGATGGTGCCCAAATTCACCCTGTGGAATGGTGATCAAATTTTGACCCAAGGAAATATTGGTTGGAGGAGAGTGTCATCTGGATAAGGCTGTACAATCTGCCCACGGAATAATGGGTGGAGGAAACCCTAGAAGAAATAGGTAAGATTCTGGGAAATCTACAAAGCATAGATAACATCCAGTTGGACAGAAAGAAAGGACCATTTTTCCGCATTTGTATATCAAAAACACAAGGGCTAGAGATGCCTAAAATGGTAGAAATTGGAACGGAGGTAGGTTCTTGGAAGCAAGAAGTGATCAGGGAGGATAACCTTAAGTTATGCCCTAGATGCAAATCAATGGAGCACGATAAGGTGGATTGCACAAAAAAGTGGGGGATTAACAATACTGGCACAACATAACAGAATAAGGAATGGGAGAAAGTAAATGATTTGGAGATAGGACAATCAAGTGAATTCCTAGAAAAAGAAATGCTAGAATCAATGAACTCAGGACACAAGGTGGTTGAGTTAGGTTGGAAAACACCTTCGAACCATAGACAAGACGAGGACCAAACAACATGGTGGCCAGTACAGGATAATCACATAATCTTTCCAAAAAATGAGTTGATGAGGGAAGATGACTTCCCTCATCTCACAAACATTAGACCTGAAAATCAGTTAGTAATAATAAAGGAAAAAGATGAATAAATTCAGGAAGTGGATCTTAGCATGACATCAAATATAAAATCACCAAACAATATCAAGGATATAGAAGAGGAAAGTTAGGAGGCGGGGAGTATAAGGTCAAAATCGGAGTATGACGAAATCTTTGAAGAATATCAGGAAGGGATTTTGGCTAAGAGAGGAATAGAAAAAATACCCTCGGCAAGAAAAACTCCAAGGATCAAATCTTATAGCCAAAGAGGTCGGAAACCCAATAAGGAGAAACTAAAAATAGTAGGGGCAGAAAAAGGACAGACAAAACTAGGCCAAACAATCCTTAGAAATGGGAAGGGACTCCCCCTTCCTAGGGAACCATGAAAATCATAAGATGGAATACTAGGGGCTTAAACGCCCCTAGTAAATGGTGCCATTTCAAGTGCTAGATAGATAGTAACAAGCCATATATTTTAATAATCCAGAAGACAAAATGGAATAAGGAGGAACAGGAAAGGAAATTGAAATGGTGGAGAGGGTGGGAATGTTTCTGTAAAGAATCAAATGAAGCATCTGGGGGTCTTGGGGTATTATGGAACCCAACCTTAGTTTTTTGCAAACTCATGATGGATAAGAAAAATTGGACAGTGGTCTCAGTACATCCATATCAGGACAATTCAGAACTCAATCTGATTAATGTGTATGGACCTATTGCCCCAGTAGATAAAAGGCACCTCTGGACAGAACTCTCGATCTATCTGAGTCAATTAAAAGATGCCAAAACTATAATTGGGGGGGACTTTAATGCCACTCTAAATAATTCAGAGAAACAAGGAGGACTACAAAACTTGATTCGATCTCAAGTAGATTTTCAAGATTTTATAGATCAAAACATGTTAGGAGAGATAAATAATAGGAACGAAATATATACGTGGACCAACAGAAGAATGGGTCATTCTGGTATAGCAGAAAAATTGGACAGATTCTTGGTAAAGGGAGAGTGGAACCAAGGGTTGAACTTGATGGAAGCCTTGATTCTCCCATGGAGTGATTCAAATCACTTCCCAATACAACTGAAACTCCAACCATATACTTTTAAAGGGGGATCTCCCTTTAGATTTGAAAAAATGTGGATGAGAGACCCAAACCTCTTTGATCACATAGCAGTCTGGTGGAAAGAAATTTGGATTGGTAACCATTCATACCTCTTCACTTTCCAAAATAAACTTGTGTATATCAAAACAAAATTAGGAATCTGGAACAAAGAACACTTCAAAAATATTTTTGAAGAAAGTGATAGGATAGATAAGGAGCTCAAAATCTGAAATGAGGAAATAATCAAGAATGGCATGGGGTAGGAGGAGTATCAAAAAGAAAAAGATCTACCTGAAGCCCAATCTAAATCCCTAGCAAGAATAGAATTCCATTGGAAGCAAAAATCCAGGGAACAATGGCTCCAAGAGGGTGACACGAATACTAGGTTCTTTCATAACTCAACTTTGGCTAAAAGAAGCTCCAATAGGATAACAGATCTGGTGAGAGCTGATGGATTTATTGCTAATAATGCTCAGGAAATTAATAAGGAAGCAGTAAGGTACTTTGAGACACTCTTTCAAAAAGAGGAGCAAGAGGAGGTAGATGCAACGGGAGACTACATCAGGGGAATACCAAAACTAATCGTTGATATGGAAAATGAAGAACTCACCAAATCCATAAGTCAGGAGGAAGTCAAAAAGGCAACTTTCCAACTTGGGGCAGATAAATCCCTAGGCCTGGATGGCTTCCCAACATCCTTTTTTCAGACTTATTGGGAAATAATCAAAGAGGATCTAGTCAAAGCAGCTGAGGAGTCAAGGAAGCAAAAAGCTATGCTAGGAGAAATCAATCATACCTTCATTGCACTTTTCCCCCAAAAAAGGGAAGCAAACTGCATGGGGGAATTTAGACCAATCTCCCTTTGTAATACAATATATAAATAATCACGAAGATCATTTCTAACAAGCTCAAAATGGTATTAAGTAAAATTATATCAGAAGAACAAAGTGGCTTCATTCCAGGTAGGTCAATTGTGGAAGGGATAATAGTAACTCACAAAACCATCTGCTCAGCAAGGAAGCCCAGACTACCAAGCATGATCCTAAAGTTAGATATCCTAAAAGCATACAATCGGGTGGATAGACAATTCTTGTTAGATGTGTTACTAGGTTTTGGTTTTGATAGAGAAATAGTAGGATGGATCAAAAGTTGTATAAGTGGCCCAAGTTTCTTAATACTAATAAATGCTATCGCTTAGGGGTTCATTGCTTCATCCTGGGGGATAAGACAAGGAGATCCACTTTCCCCTTTTCTTTTCATTATAATGGCAGAAGCCCTGGGTAGGAAAATAAGCCTAGTCAGATCAGAAGGCTCATGGAAAGGAATTGAGGTAGCACCTAGAGTAGGAGCAAGTACCCACCAACAAGAATGGAGGCAAGAAAAATCAAGGAAGTCCTGAGCAGTTACAACAAAGCCTCTGGTCAGGCCATCAACTAGAGGAAATCATAAGTCTTCTTCCTCAATAACCAACCTAGCATCTAAAGAATTCTCACAAGAATATTGGGTATTAGATCGACTTGCCTACCAAAAAAATTTCTTGGAATGCCATTGTTTGTTAGGGCTAACCGAATTGTTTATTGGGACAAACTAATAGGAAGGTGTAGAAAGAAAATGGAATTGTGGAAAGGCAAATGGCTTACTTTAGTAGGAAGGCTCATTCTGGTTAAGTCAGTCTTGCCAGCAATCCCCACTTACTCAATGTCGTGCCTAAAAATCCCTGAAATCATTTTGGACCAGCTCAATCAAATCATGAGAAATTTTTTCTGGAATAGACTAGATGACCTAAACAAAGTCCCTTTACTGGCCTAGGATAAGGTATGTAAACCCCACGTTTCAGGTGGTGTGGCAATAAGGCAGTTGAGCGAAATGAACCTGGCCATGGGGGCTAAACTACTCTGGAAAATGTACACAAGCAACCATAAATGGGTCAAAATTCTAAGGAGAAAATATCTTGACTCAAATGAGCCATTAATCATAGTCAGGGTACTCAATCCACCAAAAGGGTTAGCAATCTGAAACTTCATATGTGATTGCAGAGAAATTATATATAAACATGTCTCTTGGGAAGTTCATAATGGCAATAAAACTTCATTTTGGGAAGACTCATGGGATGGTCACGCCAAATTAAATAATATGTAGGGACTGAAGGATATCAGGGAAGAAACCATCAGAGCTTGGGATCACAAAAGATGTAACTACGGAGGATTCATATGGAAGGATGGCATCAAAAAGTGGTGTTGGAAAAGCCTAGATACACTCAATGACCCAAAAATACAAAGAAAGGCCTTGAAAAAGATAATGGAAGCCAGGACTTTCCCTGCCAGTGAAGGGGAAGATATCCCAGGAGATGGAGCGCTTCAGCCGATGGAGAGTATACGGTGAAGCTGGGGTACAAAATCAAGGAAAGAAGGATGGACAGGAAGACATGGCCATACACTTTATGTTGGGGGAAAGATATTCTAACTAAGGCTGGAGTATTCTTATGGCTAGCTTCCAAGGGGAGGATATTAACCCAAGACAGGCTATCCAAGTTAGACTTTAAAGGACCAAGCAGATGCATAATGTGTAAGAATCAGGAATATTTCGCAACCCATCTCCTGCTTTCATGCCCCTATGCCGAATCTTGCTGGAAACATATCCTCAACCTTTTGGAATACCCAACTCCTATTTCTTCAAACCTCTGGGATTAGATTGTTGCCTGGCCAAATAAACTATACAAAGGGGTTTTTAGTAGCATATGGTGTATAATCCCATCCATAGTATGCTGGGAATTATGAAAGGAGAGAAATAGATGCATCTTCTAAGAGCAATCAATGGGGAAGGAAAAACTAGCAGACGGGCTGAGAAGGGAAATAGTGGAACTTGTAAATTGTGTTGCAAGAAATATTCCCTACCCAGACAATGTTTTCTACAACAAAGATATTGAATTGTCTAACAAATTCGATGGGCTACACATTCCCCCCATTATTAGCACCCTGAAGGCCCCATAGAAGGATGAGATCAGACATGTTACAGTATGGCAGAAACCCCTACCGGGGTGGATTAAAATAAACTTTGATGGTGCTTCCTTAGGGAATCCGGGAGCTGTTGGCATTGGATGTGTGGCAAAGGATTCTGAGGGGAAGATAATCACTCAAGAGGCAAAAAATATAGGACAAATAACAAATAATTTGTCATAAATTCATGCAGCACTGTGTGGTTTTGAATTGGAAAAAAGCCTCAGAGCCTCAAAATTACATTTATAAGGAGACTCACTAATTATAATTAACACCATCAGATGCAACTTCACACCAAATTGGATACTAAGATGATGGTTAAGTCCAATACAAACCTTGACATCATCATTCGAGGAATTTTACGTCAATCACATATATCGTGAAGGCAATTTCGTGGCTGAAAGCTTGGCCAAGTGCGCAGCATCGGAATCGGAGTATGACTCGAGAGGTGAAAACCAAGCCAACACTGGTGAGAGGTCTTGTCAAAAATGATGTTGAAGAGAGGGCGGCAGCTATCGTGCTTGTAAATGATAAACAAGTAAGTTTAGGGATCCGCACAAATCAAGTGAAACGTCCTCTCACGATCCAGTCAATCGGCTTAAGGAAAAATTGTGTCACACCAGTCAGCCAGCCTCGAGAACGTGGAACGGGAGTAAAGCTTACTCATGTGATGGGACAGCGCCTTCAAAGCAGGTTCAATAGTAATAAGCAGTTGTTTATAAGTATAGAAAACCGCACTGGTAAGAGTCATTACAGCGAAGGCATTTGGAAAGACTGGTGAAGAAAAATGGACACTCTGATATGCCTAGAAACCACCACCACCATGATCCCTTTCTAGGGAGAGGTAATAGATACAAGAATTTGGGGTATCCTTACGGTTAAAGATAAGCTAGTAATGCATGCGCTAAAAGAGGTGTTGGATAGGGAGTTCATATGGTCCTATCACAAGCATCGCCTCAATACAGACATAACTGAAATGTTCATGGCCATATCTCTTTTTAGGGGTATGACAAAATTTAGGGTTAAGAATCTCTATCAGCGTGTCTTCAAGCACACTTATCTGGGGGAAATAGATGCAGTCTTGGACAATATTGACGAGAATGGAAAATACCCATGCCACAACATTACTATCTGCTAAAATGGAGTGGGGAGAGGCTAGTACCAAAGTTCCCTATCTTAACAATGTTAGAGTGAGAGGAGCTGGAGGGGCAATGTGCGGTCATAGACAGATTTCAAAAAGAGGCCCTGGGAAACTTTATGGCAAACGAAGTTTTAAAAGTGGACAATAATGAAGAAGAAGATAATGGACTAGTTCCTCCAATACTACTAGACTACGGGGAGGATTGGGTAGAAGAAGATGGTTGGGACGTGGAGGATATCGCGAGCGGCCTGGCCCACAAGAAATGCAAACTGGAATGTCTAGTAAAATCTTGTGCGGGTCACGCAAAATAGATGCATAGAGAGGAGACGACCAAGGGCATAGGATGTGATGCAAACTGTCCCATTTTCACTGACCTACGTGGGCCTTGGAAATCAAGAGGCAGAAGGTCCAAGCACACATGAAAACCAGACATATGATTTTTTTGTTTCTATATAAATATTTCAGATAGCTTAAGTTAGGTGTGTAGGAAGAAAGTAGAAGTTTAATTTTGGACATGTTTGTTGTGTTTGAAGGAAAGAATTGTATTGAAAGACAGACTGTAAATATTGTTTGATCGTTAATATAAGGTGTTGCCCTTACTAGCTATTTACCTATATTAAAAAAACATGTGTAATTTATAAATTAAGAAAAGTATCCATAACTATAAATGCATATAAATTTCAGTATGCAATAAAAAGAGTTATTCTCGGCTGCATTTGCTCTTGGATATTGACCTGCAAATATAAATATGCATCTAAATCAGCATACTGATTGAGAAACCCTCCACTAACTTTATTATTTGCCTGCGACATGCAAAAAAAAATTGAAAGTGAATCAATTTAATCTGGAAACTGGCTGAATAAAATGATTGGAGAGGAAAATGAAAACATTTCATGGTAAATTCTGGAATCCTTCAATTTTTCAGCCCTCCTTAATCTTAACCTGAAATTTCACAAAGAAAATAATAATTGGAATAAATCTGAGAACATCAAAACCAAATAGTAGTAAATCTTTAACTATGAAAGAGAAAACAATGGAATAGTCTAGGGTTTTAAGCATTCATAATTGGTTTTAAAATTAGTTTTTAGTTAAGTGAAATCTGAAAATTGAACTTTCGAGATTGATCTAGAATGAACTATTAACTGCTAAATAAAATGATTATCTCTGTTTGGTTTTACCAAGAGGAGTTTTGAAATAATTGAGATTTATTGCCAAATATTTGAAAATGATTGAGTCTGGAATTGAAAGATGTATTCATCTGCAACAAATCCAATTTATAGGTTTAAATGAAAAGATGAAAAAATCAAATAACTAACAATTAAGGAAGCGTATTTAAAGAAATCATGGTAAGTTGAAGTAGTAAATTGTTATTGAAGGAAATTGGTTATATAAATGTTTAAATTAAAAATAAAATCATAAAGAAAAAACAAAAACAAAACTTTGATGAATTATAAAAGAAAGGATAAACTCATGAATTTTAGCAAATAAAATCTCTTAAATGTATATATGAAAAATAAAAAATTGAAGGAAGAAAAGAAAAAGAGTTGCAACTCAAAATCAATGGAATAATAAGAATTAAAATGTTAAGGAGATAGTTGTAATTAAATTTAGGAATTTCCTTATTATATTTATCAATAAATAGAAAGTTTCTAATTTGGAATTAAGTAATAAAATAAAAGGAATTATAACTATTTATTCATTATTAAAAAAAACAAATAATGTTTGAAAACTATCTTTTTGTCAATATTATTGTAGTGATTTTCTATCACAATAATATTATCATTGGTTATGACTATAGACTTTGTGAACGATATTAAAATTAGCATTAAGAGTTTTTAGTGTTTAATTAAAGTTGTATTAGTAAAGATAATATTAAAAATATGAAGATTGTGAGTGACACAATCATTAGGATGGGTACTTATTGGGGGTGGTATGTTAATGTTTCAAGAGTATTAAAGATAATGTTATCATAATAGTGTCAATATTAATGTTAGTAATGTAAAAAAATTATAATAAAGTGCAGTTGATTATTATTAAGAATATTATTTGCCTTATTTCATGGATAATGTTATACTTTATAGAATTCTTATTGTTTAGTTAGCATGATTTTTAGCACTATTGATTAAGAAGATGTCTAAAGGAGTAATGAGTGCCATATCAACTAATGATGTTAGGAATTTAGGAATTTAGATGATATGAATATTAGCAATACTAACTTTATGAGTAACATCAATATTGGATTGTTGTTAGTTGTGAAATCTGCAGTTGGCTAAGTAGTAGTAATAGTAAATTTATATATTGCTATGAATCATGATGTGAAATAAGTTTAGAGTTACATATGAAGGGTAATATCATATATAGATATTGTGGGTAGAATTAATTTGGTAATTATGAAGAAGGGTTGAGAAGTAAAATATTAATGTTGTGTGTTAATGGTAACATTAATATAATTATTACTTATCAAGGAAATGGTACTGTTGATGCTAGTTATGTCACTAGATGTAAATATAAAGGGGGATGTTAAGAATAAATGTAGATATAATGCTGATGTGAAAATTACTAAAGATATATGTTACTAGGTGTATTTTATCTCCACCTTATCATTATTAATTTCCTATGTTATGTGTGGTTAATAAATATTTGTGTATATTGATAGTTATTGGTTCTAGCATACATCACATAAGAAACCAACAATTGATGGCGAGTTGATATCATTATATTATATTTGGGCTAAGTCGATAGTTGACATTTATGGTATCTAGTCATGATTTAAAGGTGAGATTAGAGATCTCATACAAGAGGAGAGAATGAAATCTCTCTAACATTGGTGAAAGCCTCGTATTTCCTACGAAGGGATATGTAGGCGGGGTCATCAAGAATGAACCCTTGAGGCGTCGGTCTAGGTCTAGGAATGGCCTTAATCTTGGGATTTTACCACACCCATGTGTAAGCATGTAAGTGGTATTGTGAATCTGATGCCACCAATGTGAATGGAGAAGTTTCCAAGTTAGCACTTCTAAGCTACATGGAGGATGTAAGATGCTCAATCGATTAAGTTTGGTAGCAACTAAGGGGTGGTTGTTACACAAGCAATGTAGCATATACTTATTTGTTCCTGCAATATGGTGAAGCTCAAATAAACAAGGTGTTATGTCTATGCCAAGCATAGAAGGTTTCTTCAATGCCAACACAATAGAAACCCTAAACTTCCTCATGCAATATAGGTGAGAAATTTCTAAGAGAAGCCAAAACCTAATCTTTCTTTTTCTTGTGCATGAGGACTTAGTAGGGTGTGAGGACTTAGCAAAAAAGAAAGCTTATTCCTTCCCCTTTTAATTATTGGTGTCTAAGACTCCTCTTTTTACTTGTCTAATCCTTTATGAATGTTAACTTAGGACTCTAATAAAATAAAACGATGACCTTGTGGAACAATGTAGGCCATGGTAAGACAACAATATTAACACATACATATATATTAATAACTAGGAAAATTATAGTTAAAATTTGTTCCAATATTTGTATTCTTATTACTTTGTATCGGTGGGCCTGTGATAGATAATGACTTGCAAACCATCTGCAACCTCAATTTCTCTTATAATTTGTGCTAGTGAGAGAATGTTGGGATATTGTCCCAAAAAGAAGTTAAAAACTTCCATATTGTTCCTTCTTATTCCATCCCCAAACAATGTGATTGCTTGCATTAAGTCTTTGCTTCTCTTTGCGATTGTGGTGTCCATGATCCCCCAAGCTCCATTTGCATGAAATTTTGTTGAAGGCAGTGATAGAATTGAGGGCAGGTTGTTTCCATCTTCTCTTGCATATTGATTCACAACTAGTTTACCCCAAAGTATTTTTTCCAAGTAAAAGGATGATGTTTCTTAGAAAAAAGCCCAAGTTTGTCATCATGGATATGTCCACCTTTAAGAACCTTGTTGCTGATTACCTTCATTATTGCTATTTCAATTTCTTGTATTTCTATGTTGAACAAATACCTTATTTGTGAGGAAGGATTCTCGTAAAGATATGCACAATTGATCTTTGTCTATTTACATTTTGAATTACATCCTTGTAACAATAACAAATGTTAAACTTGTTAATTCGTAAATAATTATAAATTTTTAATAATTCATAAATTTTAAAATAATAATTAATAAGTTAAAATTATATTTTATATATCTTAAAAATAAATAATTTAATAATCAAAATTTATCTATATAAATTTTATTTAATTAAATTAAATTTCACTTAAACTAAATAAATGTCCTCTAATTAATAAATGATATTGTCTCCATTCTAGACCTAACATAATGAAACATAATAGAGGGACACACCACCATTAACCTGCAGATCTCTATTTTATCTAGAGCAAGATAATAAAATCCTAACATAACAGTAATGCTGACAGATAAGTAGGAGATCAAACACTTTGAAAAACACAAGATTTCTAAAAGACAAAGAAAATAAACTCTTTAAAATGAAAGATTTAAAAATTAAATATCCAATATTTTGTTTGTTATTTGGGATATCCAAATCCTTAACAAACAGAGTTCCTGCCGTTTACTCTTGAGCTAAAATCCCACCATGTTAAAACCCTTGAGAAGCAATCTCAAAAGGCAACAAAAGTGCATGCAGCCTAATTTGGTTTCTTGTATATACTGCACTATATACCAATTTTCTGGGGCAGGCCCATCCAATTGCCTCCAGTCCCATGCTGCTCTTCGGAAGAACAGGATGAAAAGCAAAGGACTATGAAAGCATACAAACTCAGTAGATGAAGAAAAGCAAAGTTTACTATCATGTTTTTATTAAAAAAGCAGGGTTTGAAAGGGTCTTGATTTTTTTACAAAGAGAAAGATTAAGTAATAAATATAGTGAAGTGGAAAGGAAGAACAAGAAGATGAGACAGAACAACAAACACAACCAGCCAACAAATAACAATCAAACAGAATTACTACAAGACTACCAACAGAGCAATACTAAACGAGAAACACCACCTAACCAGTATTAAGTCAAGGTGGTTTCAAAAATTGTTCCACAGATTTCTGTTGTATTGTAATACAGGGATTCCTCTCGACAAATCTTTTCATCTTTTTTCTACAAGGAAAAGACATAAGACCATTAATTGAACCAGTCAAACCTGGAGTATCAACAACAAAGTCTATAGGTAAATCTTCCATTTGAGGCTCGTGAATGGGAGTGGTATAGTCTTCCACAACAGCTGACATCTTTTCTTTCTTCTTCCAAACAAAGTGTTGTTTCTTATTCCTCAAGCAGATAACAGAAACATGACCCACTCCACCACAAGAATGCCACTCTACCACAAGAATGACAAATAACCAGAAAATCTTCATATTCGATTTGTTGTTCCCATTTATCAAATTTTGAAGACAAAATTATCTTGATAAAAAGAATAAAGTTATTCTGGACATTAACACACAAAATCTAGCAAACAGCAATCTCTTCATGGATTTAGTAATTTACTACCTTATTACTCTTCTGCAAGGTGAAGGCAAAATAGGACACAGTAGAGCACGCTCAAGAGAAAGAACATTAACTAAATATGCTCTCTTCACACCTGCTTGTTATAAACAAAAAGCTGTTATTTCTTTTCTTTTTCTGACCAGGAAATGTCCACTGTTACACTACTCGGTAGTTGTGATTTGGTAAACAAAATCATTTAATCCAAATTTTCATATACACCATGCCAAATTGAAATAAAGGAAAGAAATAACACCAAGTAAATAAAATCTCCCATGAGCATAGATATCACTAAACGAACTTTCCAAGAAAGTCCTTTAGGAAGGGGAAAGTTTATAGAAATTAAAATATACGAATGCTATTGTCTCCATTATAGACCTAACATAATGAAACATAATAGAGGGACAACACCATTAACCTGCAGATCTCTATTTTATCTAGAGCAAGATAACAAAATCCTAACATAACAGTAATGCTGACAAATCAAAATAGATTAAGTAGGAGATCAAACACTCTGACAAGCACAAGATTTCCAAAAGACAAAGAAAAAGAAAGATTTAAAAACTAAATATCCTGTTATTTGGGATATCCAAATCCTTAACAGAGCTCCCGCTGTTTGCTCGAGGTAAAATCCTACCATGATAAAACCCCTGAGAAGCAATCTCAGAAAGCAACAAAAGTGCATGCAGCTTAATTTGATTTCTGGTATATACAATACTACATACCAACTTTCTGGGGAAGGGCCATCCATTTGCCTCCAGTGCCATGCTGCTCTATGTAGGACTTGAGTTTAGAGTCTTCTTCGGAAGACCATGGCCCTTTCTTCACGGTGGCTAAGCCAAGAATTGCAACAATGGCCCTCCATAATAGTACATGGCATTTGGTTCTCCCACTCTGTTGGCTGTAAACAGCCAGTGGATCTATTACTCATGGATTCTTTATCCAATACCCATAATTCGAAAGAAACGCAAGATTAAAGAAAATTTGTGAGAAGATAAAAAGCTGTAAGAAAAACCATCAGCCATTAATATCCGTGAGTAATCAGAAATCGATGACAGCTAATCAAGATAATCAAAGAAAAAGAAAACCTAGCTTCAATCCCTTATAGTTTGGGGTGTTGATATCCATGTAAAAAAACTAAAAAGAACGATCGGTAGGGCTCAAAAACAATAAAAATCATTACACTTATTATTAAAATTTCAAGAGAAGAAAGAAGTTTTCCTTTTAACTTACTCAGACCCACACGATGTCCACTTCTCCATGCTTGAACAGAAAATTCTATAAACTGTCGAAGAAGTTCAACAACCCCGTATGCAAGGCCTTTAAATTTGGATAAATTTTGAACCTTACCTCAGATGCGGGATTGATGAACTTCTTAGATAGTTTACATCATTAAACAGTAGTCGCTTCCATTCTGCTCCTCTCCATGACGAGCAGCCATCGTACAAGATGACTTCCCAGATATTTATAATAAACTCAGATTTTGCATGTATTACCGGTGGTATATTTCTTAAACTATTTTTATTACTCTGCATGTAATAATTTCCATTTTGGGTAATCTTCTGCATGCAATTTTTTACGCTCTTAAAGTCAAGTTTGAGATAAACAATGAATGTTAAAGTTCAAATAATATGACAAGTCCTTATCCTTACCAGTATATAGACTTTCCAAGCCACACTGCTCTATGTAGCTTCTTATCATACTTACACTACCTGTGAATTAATGAAAAATTGAACTGATTATTTATTTAATATTAATCTATTTTTATTTGGAATTCTGAATGTTTCAAATAAAGAGTATTGAACTATAATATTTATCTATGGAGTCGAGGGATTGTGAGGCTCATTGCTCTATATCATTGATGTTTCAAATGACTGCTTCATAAAATAGCACCAATGTTGAAAGCCATATGACATGAAATAAAATATTCACATCATTCACAAAATATGCATGTCAAATATCTCCTGTTGCAACTCTGTATTTTCTTGTATGACAAAAATAAAACAGAGTGTACTTATTTTAGCATTATGAGATGCTTACTAGAAATCATAGCTGACAGACACAAATTAACATTGATATAAGAAATCAAAGCTAACAAGACATTTCATCAAATAGTATTTAATATTTTATTTTTGGGTCATGATTTATTGAGCTTAGAGTTTAGTTCTTAGATGAAGGAGGACACATCTTCATAGTATTGTTAATCTTTGTTTTGAGTGGATCTTATATAGATACGTGCATTAGATTTTAGTTGTGTTTATAGATTTAAGGTTCTTTTGTATTTTAGATTTTTTGTTGACTTGTCTAGTGGTTTGTGTGGGTTCTTTTTTTGTGAGGGTTTTAGTTAAAAAAGTAAACCTCACCATCAGATTTAAAAGGTCCTAAAGCCTATAGGTTAGTATAAAAATTAATATATTTTGGACACAAAAACGTGGGTTCGGAAAAATTCCAAGCAATCAAAAATTCATATCATTTTTATGGATCTCTATGGTTTATATATTCTTGCAAGGTTAGGCATGTTAGATGCATATAGTCAATGGGGAATATTATTGCCTCAAGAGAACCCACAAGTCCTCAACAAAAACACTTAAGGACAAGTTCTAAACATCATTAGACCCCTAGGACCATGATGATCAACTTTCATTTACATAGTTTACCAATCAGAGGTCCCGAAATTGAGAGGAACTAACATGTCCTAAAAGTGAGAAAAGTTGACTAGGTTTTTGAAGACCTAGTCGACAAAAACCATCACCATGGAAAAACAAAAAGGCACAAAATTTATTTGACAAGGGGAGTAGGTTTAGAAAACCCTTATCTAACCCTAGTTAAGATGTTTTACATTCTAGAAAATGTATGGGAACAAGGCCGCCCTAGCACAATACCAAACCGTTCAACCAAAGAGGCAATTTTCAACCTGCCATCCCTCATAACCAAGGCACTCAACCAAAAATAGGAAATTTTCAACCTATCATCCCTCGTAACCAAGCCACCCCACTATCAACCAAAGTGCCCCAATGTGATACCAGGCTGCCCTAACACACTTAGAAACATTTCGGAAGAGTCACCATGAGCCCCAAAACAACTAAGGAAACTACAAAAAAATTGAAAATATAATATTTTTGGGTGATGCAAGATTTTCCTTACACCACTAGATGCTATTGCATCAATACAACATGAGGCCACACAAACTCACTAGGAGGCACCTAAATTCGTTTTAGACCCAAAATAAATGTTCCTATGTTAATTTTAAAATTCCAAGGCATGAATACAACATTATACATTTACAATAGTGTCTGGTACCAACATCAAAACACGTAATTAAGCTAAATCACTAACTTTAAAAAATGAATTACAAGCCATCTCACAAGAGAGCTCCACTTACAAATTATGTTACAATTACATTGAGATTGCATGATGGAAGGACTTAAATGTCCTTATTAAATTACCTTAATTTCTATTAAACTTAAAACAAAGCAATAAATGAATGAGAAGATGATGTCGATATTGAACTAGCTCCTTGAACCTTTGAACCCCAGTGATGGTTTCCACGCCACCCTACTATATGAAACCAACAAGGATCACTCCTACCATGCTATGAGATGCCATATGGCCCAAAAACACTCACACAAAACATATTGGGAAAGGGTATACACTCACGCCAATCATTGAGTAAACATTTTTCATGCATATCACACAAGGATAGCAAAGACAATCAAGCATCAAATGATGATCCACATCACAAATCCATTGGCATGAGCACAATGGAATTCATATACACGAGCATTGACGAGCATCCACCAATAGAGGAAACCATTCAAAATCTCTTAGCAAAAGGACTAAGTCCTAGAGTCAACACATTTATCAAACTCAAGTTAAAGCAGGCAAACCAATGCATAATTTCCCATTTCCCCCAATTTCAGTGAAATTTTCTCACAATGCATAAAATTTAATTTCATGAGGTTCCATCTTTTCCAAAAATTCAAATTCAATCATTTACATAAAAAATATTCAATCTTTCCAATATTTTCATAATGCGAACACCATGAAATTTTCTCAAATCACCATGAAAATTCTTCAAAAATTCAAAGTTCTAAAATAAAAAATCCAAGAATACCCTTTAGGAGAAAATATGACCAAAACCCCTCTTAAGCTATAGAATACACGTTTGGCATGTTTTCTAAAAATTTGTGTATGATAATGATATATTTTGGAAAAATATCAAAATTTCCATACAAAAATTAATCTATAACCAAAATCTAGGAAATGAAGGGCGTTGGGAAGTTCTAACATCCCACCAATCCATTTGTAACCTTTCAAAATGAAAAACAAACATTTGAGAAGATATGGAATTCTTACCTCATTCTCAACCAAAATTTGAAACAAACAAAACTTTGAACACACTCTATGGATGCTTGATTCCAAACACGAGTATGATATCCTCCCCATTCCTATCTCGATGCAATAGATCCCATACAATTTGGACTCTAATTTCTCACCCACTCACCAAAACCAAAATCAAGATTCAAATCAAATTAAATTAATATATAACTCATTTATCCATTTATCCATTTGAAATTCCCACAAATAACCCCCAAGTCTCGAAAATCAATTACAATTCATTTTCCAATATCATTCACCTTATAATTCACTATTAAATCCATATAAGCATTTAATTGAATTAAATTGTGAAAATGGGAAAATTAACAAACATCAACCACACATTCATGGGGCATCCATAAGAATGGTTACCATATCCAAAATTATACCAATGGTAGTATCTGGGTCAACATGGGTAGAGTAACAAGGGTCTCACACTTATATCGAGTACGATAGGTAAGATAATACAAAAATGGCCAATGTGACATCTCCTTATAACCACCATCGAGGTATACTCAGACTTTTGGAGCCTAGTGGAGAAATACCTAGTACTTGTAACCACTCAATGCACACATCAAGTGTACCTGCTTCATGCATATAAATAGTTGAAGCAATGCATAAATACCCCATGGTGTATAACATCATATCCATAATTTCATTGTATTCAAATGATAAATTTCAAGATACAATTTAATTATAACATCCATATTTAGTTTTTGTGTTTCTATTGTTTTTTTTGTTTCTACTTTTGTACTACTAGGTTGTTGCTTTTTGGTTGTTGGTTTTCAGTTGAGTGTTGCTTTTTCTTCAATATGTTTATCTATTATAGCAACATTTTGGTCTAAAGTGGTGTAAAGGGCTTCAGGTCCCTTCAAAACCCGTTTTTCCAATATAATCAAAACATCTATATTTAATTGCATATATTCATGAACCAAAACATGATTTAATAATCACTTGGACAAACCCACATCCCAAGAACACCTCCAAAATGAAATAAATTCATTCCCTTTTAAGGGATTTTAGCAATATAACACGCACACACTTTCATTCCATTTAATTCAAGAACAACGAAAAAATAATCATAGAGGAAGCATGAATCAAGACGGACCAATAATGCCAAAATATGACCATCTAGCATTTTAACATATATAAAATATAACTCTCCCACTAACATCATATGCTAGGAATAGATAGGCACTACAATTTGTATGAATTCATATATCTGCTAGGTGTTGCAATATAACCTTATTTCACATCCATGTTGAACACCATATAAGGAAACCCACCTATGTTTTGTAGAGCTTGAAGTGTAGAGAGAATATATATTAAAGGTGGTTCTATATTTGTTGGCCAACAACCTAGAGTCTTTGATGATAGAGTTTGGAAAACAATTAGAATATTTTAGGCCATTAGTTGGAAACACCAACATAGTCTATTTGAATTAGTATATGGAGTTGAAGCTAGGATACTAATCAACCTAGAGTTTCTAGTGTATTAGTTGCTACGAAATATAATAGATGATCAATGTAATTCTATATCTTTAAGGATCATGGAGTTGACTAAGTTGGATGAGAAATGAAGAAAAGTACAAGACAAGAGCCTACATCATAAGTAGATCATCAAACATCTACATGATAAGAAGTCATCACCAAGGGAGTTTCAAATTGGCGGCTTGGTTCTTTTGTAGAATGCCAAGTTAGAAGATAAGGGAGAGCATGAAAAATTCAAACCCTTGTGGCTTGGACCTTATGGAATTGCTAAGATGTATTCAAATTTCATATATATCATCTCATGGATTTTGGTGGAGAATTATTGGACCTTCCCATGCATGGTCAACAATTCAAGCATTACTTGTTGTAAGTGATGAAGCTTTTAATTTTGGATGGTGATTGCTTATGAAATTGTTGAGATGTATTCAAATTTCATATATATATCATCTCATGGATTTTGGTGGAAAATTATTGGAGCTTCCCATGCATGGTCAACATTTGAAGCATTACTTGTCATACAAGTGATGAAGCTTTGAATTTTGGATGGTGACTGAAATATTTCATCATCCATCTTTTTATCATTTCTTCAAGTAGTCTTGATTCTAATTTGATCAAGATGGTGTTTTATTTTGATATTGATGGAAATTTTGTGATCTTCTTGAAAATCTAAATTCTCATGATGTTTGTAGCAAGAATTCATCCCCAACTAGAGCCAATGTTAAGACTCTAATTTTCAATTCACCAAAAAAAAAATTTCCTAAGAAACGATTATAATGTTAATTAATGAATGTAGGTTGTTAGTAGTTCCTAGTTTACATTCCCATCCTAAGCTCCAACAAAGTATGAAAAGGACTTGTGCATGGATTGATATTGGAGGTTTGTGTTAGAGGTGAAGTCATCGAAAAGGAGGATTAGTGTAAACATGAAGTGGTGGTTCTCAATTAGTATGAAAAACTTGATATTGCAAAGAGTGCATATTCAAGGAAGAAAGGCAAGATTTTTTACTAGGAAAATTTTCTAAGTGTTTTAGTGAATGTTTTTAGGCACTAATAGTCTGATGAGTTGTGTTTGAATTAAGCGGCCTCCACTTACTCATAGTAATGGTTGACTGAAGTTAATTGCATTTTCCTTCTTCCATATGTAGAAGGATTTCAATGCTGCTCCTATATTGTGACTTAGGTTTTTGCGAAATAATGTTTTTAATTGGTTATCCTATTTCATCTAAGGATTGGACAGTATTAGAGCGGAAGGATAATAGAAGATTACTCAAAGAAATTGTAAGGATGCAAGGACACTTGAAACAGTAGAAAGGTTATTGTAGATTTATTGTCCATTTTCTGTCTCCATTGATGTGTAGAGAGATTTGAAAAAAATTATTGTTTTATTTGTGTTCTTCAGCATATTTACTACTGTGAATCTAAACATCATTAGAAGAAAAGGATGAAAAGCCCAGGACTATGAAAAAATTCCAATGTCAATAGACGAAGATTAATGCATTTATAAAATATATATGGAAAGTAAGATGAAACATTTCATCAAGCTCGGCTACCAATTTGCAATCACCTAATTGAAGCTCACAATAATAAGCTTTCCTAAACCACCTAAATTAAATGTCAAATTCATAAACATGAACATAAAAGGAGTAAAATGATAAGGCGCTAAATTGGAAGAAAGGGATGAAAAGCCAAAGACTATGAAAACATACAAACCCAATACTTACTCCTCTGCAGCTTAAGAGGAAAAGAATGTTGATATTTATTATTTGATATTTGTTTTAATATATTGGATGTTATAATATTTATATACAGGTTATATTAGATTTTGATTATTTTCTTTGAGTTCTGTGAAATGATATTTTTATTTAAATTTTAAATTTTATTCAGTTATTTATTATTGTTTATTTGTTCAATAAGAGGTTAATGAAATATCAATAAATATCAGTTATGAATTTATGTATTGAAGTTGTTTTGGGATTAACAGATTTTGGAAGATTGTATTTTTAAATTAGTAAACAAATAAATAAATCAAAACTATAATTTATCATAACACATTTTTCTTAATATATATATATATATCAAAACCAGATTTCATGTATTTTGTGATATCTACGAGATGCTTTCTTACAACCTACTAAATTATGATTGTTGGATTTCACTTTCTGATTTAAGATAAAAGTTCAATTTTATGATTCATTCCTCATTAACAAATAATATTTTCTTAAAGAATTTGCTTCATAATTCTTACCATTTGAAAACATAAATTCATCTATCTAAAAAGGATCTTTAACGAATTCATAAGCTAACTCCACTCTACTTCTACACTAACACTAAGTGGAAACACAAGCAAAAGAAAGAAAGATAAGAAAGAGGGAAGATTTAGTACATCTACATATCAAAAGTTTTACAAATTCCCTTTAAAATCAAACTATAAAATGACCAACCTCACAATCTAAAAAGCTAAAAAGAATGATCCAAAACTTAAAACGGGGGCCAAAATAATCATAACTTTGAAAAGAATGATTTTTTTGAACTTACTCTAAGCCAAACAGTGATCAACTACTTATGTCCATGCTTGAACAACAAATTCTATAAACCATTGAAAAAGTTCAAATTTGGAACCCCACCTCAAATAAGGGTTTTCTGAAGTTTTTAGATGGTCTATATAATTAAAACACAAGTAGATAAATCACTTCCATTATGCTCCTCTGCTTCCATTTCGTTCCTCTCCTTGATGAGAAGCCATTGTTTTGTTGAACAAGACAACTGAGAGGGGGGGTGAATCAATTGTCACCAAATTAAATGCTTTAACCATTTACTAGAACTAAATCCAAATACTGCAAAAATGATTTATCAATAAATGAAAGAACTAAAAGTCATCACATAAACACAGTAACACCATATTTACATGGAAAACCCAATGAGGGAAAAACCATGATGATGATTAGCTCACACTATAGATAATATCAAAATCGATTACAAAAAGCTCATTGCCTAAAATAAGGCTCACTGTCTAAGATAAGGCTCACTATCTGAGATAAGGAATCACTGTTCGGACTCACTATCCATATGGCTACAACCTAGAGGGCTAATTTCCATATAGATACAAAGAAGATGGCTCACTACCAGAATACAAAAGTTATGTCTTATCGCCAAAAGTGAACTGATGAATTACACCTTTCTTGTGTTGAATTCAGTTCCAAATGAAGCTTTGTAAAGATAGTATTGTATATCAATAATCACTCAATAGTTCTACTCTAATCACACACTTATTGTCTTCGCCTGCTTCCCTTATTTTGATCTACTATATTCACACCCTTTTCTATCTCTATATCCTTCTTGCATAACTTCACATATCTCTATATTCCAGAGAAACACGTATGCATATATATGTATCTTACTCATCAATTAGGTCGGCCAAACATCCATAAAATATTGCACAGAATAAGTCAGCCAAGATCTTCAAATACCTAAATCATAGTTTGCCACATGGTAGGAACCAAACCTAAAGACCAACACACCAGACCACATATAATGGTCATCTTCATTGAGAAATAGCTTTCGGTAAACGAGTCATACATACAATATTATGTTGGAATCAATGACAACTTGTTGGCATCAATGACAACCATTTGATGTAATCTTCAATCTTCAACAATCTCCCCCTTTGTCATTGATGGCAACACAACATGTGAAAAGCCAACAACAACAACCTTTGTAAATATTTTGATGGGACAAAATTATTTTCATTTTTTTCACATGCTTCCTTTCTCCCCCTTTGACATCAATGACAAAAACTTTTCAAGTATACCACAATTGAATGTTTTGACTACTCCCCCTATCAAAACTGTTCTTCACAAAAAAAATTTCCTTTGACTCTTTATTTTTTATCTCTCCCTTTACTTCAAAAAAAAATTCTACAAGAAGGTTATAAAAATGATTCTTTACCTCAATCCTTCTAAAATATTTCCTTGTATTTTCCTTTCAGTTATGGAAGACATGTCTTCCAGGAATCCATTGCCAACCTAATGTATAGACAAATACTATTGTTCTTTGCTATTGAATCAATTGTTTCTAGAAGAGTATCTGAAATAGCAATATTCTATGCATTGTTCTCAACATCCACCAGGAGACCGGAAAGTTGTTCCAATCATAGCTCAATTATCTCTTTGAATTTCCAAAAGGTCTTCACAATAAGTTATCCCTCTGTACCATAATGACTACAAGATCATATTGTAAGGAATTGATACTTTTCTTTTGTGTCTCATCCTTGTCATTAAGAACATCATATGTTTTTCCAATAGAGTTCAATTCATACTCAATAGTATCAATTTTTGTTATGTAGTTCCCAATAGAAGTAGGCCACCGAAGACAATACCTATACACATTGTTTACACTCTTGATGCTGGTTTTCAGTTCATTTATACTCTCAGTCAACCTCTTCTGTGTATTTCAAAAAATTTATTCCATAGCCAATTGAATTTCATCTTTTTTGTTGTTTCACCAGGTGATTGTTCCCTTAATCTGTCTTCAATTTTCTCAATCAATACTTCTGATAAAATACTTGTCAATTCGCTTAGATCAATATCATTATGAATTAAGTAAATGGCCAGAGTGTCTATGATCTCATCCTGTTCATATGATGGTTGGGACAACCATATATCTCTAATCTTCTTCAATCCATCAGGTTGCTCAAGAATATTTAACACCTTTTATTTAGTAACATCTTCTTCATCAGCATTTGTTGATATTAGATCAAATGCTTCTGCAATTTTTGCTTCCTTTTCTTTTCCCTTTTCCTTTGTCTTCAACTTTTTTATCTCAAGTGGGGGACTTGAACTGATTCTTCTCGCTTTCCTCTTTTTGGAGGAGAATCTTGCCTCAAACATCATAATAGAACTAAAAACCACACTAGAATTCAATGCATTTATTTTTATTTCAAAATATTCCTTACAAACCTTTTCTTTTTCTACTAGATAGTTCAGATATCAATAAACTTGTTTCCCAATAGGTATAGCTGACTTCCACACAATTTTCTTTCAATGGTAATGAATTCAGAAAATACATAATCAAGCATATAACAAAAGATCCAAAGTGAAAAGGATAATTCTCATTCTTTGTCATTGTTATATTTTACATTAATTGATTTCTCAACAACTCACACAAGTCAAAATCCTCCTTATTGTCAACCATTTGATGTGAAACGTAAACAACAATCACTGAGGTAGAACCTTCCCTATTCTTGAAATAAATCTTATATGAGATGTCATATACCTCATACCTTATTATTGAGTTGATTATGGTGTGAATTATAAGTTCCCTTTGATCTCTTGTTACCCTAGTTAGGGCTTTGACCTCTTTGTTCTTTACAGACTTCTTGACTGGAACGGGTCCGTTATTGCATAATCTTATTATTAATGCAATTTCTTCTTTGGTGATTTTATAAGGTTTGTCAAAGATCATCTGATCACCTTGAATTCTTCTTAAAATAACTTGAACAATGTCCACATTCAAAAAGTATCGAAATTCAGTCTAAATGTCTAAACCCGTGTACCCTAGATTCTTGACCATTTGCATTTGCTCAACTAAAAGAGAAGTCTTGTGATTCCTAATCTTTTCATGATCAAATTCATCAATCTGTAACTTACTCATTTTCTTAATTTGTTGTTGTGTGAATTAAATGTCACCAATTCCTTTGACTCCATTGCTTCAACCTTGTCCTACATACTTTCACTTGCTAAAAACCTAACTCCATTACTTCTCTTCTCGTTCACTTCAAAAATGAAAAATGACTACTCAATCATCCTTATATAACTTGTCTATTTTAGGGTTTCATCATAAAGGATATTGCTTGTGACATCATCATCCATACTTTAGTTTGTCAGTTCCTCCTTCCCCCAAAGCTATCAGCCATATTGTGAAATGCACTATAAGGGCTCCGCAAATCTTCTATATTTCTTGTTTTCTACTAGATTTTTCTTCATTTCCTTCAGAATGAAGACTTTCGTCACATATCCTTGTGTCATCGCATGACACCTCTTATACTAGGGGTTTGTTATATTTTTCTATGACTGCTCCCCTAAATCCATTACCGGATTTAGTTCATAGAAGGGGCATTTGCATCGGATATAGATACAGTGTTATCTGATTTGTCCTTGTTCTCAGGTTCATCATTCTTTCTCCAAATCTTTACCATTTCTTTCCTCACTTCTTCCAGATTTACCTTTCTTATAAACTTGTTCTTCTATTCCAGATTCGGTTTCTTCCCAACTTTGTTCTTATAAAATTTTGAGATGTTCTGATTTGTTGCAATAGTGGCACACAATAAATATTTGATCAAGAGAGTTTTTATTCATCTTTGCCTTGCATTGGTTAGCCTTGTGTCAAAAAATATTGCATATGTAGCAGTAACCTTGGAAAGAATGAAATCTTCTACCGGTATTGAATCTGTTTATCATTATCTAACTTCTACATTTGGCAGATTTGTGTCCAAACTTGTTGCACACATAGCATTGTCCAACAAACAATCCAACATATTGACTTAATCTATTTTGATTCATCATACTTCTACATTTTTTTTCTCTATATCTAAATTTATTGCATGAGTAACAAAATCCATTAAATATGGGTACCTTTGATCATTAGGTTGTCGGTTGGGTATTCTTTCGGTATTGATCCTTTAATTCTTGCCTTGATAAGTATTGCCTTTCCTTTGACTATTCATTTTGTTGAAACTTGGATTAGTCTTTCAACGTTTTCCTTCTTCGAGTCCTAGACCACCTTTATCCTTTGCAGGCTTCTGAGATGAAATCAATTCATCAAGCAATCTCGAACTTATCTTGAATTTGTCTTCAAAACTTTTTTCCTTTTCCAAATTTGATTTAAGAGTTACTACTTCATAGTCAAGCTTGTCACATTTTTATGTCTTTTGATTGATAATTTCTTTCCTTTTTCCAATTTCCAATTTCAGATTCTCTTCCACTCTTTTGATTTCTTCAAGTTTCATCCTTAGATGTTCACCAGTCTCCTTTGCTTCTTTTATTTCCTGATAAACTTCTTTATGCTTCAACTTAAATTTTTAGATCTGATTTCTTAGTTTTTGAATACATTCACCAGCTTGCTTGATATTTTCTTTCAGATCTTTATTCTCGGACTCTGAGGTCTATGTTCTCAATTATTCATCTAAGTCAAATCCCTTTATCATTTTGTTCAACCTGCCAAGATCTCCTTCAAGTTGTTAAACTTATTCCAAAGGACCTTGCTCTGATAAAAATTGTTGAACAAGACAACTGAGAGGGGGGGTGAATCAGTTGTCACCAAATTAAATGCTTTAACCATTTACTGGAACTAAATCCAAATACTGCATAAATAATTTATCAATAAATGCAAGAACTGAAAGTCATCACATAAACATAGTAACACCATATTTACGTGGAAAACCCAATGAGGGAAAAACCATGGTGAGGATTAGCTCACACTATAGAGAAAATCAAAACCAATTACAAAAGGCTCACTAATTGAAATAAGGCTCACTACCTGAGATAAGGCTCACTGCCTGAGATAAGGACTCACTATCTGGACTCACTATCCACAAGGCTACAACCCAGAGGGCTCACTACCATAGAGATACAAAGAAGATGGCTCACTTCCAGAATACAAAAGTTATGAATTACCGCCAAAAGTGAATTGATGAATTACACCTTTCTTGTGTTGAATTCAGTTCTAGATGAAGCTTTGTAAAGGTAGTACTTTATATCAATAATTGCTCAATAATTCTACTCTAATCATGCACTTATTGTCTTCGCTTGCTTTGCTTATTATGATTATTATATTCACACCCTTTTCTATCTCTATATCCTTCTTGCATAACCTCACATATCTCTATATTCTAGAGAGACACATATGCATATACACATATACATATATATATTACTATGTATCTTACTCATTAATTAGATCAGCCAAACATCCATAAAGTATTGCTCACGCTAAGTCAGCCAAGATTTTCAAATATCTGAATCATAGTTTGTCACATTGTAGGAACCAAACCTAAAGACCAACACACCATACCACATATAATGGTCATCTTCAATGAGAAATAACTTCTAGTAAATGATGCATACATACAATATTGTGTTGACATCAATGACAACCTACTACCATTAATGACAACCATTTGATACAATCTTCAATCTTTAACACATTCATCTACAAGATGAATTCTCGGATATTTATAATAAACTCAATTTTTTCATGTAATACTAGTCAGATATTTCTTGAATAATAAACTATTTTTATTACTCTGCATGTAAAAATTTATATTTTGAGTAATCTTCTACATATATTTTTTTTTAATTTTCAGTTGGATGTTTCTTGAACAATAACATACATAGTGAAAATGGATTATACATTGTACACTCTTAAAGTCAAGTTTGGTGTGTGGCATCTTGATAATCAATTTATAATATAAATAATTTCACTGAGAAAATATAAACTATGAATGTTAAGCTCAAATAAAATGACAAGTCCTTATGCTTTCCAATATATAAACTTTCCAAGCCAGACTGCTCTATGTAGCTTCTTATCATACTTGTGTGCCATGGGTACACTACCTATGAATTAATGAAAATTTGAATTGATTATTTATTTAATATTAATCTATTTAAACAATTCATACATTATTGTTTTTATTTGGAACTCTAGATGTCTCAAATAAAAAACACCCAACTATAAAATTTATTTATGGAGTATAAGGATTGTTAGGCCCATTGCTCTATATCATCAATGTTCTAAGTGATTGCTTCATAAAATAACACCAATATTGAAATCCATATGACATGAAATAAAATATTCACATCATTCACAATGGTTGCATGTCAAATATCTCCTATTGCAACTCTTTGTTTTCTTTTATGACAAAAACAAAATAGAGTTTACTCATTTAGCATGATGAGATGCTTACTAGAAATTATAGCTAAGAGACACAAATTATCATTGATATAAGAAATCAAAGCTAATAAAACATATCTCATAAAATAGTATTATGATCTTAGAGCTTAGTTGTCAGATGGGGGAGACATCTTCTTAGCATTGTTAATCCTTGTTTTGAGTTGATCTTATGTAAAGTTGAATCTTTAGGTGTGCTTATAGATTTAAGGTGATTTTTATTTTAGATTTTTTTGTTGATTTGACCAATGGTTTTGTGTGGGTTCTTCTTTTTAATGTTTTAGAGGTGATGTTCTTCAAATGACCTCTTGGAAAAAAATAAACCTCACCATTAGATCCAAATAGTCCAAAATCCTGCATGTTAGTATAAAAATTAATAGGTTTTGGAGCCAAAAATACTATAAATTGGGGGTTTGGAAAAATTCAAAGCAATAAAGAATCCATATCAGTTTTTTGATCTCTATGGTCCATATGTTCTTGCAAGGTTAGGCATTAGATACATATATTCAATAGGGAATATTCTTTCATATGCAAATTTGATGTCAGTCATTGTATTTCCAACACATGTGGTGATTTTTTTATTAATTATGTGGTATAGGATATGGTTGGTGTTAGTAGATAAATGTATGCTACAATGATGTAGGATCGGTCAATTGTTACAATCCATAAAAAATAGTAAAGCCTTATTGAAGGCATGGTCACATTACTAATGAATTCCAAGGACCACCCATTGGTTTATTATCTTCTACTTATGTGGGGTCTAGTGCCTAGCCATGACTAGTTAACAAGGGCTAAATCCTAGCCAACAAACCATGCCAACATGAGATTTGTGATCAATTTGTGGTAACCACTCACCCACCACCACCAAGATCCTTTTCTCAACCTACCAAATTCTCAAGTGGTGCAATAAACTTTTGTCACTTAAGGAGCTAGTTTTTTTCTAAGAATCATAATATTCACCTAAGGACTCAAATTTTCACATTTTCAAATTCAAATCTTATGGCCAAACTAATCATTTTAGAGTTTCAAAAGCTAGAATTTCATATTATAGATTCAAATACTTTTGTTCAAGCATTCTTGTTTAGTTTACACTAAATAATTACTTCTTAACATTTTCCACACCATATCTACAACATAATCTAGTTTTAAGTGCTATTTTTTTTTTTTCATTTATTTTATTCATTTACTCCAAGTAGTTTTAGACCCAACTATTTACTCTAAGGTAATCATTTATTTATTATCATATAATAATAAATTGGTAAAAATGTAAATCTTTAAATTAAAAAATGTTATCTTCAAAATGTTAGGTTTTTAAATATATAATATGCATGTAAAAAATTTAATCTTTAATATTATTTTTAATATATAATATGCATGTTAGGTTCCTTTATTTAAATTTTAAATAAGAGGTATTTTGAAAAATAAATTTAAGCATATTAAATAGTTGAGTGTTACTTATGCTTAAATAATAAAATCACAAATTAATATAGTAACTTGAAAATATACAAATATTCAGGTTAAAAGAACTCATCTTCATAATACTTTTAGTAAATTTTGAATACACACAACATCAAATTTTGTAAAATGTGTACTTACAAAATTTAGGGTAGGAAGATAAAGAAGGCCAATTGACCAAATTTTTGAATTTAAATTTTATCAATTGTCACAATGACACTTACTGGATAAAATTTCATAGAACTAGTTGTATAATTGCTATATCTAGGTAGTTGTAATCTTTTATAAAATCAATATCTACCCAATGCATTTAATAAAGAAATTTGGGGAGATTACTAATAACTTATACTAATAAATAAAAGAAATTATTTTGGATGAAGAGTCAGGATGTGGGGAAATATTATTAAAGGAGACAATTGCAGAGTGTTGGATGATATGGTGTCCATCTATATTGAAGGATGGGTCATCAATAACCATTAAATTGGATTGACATAAGTTTTGTATGGGGGTAGATGTAGGCATGAATATCCATCAAAGCTAAAAGGATAGAGCAATTTCATCATACAACTTGAGTTGAGCGAAGGGGGGAGGAGAGGTAGAAAATGGGAATAAGAAAGAAATTTGCCCATTTCCCTTTCACTGCAAATTTCCATCTCTTTATAAATTAGTGCATAGTCGTCAATTCAATTTTGTTGCATTCTTCCCCTCTCCAATTCCTTCTCTTTCCCATGTCTATTAATATCCATCTTCGGTGTTTCTCATGAATCTAAATACCTTATTTTATTTAGAGTGATCTTCATTAATTCTTAATCCTATTTATTTTTATGGGTAAAAGGGACAGTTTGTTGCATAATGTGGGAAAAATTTTCTTATAATGTAACCACACCAACCACATCATTTTTGTTGTATTAATCTCTAATTTCCCTTAATATGGTATACTTGATTACTTATGATAATATTGTTGCCTCATATTGCTAAATAGAAATGGAGTAACAAGGGTGTTAGGATCCATGGCAAGATAATGTTATCCTATTCATTGGTGAGCAATTCATGAAGAGGTCTTATCCTCACAAAATTTATGGAATAACTAGTCAAAGAGGATATAGGGAAATGTGAAAGGTGGATTCATAAACCTACATTAAAAATATATTTTGAATCATTCCTAGATTTGAGTATATTCCTTTTTCAAATTAATTTCCTAAAGTGGTGTTTATTTTGAATCATCAACTCACACAATAGTATATTATTAATCTAGGTTGATTCATGTTTATGTTTGCAGGCCCTTAGATTCAACTCTTTTTTGGGGTGTGATATTTATTAGGGTTTAGATTTATCTACATTATTGTATATAATATCAATAGACTTCATGACCTTGCACAAAAGGATAGTCAGGATCATCTTCTCTATTTTCTTGAGGGGATGGTGGATAAATCCTTCACCTACCCTATGATTCTCCAAGTAATTCCCTCTCCATGTGATTCCTACCAAACCAAAACCATTTGCAAACTCATAAATAAAAAATTCTTATTTTTAATTACTTATAAATAAAACACCTCACATTGTAAGTGTTCTCTAGAAATAAAACTTTCTAGAAAATTTATTGGTGAAAAGGAGAAAAATAGGTGCATCAATAGGAATGAAGGGAAATAGGGTTAGGATGGACTGATCTTTCTCTATTTCATTAGGAAATGAGATCCACACAAAGAATTGACTTTCAACCCTTAGGTGAGTCAACTCAAGATGTGAATCTGCATATTTCCTTATGACTGACGGATGGGGGTGAAGGTCAAAAAACACTTTGGAGAGAAAAAATAAAAATAGTAAACTAACGCCAAAATGAAATTTAGCACTTGAAACAACAATATTAAGCCCAATATTGACAAAACCTGCAATCAAATTGCAGATCAAATAAGGGTAGATCTTAGTGTACCTTTCACCAAAATTTAGTTTTCAAAGGTTGATTGAGACACATTCCCCTAGGGGTGAATGGGTCCACTGTCAGGGAGTTTTAGCAACTCTCAAGAACCTCTGAGATAGATTTGAATCTTCCAATTTGGCCAAGTGGCAGTGTCAGAATGTTGGAAATAAATTATGTAGATGATTTTCCATGAGATGAAAACTGTTATGACAACTTTTGCAAATTTTTCAACTTTTTAAATTTTCTCTTCAAGAGATCTTCAAGATTTCTTCCACCTAGATCTACAAACACAACATGAGAGGGGAAAATTGTTTATTTTTGGTGAATGTGGGTTTGAAACATGAAAGAGGGAATAAAGAATGAACAAAGCTATGTTACCAGTCAAAAAACCCTTAAATAAACCTTGGAATATAAATCTACAACTTGCCTAAAATGGATTCAATGGATGTGGATCTTGGACTTCGAATCTTGATTGAGATATTACTTTGAATTCTTGATTTGATCATGAAACCTACATCACCATATTAGCTCCAAAAACATGCATGATGCAAGAACACTTTGACATGACAATTGGATCTTGAGTGCTGCAATAAAACTCTAATAAATCTTCTCTTGAATGCCTTTGATTCATCTTGAAATGCTCCAATAATGCTCATAAAATTATTGAGAGAGAGACCTAAGAGAAAGAGAGAAAGAGAGAGGCAGTGGGAGAGACTTGATAGAGAGGGAGGGAGTGGTAGAGACCTGAGAGGGAGTGGGAAGATGTATTTATCTAGTTAGGGTGGGAGGGAGAGACCTAAAAGAGAGAACAAGGAGTGGGAGAGACTTGAGAGAGAGAGAGAGAGACTTGAGAGGGAGAGGGGAAGATGGAGAGTGAGAGAGACCTGAGAGAAAGAGAGATGGGTTGGGAGAGACTTGAGAGAGAGAAAGATGGAGAGGGGGAAAATTGAGAGAGAGAGAGAGGGGGGGGAGATAGAGTTATATATTTAGGGTGGGAGGGAAATAATTGAGAGAGAGAGAGAGAGTGATAGGTAGTGGGAGAGACCTGAGAGAGAGAGAGGGAGTGGGTGAGAATAGAGAGAGAGAGACTTGAGAGGGAGAGAGGGAGGGAGGGAGGGAGGCAGGGAGAGAGAGAGATAGTTGAGAGGGAGAGGATGAGAGAGACAGAGGGGGAAGAGAGACAAAGAGTTAGAGAGATGGAGAGAGGGAGTGGGAGAGACCTAAGAGAGAGAGAGAGATATAGAGATAGAGGGAGGGAGAGATATGGAGAGAAAGAGAGAGGTAAAGGGAGAGAGATAGAGAGACAAAGAGAGGGAGAGGGAGAGGGAGAGGGAGAGGGAGAGGGAGTGGAAAATATAATATAATATTATTATATTGTATTATAATACAATATATTATATTATTATATTATATTGTATTATAATACAATATATTATATTATAATATAATATATTATAATATTAAAATCCTCAAACCATATAAAAATGCTCATACCATATTTAAGTCAGGTCCTTAGACCCGACCAGATAAAAAAGAAAAATAAGTTAAACGAATATCCGTTTAGAAACAAATATCCATTTTGAAACAAGTATACATTTCTTGTTTATTAAAATCACAAAAAGAAAAACCCGAGTCATTTTCACTATGCTTTTTACTTTGTGCACGCGTTGGAGAAATTGAACAACTTGGATATCCATTTCCCCTTGGATTTTTTTGCTCAAATCACCCATAATTCACAAGTATATATAAATTTTAATGTTTTTTTCAATTTTATTTTAGTTTTTCATTATTTTTTAAGAATTTTAATCAAAACAAGTTTTTGAATAGGTTTTTTTGTGCATTAAAATGATTGTTAATTTTTAAATTTTTCATCATCAAACAAGCTTAAAAGAATGGTTGATCCCAACCTTGGTCAAGATGAAAACCCTACAAATCCTCCTATGCCACTAATTTCTCCATTACAAAACGTGCCCACAATCCATGAATCTATCAATAGGAATTTAAATCAATTAAGAAACATATGTTGAATTAATGAGACACTCCTTGAGATCTCTAATATCAAAAACACTTTAGAAACAATCATTTTGAATGTTGAAACTCTCGTAAACTAGCATAATAGGTTGAAAAAGTGTCGAGAGTCCCAAAGGAAACATTATTCCAATGGTTTGTCATATGATGAAGTGAGGGAACTTGATATTATAAAATCAAAATTAGCCCATATATTCATCAATCCCAAAATAGTACAACCCGTAGATATGCGGAAGCCTAAATTTTCAATTAAATGGTGCACACATAGAGGTATATTACATAATTTTTGGAAACATTGGTGGATGCTTTTTGGTAAACCACCCAACAATAATCTTCACATCCCATAGTAGTTTCTACAAAAAATATATGTCAAGTTTATACTAGGGAGGCATGTCAATTACTTTGATGTGTGAGATTTCTAAGGTGTGGGTAGAGGAATACCTCGAGAAAGACCCGAAGCATATCAAGTCACCCCACTTCTTCCTGCTTTTCCTTTTTCTTCCCCAACTCCAGTAACTTACCTTAAGATTTTTGTAGATGCAAGGAGTTATAAAATATTGGCCATACATGCATTGAGTGACCATTTGATCATGTAGAGCTCACGCATTGCATAGGCACATGATGGTGCATCCCATCATGATGATGATGCACCTGGTACATCCCATCATGATGGTGATGCACCTGTTGCATCAGTTGCTACTGGTACACCCTCCTCTTTGACACATATTTGTGTGCCCCTTTACTACATTATGTGCCACAATATATGTTTGGTTCCACTTCAATACTCTAGTGAGGATCCAATGGACACATCCAACTATGAGGTCCATGATATGTCGGATGTAGGATTTGAGAGAGCACAGAGTGGACCATTTCGAGGAGAGACATTAGGTGGAAGAGATTATGTGGAAGCACCAGTAAGACTTAAAGTAATTTCATAGTGTATTTTATCTTTTCTTTTATATTTTATAAGAGATATTAGTACTAATATATGTTTATATGCCATAATCTTTAATATTTCTTGATAGGGGACCAAATCTCACAAGTGCAAGAGCCTACTCAATTAACCATTTCATTTTTCCTAGAGACTCAGTATATGGTATCATTTAAATTGTTATTTAGATGTTATTTTTTGAAATCGACTATGTTTAAATACATGTACATAGATTGATAGTATAATGCAATCTTGTCCTTTTATGCAGCAACCTAGTACTTTTACAACCATGTTGACTGAGCTTGACACATTAAAAGAAGCGTCACAATAGGTATATATTTTTTTTATATTCTCGACATTATGATTATATATGCATGTGCATTTAAATTGTGTTACATTCTTGTCATTTTTATATAGGAAACTATCTTAGTTGCTTCATCCATCATGAGCCCGTCTAGTGTACAAGCATCACAATAGGTATGTGTTTATTTTATATTGTAGATATATATGTTTAGATAGGAGTATACATATGTTCAGTAAATATTATTATTTTTCAACAATTATATATGTTAATTCGCATCAATTTTATTTTACCTATTATAGTCCTCTACTTGATTCAATAATTTGATGAATGTGGGACCATTTTGTTATACGAAGAATCCTGATCGTCCTAAGGGACAATCATATGCATAATATCTTGTAGAAAAAGAGCAATACTTGAGGTAAACAAGAATTGCATTTTTTATATAATATAGTTCAATATAGTGATTTTGAAGTTAAATTAATAATTTCTAAATTATAGTATATAAGTTTGTATTTACTAATCTATCTTGTCAACCATTCACATAATTGATCTAATTTGTGGTTTGAATTGTTATTGTGTAGGAAACTTCAGAGCCACTAATTTCTTCGAGGAGGCTCCATTTTGATGATCCAACACAAGATTAGGATTTGATAGAGATTGATAGATCTTGAAATGGCATATATGCCACAATTTGTAAAACTTGTTTTGAGTAGGCATATATGCCAAATTTGTATATGCACAAACACAAGTATTCTATATTTTGATATATAAGAATCAATATTTAATCTAATTTATTCCTCGTGTGCATGTATTTCTAGTGTACAACAAGCACAAGAGGCATTTGCACAATCAAGTGTATCTCTTGAAGAGAAGGAAAAAGAAGAGGGACATGCAACCACCTTTAATTTCATATTCCATAGATGCAGGAAAGGAAAAATAAACTAAGGATATTGTAGAGAATATGGTTGGGGAGGACGAAGTGAATCAGATTATGCCTTCTCCCCAAGGGTGCAAATCCTTGACATTCTTTAATATAGGCTAACAGTTAGCCTAAGAAGTGGAGATGAGGCTAATGATGTTAGAGACTTGACTTCTACACAATTCATTTCTGATGAATTTGTCAATTCAAAAGAGCTCAAATATTTTTTGAAGGATAAAAAGAGACGAGTTTCATGAGAAATTAAACAAGGTCAAAGAATAGGTGAATCCATCACAAATGGATAGGATTAGTAAGGAGATCTTGAAGGAAATTGACTTCCAAGTCAACCATGTAACCCATAAACAGGCAAGGAGAATGGTTTAGGAAGCTAATTTTCTACTATTACATGATTAGTACATAGCATAAATATTATTTACCTAGACACAATAAGAAGACAAGATGAGGAAGCCTTTGCCACGAATGAAAAAGCTGAGTAGGTATATTTTGGGTATGATTTTAATACCAAATATGATGCATTGGCCATTTGGGCTATGGAACCTTCAACAAATAAACCACAAGTAGCAAGAAATATTGGGGAGTTGATGGGGAACTTAATTATCAAGATATTTTTAAATAATTCAGCTCCCTAAGTAGCTTCTTTAGTTGTAAATACTACTTTTTTTAGTGAAGTTGTTGCCAAAAACATTCATGTTGATTATGAAAAATTACAAGTGGATCGTTTGAGGCAGATGATGGAGTATAATAAAGTACAATCAGTGTTTCCCTCACCATAAAGTGATCTTGTTTCAATTATCCCTACCCCATCAATATTTGTAAATTTATAGATGTAGGACAATGATGCTTTGTCCTTGAAACTTAAAGAGGTGGAGGAGAAAATAAAAAACCCAAAGATGATACGAATAAATGAGTAATTGAATTGGTGAATGACATAATTGGGTATAGGATATAAAAAATAGTCAAAATACTTGAGGATACTTGGAATAGATTCAAGAACTTAAGGAATGCATAAAGTACAATATTTGCAGCACCAGGATAACTTGAAGATGTAAAATGTTCAATCAATTTAGTTTGGTATTTATTTAAAATTGGCTTAAAAAATTGGTAGCAACTTAGGGGTGGTTGTTACACATGCAATGTAGCATTTACTTTCTTTGTTGTTGCAATATGGTGAAGGTCAAATAAACAAGGTGTTGTGTCTACTCCAAGCATGGAAGGGTTCTTCAATGCCAACACAATAGAAACCTTAAACTTCCTCATGCAATATAGGTGAAAAATTTCTAAGAGAAGCCAAAACCTAATATTTCTCTTTCTTGGGCATGAGGACTTAGAAGGGTGTGAGGACTTAGCAAAAAAGAAAGCTTATTATTTCCCCTTTTTAATTTTGGTTCCTAAGACTCCTCTTTTTACTTGCCTAATCCTTTTATGAATGTTAACTTGGGACTCTAATAAAATAAAATGATGACCTTGTGGAAAAATTTAGGCCATGATGAGACAACAATATTAACACACACACACACACACACACACACACACACACACACACACACACATATATATATATATATTAATAACTAGGAAAATTATAGTTAAATTATGCTTCAATATTTGTATTCTTATTACTTTGTATCAGTGGGCCTATGATGGATAATGACTTGCAAACCAGCTACAACCTCAATTTATCTTTCAATTTGTGTTGGTGAGAGAATGATGGGATATTTTCCCAAAAAGAAGTCAAAAACCTCTATATTGTTCCTTCTCATTCCATCCATAAACAATGTGATTTCTTGCAATAATTCTTTTTGTCTCTTTGTGATTGTGATGCCCATGATCCCCCAAGCTCCATTTGTGTGGAATTTTGTTGCAGGTAGTGATAGCATTAAGGGCAAGTTTTTTCCATTCTTCTCATGCATATTGATTCACAACCAGTATACCCCAAAGCTTTTTTCCAAGTATAAGGATGATGTTTCTTAGAAAAAGGCCCAAGTTTGTCATCATGGATATGTCCAACTTCAAGAACCTTATTTTTTATTACCTTCATTATTTCTATTTCAATTTCTTGTGTCTCTATGTAGAACAAATGCCTTATTTGTGAGGAGGGACCCTCATAAAGATATGCACAATTGATCTTCTCTATTTGCATTTTGAGTTGTCTCCTTGTAACAATAACAAATGTTGAACTTGTTAATTCATAAATTTAAAAATAATAATTAATAAGTTAAAATTATGTTTATATATTGTAATCATAAAATTAAATAGTTTAATAATAAAAATTTATTTATATAAATATTATTTAATTTTAATTAAAAAAATAAATCTCACTTAAACTAAATAAATTTCCTCTAATTAATAAATAATATTGTCTCCATAATAGACATAGCATAATGATATTGTAGTGGAGTTCATTGGGGCTTGGGGTTTGGGGTTCGCATCCCTCAAGGTCACAGGTTCGACTCTGCTTCGTAGTGGGAGAGGCAAGGTTCAGTAATATTGTGTGTGAGTTCCTGCTCCATTGATTCAAGGTATAGGAATGGACTTTATTGTAAACATTTAAGCACTCGCTTAGGATAGATTGAAGATCTAAGGATGGACCATAGGAATCAGAGCAATGGTTTCCACTCGAATGGTAATTTTTCAAAATTTTCTTCCCATTCTGGAAGTGCTTCAGCTTCTCATGGTAGGATTCGGTACAATAAGAGGGATGTGCCCAAGGGTAGAGGAAATTGTTTTCATGGTTTTTCTAGGGCTTCGACATTCCCTTCCAGTCTGCAGAGTCAACCAAGAACGAGATTTCCAGTCAAAAAGAGGCTCATTAGGGGAAATCAAGAACCATTTGATATTTTTCCTTTTGACACTTAGTTCGAAGAGGATACCCGTTCTTGGGCCAATGTGGTCTTTGATTGAAAATTTCCTAGTTCATTTCCTAATAATATCCCAGTATTGAATCGAGCTTCCTTCAATCCAAAGAATCCAACCAATAAGGGTTTTGATGTATCAGAGCCAACCAATGAAGAGTTTATATCAAAAGCGGCTTCGCCCGCTTCCTTCCCCAACAACATTTTTCGAAAGATAGATGATTGATATCGGATCTTACACCCACAATTAAGGAATTCTGAGCGAAATAAGGTCGATCCAATGTCTCTTCTTCTAAATCCTATTTCCAAGTTGGATACACTTGCTATGTATCCTAAAAATATAGATTTATGTCACGATGTTTGTATTGGAAATCAACGAATCCATCAAAACAATATGCTTAGGGAAAAGGTAAGATCTATGCCTTCAAATTTTAAAAGTTTGAATACCTTTGTTCCTTTGAATGCTAGATCAAAAAAACCCTCTTTACAAAGATCAAACATTTCAAAAGTAGGCAAGAAATGGGTTCATAAAGGAAGCCCACCTCACACTGCCTTGAAAGAGTCTGATCCTAAGGTCTTAATTCAAATTTCATTCCTAGATGAAGCGCTAGTTGCTCAATCTTAGGATTTAAAAGATCATGCTCTAATTTGTAAATTCTGGAATTTTTTACCCAATATTGATACTCTGAAAGATCTTATATTCACTAACTGGGATGGGACTAATCAAGTGTTTTACATTGATCGGGGTAATGGTTTTTTTGTTGTGTTTTTTTCAACTAAGCAGTAGAGAGATTTAATTTTGGAGGAAAAGGCATGGTTTTTTGAGGGATTTGGATTATTTACTCAAGCCTAGGTTCCAAATTTTGATCCTTGGTCTATAGTAATTCAATTTGTTCCTTTCTGGATCCAACTTCTTGCTCTTCCTTTAGAGTATAGGGATACACCTCTTGTGGAAACAATTTCTAATAATATTGGTGTTTTTCTTTCTCATGATATGGATTTTTTCAAAAATCCAAATAAGTCGGTTAGGTTTTGTGTTCAGTTAAATGTCGTGAATGCTCTCCCTTCGTCTCTTTTGGTTCATTCAAAAAATAGGATTGTCAGAAAGGTAATTTTCATTGAAGACTCACAAAATGTCTGTACCTTTTGTCATATTTTGAGTCACTCTTCACTTCATTGCACATATAGTTTGGCCTCTCAAGTGAATTCGACATTGTCTGAAAAATGACTTACAAAAAGATTCTAATTTGGAAATAAATTCACCTATTAAGCAAAGTTCTGATTTAGTAGTTTTTAATGCTCAAAATGGGAGTTCTTTTATTGATGCTATAGTCAGAAAGGGCCAGTTCATGGCTCCTAAGTTTTGTACCTCGCAATATTCATCTTTTTTGGATTTAAGGCATCAGAATTTTGAAACCCTTGGGTGTTAAATTTTGTTGTTTCTTTGCCTAAGGGATGACAAAAAATTCTAGATTCTTTGCCTTGGACAAAATCCCTGGCATTATATTCACCAAATCCTACATTGGGTGATAAACAACAACTAGATGATATTGTATCAAAGTTGATTTGGGATACTTCTTTGTTTCCTAATCCTTTCTTGCAAAAAGGCACTAATAGCAATTTATCTTCCCCTCTCCCTTCGAATAATATAAACACATTTGAAGGCTTGGGATTACATAATTTGGATGCCATGAGTGATCATGAAAATCTAGAGATTTGGGTGGATCGCTTATCAAATATGGTAGGATCAAACCTTTTTGATGAAATTGAAGAGGCTGCAAATAAAGAAGATGGGGAATTACTCTAAGAAATATCTACTTTACCAGGTTCTCCCCCAACTTCATTTGCTTCACAGGGATGTTATGAATAGTCATCTACAAGTATAAACAAAGAGGCTATTGTTACAAATGATGATATTTTTGATTTTTCAAAACAACTGTTTATTTCTCAAACTCCTATTGCTTCTCTTGCAATTAGATCACCTACTAAGAGAGGTAGAAAGTCAAATGTAGTAAAATTACAAGAGGAGATAGCTTCAGGGATACATTTAATCTTAGATGGTAACATAAAGAAAAGATTGAGGGGAGTAGGTAGCTCTCCCCGATCGATATGAAGATTATATCTTGGAATGTTAGGGGCTTAAATGCTCCTAATAAACGAGCCCAAGTTAAGTATAAAATCAATTCTTAAAGGGCTGATATAGTTTTATTACAAGAGTCAAAGCTTTCTAAGGAAAGCTATGAAACCATAATTGCCAAGTGGTCTAATTGGAACTTTTTTCATTCTGTAGCACAAGGGGCTTCAGGGGGACTATTAATCTTATGGAATTCCAAATCAGTAAAATTAGAATCTATAACCAATAATTCACATTGGTAGTTGGTGCGTGTGACACATTTTGATTTATCCTTTTTACTGGTAAATGTGAATGCACCAAATTCAATAGTAGGCAAGAGACATCTTTGGAAGTAGCTTGATTTAATTTTTTCATCAATCAGGGGTGGAAAAAGTAATTCTAGTAGGTGATTTTAATGCAATAATGTCTCAAGTTGAAAAGACAGGATGTATCATTTTACCTCATAAATATGTTGAAGATTTTAATAAATTTGTTCATAATAATGCACTTATGGATGTGCAACCAAAGAAAGGGAGGTACACTTGGATAAATAAGCGAAAGGAGTTTTTGAAAATCGCAGTGCGTCTTAAAATTTTTTTAATTACCTTTGATTGGGTAGTAGGGAAGTTTGCATTTATGTCAGAGATTTTACCTTGGGTAGGTTCAGATCACTTTCCATCTTCATTAAATCTTGAATCTTCATCTACTCAAAGATGAGATTCTTCATTTAAATTTGAATCTATGTGGTTCAGACATAATGACTTCCTACCCCTATTAAGAGTATGGTGGATGCAAGCACCTTTTGAGTCGAGCACAATTATGTATAGATTTTGTAAGAAAATGCAATTCTTGAAGGCAAGAATAAAATAGTGGAATAAGCATTTTTTTAAGAATATATTCCATCAAAAAGAATTAGTTGCAAAATAATTGGCTATAGTAAATGAGTAGGTTATAAATCATGGTTTAACTCCACAAACGGTTGAGACTCAAAAAATCTTACAATCAGATTGGGAAGAGTTAGTGGTGTGTGAGGAGGTGTATTGGAGACATAATTCACATGAATTGTGGCTTAAATAAGGGGATAAAAATAGTCAATTTTTCCATATGTCATCTTAGATCAAAAAAGCTAAGAACTCAGTGTTTCGAATTCAAAAAAGCTCTTCAAGTAAATGGCTAACCAATGAAAGTGACATTCAAAGTGAAGGGGTCAATTTTTTCTCAAATTTATTAACTGCACCAACACAACAACCATATCAATTTGTGGATGATAGAGAATAAATGTTGCAAGAAATCCCCACATTAGTTTCTGATATTGACAATGAACAACTCAATAAACCTTTTACTCTGGAGGAGGTGAAGGCAATGGTTTTTTCCTTAAAAGCAGACAAGGCTCTAGGTCCTAATGATTTTATAGCCTTGTTCTTTCAAAAAAGTTGGGATTTTATAGGAAATGACTTGTTAAAGGCTCTGGAAGAGTCTATAACTTCATGCTCTATGCTCAAATAGTTCAATATTACACACATAGAATTAATTCTGAAGGTAAAGGATCCCAAATCTTTCTCAAAATTTAGACCTATATCCCTCTACAACATAGTTTACAAGATCTTCACTAAATAAATTTATCTTCATTTAGTTCCCCTCATCCCTAAGATAATATTATAAGAACAAGGAGGTTTTGTTCCAGGTAGGGAGACAGCTGAAGGAGCAATAGTAGCTCATGAAATTCTTCACTCAATTTCTTCACATAAAATACCATCTTTTATCATAAAGCTTGATATGATGAAAGCTTATGATAAAGTACATTGGGATTTTTTGATGTGAGTGTTAAGCAAATTTGGTTTTACAGATAAATAGTGTAAGTGGGTTCTATCATGTTTAAAGGGTGCTAAGTTTTTCAATTTTAATAAATGGCACATCTTCAGGCTTTTTCAACTCTACACAAGGAGTAAGGCAAGGTGATCCTTTATCTCCTTTTCTAATCATAATTCTAGCTGAATCTCTTAGCAAAACATTCAAGTACTACCATCTTAGAGGGAATTGGAAAGGTATCACAAGCCCTATGACTGATTTTTCAGTAACTCACTCATTATTTTCTTATGACACATTATTATTTGGTGCAGCTCAAATTCAAGAGGCCATTCAAATCAAAAGTGTATTAGATAAATATTCATGAGTGTCTAGGCAACAAATAAATGTAGACAAATCAAAGATTTACACATTTCACATCAAATCAGGTTTACAAAAGAGAATAAATAATATTCTTCGGTTCCAAGTAGCAAAACTTCCTTTTAAACATCTTGGGATTCCTTTCTTTTCAGTATTAAACAAAGCCTCTCATTGGACCTCTATTATTCAAAGTATTCAAAAAAGATAGCATCTTGGAAGGGGAGATGGTTGTCTTTATTAAGCAGAATATTATTGATAAAAGTTGTTATGTCTGCCATTCCCCATTATTTTATGGTAGTTCTAAAGGCTCCAAAATTTGTGATATTGTTGATTGAGAAAATAATAAGAGATTTTTTATGGAACAGAAACATAGATAACAAAAAGAAAATTTCTCTTATATCTCTACATAATATAAGCGTTGAAAAATCTAAAGGAGGAGTTGGAGTACATAACATCTCAGCTCGTAATAAGGCATTGGGGGAAAAACTAGTGTGGCATATGTATGCTAAGTCGCACTCGAAATGGTGTAAAATCATGCAAGCCAAATACTTAGATAATATGGATCCAGAGAGAATTTTTACAATTCTAAATCCTCCATCAGGTTCATCTATGTGGAATTTCTTGATTTCCTGTAGAAATGTAATTTTACCATACTTAACATGGGAAATGCATGATGGATTGAAGGTGAAATTCTGGGAAGATTCATGGGGAGGTCATGCACCTCTAGATTCATCAAATGATTTGAGTATTGTCAAAACACATCTCAGTGTAAGTTTGGGAGTTAAATTTTGTGACTATTTTGAGAACATAGATGTTTATACTGGGAAGATTAAATGGAAAGATGCTTTGGCAGTTAATTGTCCACATGAGTAGAAAGTCAAATTCAAAATTTATATGGATCAAAGGATAGTTTTTTTGTCACGAAGAAAAGATAAATTACTATGGGTTCCTTCCAAAAATGGAAATTATGTAGGAAAGATGTGTTATAAGGCTATAATGAGTCAAGGTGAGGAAAGCAAGCCACAAAGAGAACTATCATTTGTTGGGATCCTTCAGTGCTTCCAAAGGCTGGATGTTTTTCTTGGCTAGCCATAAAAAGTAGGATTCTAACAAGTGACAATTTGGTCAAATTTGGAATTGCAGCTCAGTTTAAGTGTGTGTTGTGTGAGAATGAGGATGAGGAAATAAATCACCTTTTTCTCCATTGTCCTTTTGCTACACAATGTTGGGCATTCATCAAACACAAATTAAACTGGTTTTCTCTATTGCCAAAAAAACATATGGGACCTCTTCTCAAGTTGGCCAGTCTTACATAAATCAACATTATTTACATGTATTTGGAGAGTAATTCCATCTACTCTTCTATGGACAATCTACTGGGAATGTAATAGAAGGATATTTAGAAATTAAAAAATGAACTTGGATCAAACACTGGTAAAATTGGAATCTTCAATATCAGATGTAACAAATTCATATGTATTGAGGAGGAAGCATGTAGATTCATTGTTCACAGATTGGGATTCAAAAGCTATGAAGATTTGGCACAAAATTTTTCTATCATTCAAAGGAAGTCAACATAAAAATCCAACTTCAAAAGTGGATAGAAAGCAAATTCACTGGGCTTCACCCACATAAGGGTTTCTTAAAATAAATTTTGATGGAGCATCACGTGGGAATCCAGGTTTGTCAAGGGCAGGAGTTTTGATAAGAGATCATAAAGGTGTTTTAATTTTTGCAAAGTCAATTAAACTGCCAAAAGGTACAAATAACGTTGTTGAAGCACAAGCTTTACTTCATGGTTTACAGTTAGCTCATAAATTGAAATTTGAAAATTGGGTAGTTGATGGAGATTCACTAATCATTGTGAATTCATGTAAAGAGAGGAAAATATCAAGTTGGAAAATCAGATATCTTATGGAACAGGCCTGGTTATTGATAGATAAGTTCAGTTCGGTGCAAATCAAACATATTTACAAAGAGGGGAACTTAGTGGCAGACAAATTGGCAAATATTTCTTGTGAACAAATTCAAGAGGAAATGTCATATGACAACAATACAGAAAAATTTCCACATGAATTACATAATATTATAAATAGTGAAGTTGCTTTATAATATATTGTATTTTTAGAAAATGGGTCCTCATAATTCAAAGATGCAAACTATTATTTAGTAATCTCCATTTTATTTTAGCAAAAAGTATTGATATGTTAAGTAAAGGTAGTTGTCAAACTGCAAAGATGTTCGACATTGGCATAGACTTCAATTTAAAAAGGTGTTCATCATTTCAAAATGTACAAATTTGGCCAGCTCATTTTTACAGCCATGTTTTCAGTTTTAAACATGTGTTAATTTAGGATTTCAAATCAAGTCCTTTAAAGCTCAGTACAAAATGGGATATAGAATCAAAACAGATCTTGGTTTAAGTAAAATTTTCAAAACGGATGTAAAGTTGGCATGCTTAATGATTAGGGGTATATCTACAAAGAGATTTCACACACGATCACTTGACACAAGATCGTATCTTCAGAACAAAACCAATTCATCAAATGACGTCGAGCTAATAAAAGGTATGTTTTATGAATAACAGGTGTCATCCTTTTGCAGGTTCCACTTGATGGGTGTAACTCAAATGAGGATCTATGAGCTCACGCATGTGGCGGACTTTAGTTTTGGTGGTGCTCAAATATCTATATTTTTTAAATAGAGAAAATCTTCCCTCATCTTCATCAATCACACATGTGGAGGTTTTCATTGAATTATATAGTATTTCAATCCTAATTGGCTTCCGCTCTATTTAAAACCTACTAATATATTTTTTCTTCAAGCTAAAGCAAGCAACGAAAATGGAGGGATTATTGGGAGCTAAGTAATCGGCTCTCAACCTGTCAACTAAAGTGCAAAGTGGAAATGAAGGAGGTAGTATAGGAAGATTTAATTTTCTTTCATGTTGTCTCGAAATCAAATGAGGAGATGTATAAAGGGAATCATGGTATGATGGGCACATGAAAGTGAAGTTGGATTTGAAAGGGCTGATAGGAGGTATACTATGTTTAAATTTCCACAACTTTGGAATGTAGTTAGCTTCAACAATATGCACATCCACAAGCTAAAATAATAGTTCATGTGAATATTGGAAAAGCTTTTATCTACATTTACCTAGTGTTCTCATAGTTACCAGAAGTCACTTGACGAGTATACCATAGAGTTCATACCGTGTAATCAAAGGGTGCCATTTCCAATCCTAGAATGGGAACTCCCTTTCTCTAAAGGTTTGGAAAGAGAAACACTGTCCAATATTTTCAAAACTGACTATTCTCCAGTGTATAGATCTTTGAAGACTCTATTAGGAGAAGAAATATTGCACCCATTAGCTCAAAGATTGATATTTCCCTTATATTTAGTCTCAATCTTTGTTTCAAATGTTTTGGATTTGAATTTGAATTATCATGATATGGTAAAAATCGCAGAAACATGCATCCAAGAATTCTTCTTGCAAGACAATGCATTGCTCAAAAGCATACAGCAGTATAGTTTCTAGAAGGGAGAAGCATGTATAGGGGGAATCTTCTCAAGACATTATCTTCATCACAAGGTATGTTACATAAACATTTACATAGCAATAAAATCATCATTGGAATATGACACTCCCAATCATTTATATAGAGCACTTGCAAGGCATCATTGGGAAATTGGTGAAGAGATGGAGAGGAAATTTAAAGCAAAATACCATGCATTGTCTTTTATCCTTACACACCACTGTCATCAAGTAGAGAGTGATAAAAAAGAAAATTCAAAATAGAAGGAGGTTGTGGATACTGTAGAGTCACAAGATGAAGAGGTAAAAATGTAAGCACATCACACCAAGCCTCACAAAGCTTTACCAAATATGAACATCACAACAAAATCACATTCCACTCCACCAGCACTGTAGCTCATGAAAAAAGGATAAAAAGAGAGCTCCTCAATTGGTAATATTTCAAATAGTATAGATGTATATATACTATGGTTACAATGGTAGTATTTGGATACATATAGCAACATATAGGCTGCAAATGATATATCTCCAGCTTATTTTCTGTCTATATAGCTATTTTTTGTATGCAAACTTGCCAACATATAGATAGTTGACACATATTGAGTTGAATTTTGCCTATGCCACATGATTTAAATCTTGAAAGATTGGATAGCAAGAACTATTGGAATAGTTGCATAAGTTAGTGCTAGATGTTATATTTCTAGTCATGAGCAATGACATTTTGTAAAGTCTTTATTATATTAATATAATATGTCAGCCAAAAGCCTTTTATTAAAAAAAAAAATACAGGTACACAACACCATTAACCTACATATCTCTATTTTATCTAGAGAAAGATAAAAAAAATCCTAAAGTAACAGTAATGTTGATAAATCAAAATACATAAGTAGGATATCAAACACTTTGACAAAAACAAGATTTCCAAAAGACAAAGAAAAGAACCTCTTTAAAAGAAAGAATTAAAAATTAAATATCAAATATTTTGTTTGTTATTTGAGATATCCAAATCTTTATTGTTGTTGAGCTAAAATCCTACCATGTTAAAACCCCTAAGAAGAAAACTCATAAAGCAACAAAAGTGCATGTAGCCTAATTTGGTTTCTTCTATATACCAACTTTTTGGGGCAGGGCCATCCAATTGCCTCCAATGCCACCCAATTTCCTCCAGTGCCATGCTTCTCTATATAGGACTTGATTTTAGAGTCTTCTTCAAAATACCATGGCCCTTTCTTCATGGTGGCTTTGTCATAGCATGGTGCTTACCCCATATTTTCAACAATATTTCACAACTGATAAATATGAACAATCAAAAGATCAAATGAGGGTACCAAATGGGGTCCTTCTAAAATCACAAAATATTTGAGAAGGCACCCTAGATGTCTATGGAAATGGTCGATGTGCTCTCTCTTTACTACCCAATTCTCTTTATTAATACTCTTGTCGATTTAATCTACAAGTAGGACTTGGTCCAAATCTTAAGCAAATTGGGAAAAGGGCACTAGTCTTGTAGGGCCACATCCAACATCAAGTGAAAATATCAAGAAAATTGCTTTCCTAATCCAATAATTACAAAAATGGCTATCCAGTGGATCTATTTCATGGCATTTGGTTCTCCCACTCTCTTGATTGTAAACAACCAGTGGATCTATTAGTCATGGATTCTTTATCAAATACCCATAATTTGAAATAAATGCAAGATTAAAGAAAATTTGTGAGAAGATAAAAATATGTAAGAAAAACCATCAACCATTAATAGTTGTGAGTAATTAGAAATCCATGAGAGCTAATCAAAGAAGAAAAAAACCTAGCATCACTCGGTAGGGCCCAAAAACAATAATCATTATAGTTATTAAAAATTCAAGAAAAGAAAAAAAAAATCCTTTTAACTTACTCAAACCCACACGATGTCCACTTCTTCATGTTTGAATAGAAAAATCTATAAACTATCGAAGAAGTTCAAAAATGTTGAAAAAATAGGATAAAACTTGCAATAAAAATATGTTGATAATTTTATGCATCCAAGTTAACAAAGTAATAAATCATAGCTGAAACAAGATTTAAAAATATGTGCAAACCATAACACAAGAATTACGTGGAGAAACCCTTGCAGGAAAAAACTCCACACCCAAAGAGATCCAAGACTTGTATTAATCCTTCAAACAAGTTACATCAATACAACTTCTCCCTCTGAATCACTGCACCACTTCATGGCTTCAACAACCTGCAACTTAACTTATTTTCTCTTCAACTCAAGTACTAAATATATAGGCATGAGAGAAAACATAAATCAAGAATGGTTTCCAAAACCATTTAGTCATAAATCACAAAGAAATGAAACTTTTTCTTCTAGCTTTTGATTTTATCCATTTTTTAGTAATGTGCACATGCAACTAAAAAATATATTTTTTCTTTTTCCAAACTCACATTTATCTTCCCCTTTTTTTCATGCTCTTTCTAATTTGATAATTAAAACACTTTGCAAGTTTTCATAGTTGCATTTAGCAACTTTCATGACAACTAGAAGATAATTACAAATTATCATTTAATAAATTAAAAACAAAGCACGGTTGAGACATTTTCTCAACATTCTCCCACTTGTCAAACACGTTGCAAAGAGAATAAAGGGAAACTGAATAAATCAAGCTTTAGAATATGTGATTCCCATGGCCTCCCTACACAAAATATTTTTTTTTGTGCTCACAGGTTTAGTAAGAAAATCTACAACATTCTCTACAATGTCTACTTTTTGTAACATGACTTTACCACTCTCGACCATTTCCCAAAAAAAGTGATACTAAACATCTATGTGCTTTGTGTAGGCATGACACGTTAGGTTTGTAGCCAAATAGATGGAAATTTGACTATCACATCCAATTTTTACCCGTTTACACTGAAAGCCAATACCTGAACATAATCTCTCTAACCACATTGCCTCTTTACAAGCATGTGTTGCAACCATGTACTCTTCTTCTGTAGTGGACAATGCAACTGTAAGTTTTCTTTTTCTCATCCAACTAACTTCTCCTCCAAACAAAGTAAATACATAGCCACTTGTAGACCTTCTACAATCTAGATCACCAACAAAATCTGAATTAACAAAACCATGCAAATCAATCACCTTAATCATATCATAAGATACATGATAAAAAATAAAATGATTAGAAGTCCCACATAAATATCTGAAAAATCCTTTTCACTTAAGTCCAATGTTCTTTACTAGGATTTTCCATAAATCTACTAAGAACTCGCAATGCTTGGGAAATATCAGGTCTTGTACCAATCAGAGCATACATAAGGCTTCCTACAATGCTAGCATATGAAACTTTATACATCTCTTCAAGTTCATTATCTTCTTTAGGACATTTCTCTAGAGATATCTTAGTGCCAACTGGAAAGGGAATACTAATTGGTTTACAATCATGTATGCTAAAATGTTGCAAAATAATGTTAACATACTTCTTTTGATTTAACCATAATTTTCTATTAACTCGATCCTTGTTGATTTCCATACCCAAGATATATTTTGCAGCCCCTAAATCTTTCATGTCAAAAGTACCAAATAACTAACTCTTAAGTTCCCTAATCATTTCCAATAAACAACATATTATCAACATATAGGAAAATGATTAGTAATCGATCATTAATTAATTTAAAATAGACACAATGATCTTCTCCGCTTCTAATAAAGTCATGATTCAATGGAAAAGAGTCAAATTTCTTATACCACATTCTTGCTGATTGCTTCAAACCATACAAAGATATCTTTAACCTGCAAACCAAATGTTCTTGTCCCTTCACAATAAAATTATCAAGTTCTTTCATTAATATTTCCTCATCAAGACCCCCATATAAGAAAGCAGTTTTAACATCCATTTCCTCTAGTTCCAAATCAAAATCACAAGCAATAGATAAAACGAATCTAATGGAGGTTAGTTTAGTCACAGGAGAAAAAATATCACCAAAATCCACTCACTCAACTTGAGAGTAACCTTTTTCCACTAATTGGGCCTTGTACTATTCCAACTTACCATCTGCTTTAAATTTCTTTTTAAATTCCCATTTGCAATATCCAATGGCTTTCCTACCCTTATGAAGCTCAACTAGATCCCATGTGTCACATTTTTCCAAGGCCTTTTATCATCTTTCATTGCTTCTAACCAATAATCATTCTCATCTGAAGATAAGGCTTCTTTCACAGATCCAGGTTCATTGTCAATACAAGATAAAACAAAAACACAACAAAAATCAGATGGACTATATCCATACCTATCAATAGGTTTACGTTGTCTAGTGGTTTTTCTTAGAGGTGTAACAAGATTCTCAAGTTGTTCCTATTCAAAATTATCTTCTAATCCTTCATATTCACCTTCATATTCATCATGTTGTTCAACATGTGCATCTTCTTGTGGTTGATCTACATGTGCATCTTCTTGTGGTTGATCTACATGTGCATCTTCTTGTGGTTTTTCTACCTGTGTATCTTTCTATGGTTCAACCTTAATATCCAAATGCAATATTTTTTTAGGCTTTACATGAGGTTGTTCATCATTTTTAAATTCCTTAAGCTCCCTGAAAATTACATCCTTAGAATATATCATTTTCATTTCTATAGGATCCCAAAGTTTATAACCCTTAATCTTCTCTCCATAACCCACAAAAACGCATTTGTTAGCTCTGAAGTCAATCTTATAACATTTTTCTTTAGGAACATGAACATATGCCTTATTGCCAAAAACTCTAACATGAGAAACTAATGGTATTTTACCTGTCCATACCTCATAGGGAGTTTTATCAACAAGAGCAAAAGTAGGTGAACTATTAACCAAATAACAAGTAGTGTGAACTGCTTCAACCCAAAAGCGTTGTTCAAGCTTTACACTACTCAACATGCTTCTAGCTCTATTCATTAAATTCCTATTCATCCTTTTTGCCACTCCATTTTTTCGTGGAGTAGATGGAGTTGTTTTCTGCCTAATAATTCCTGCATGCTTACAATAATCATCAAAATCCCTAGAGAAATATTCACCACCATTATCTGTTCTTAAAACATTTACTTTTTTACTTGTTTGTTTCTCAACAAGTGTTTTAAATTCTTTAAATATAGAAAAAACAACAGATTTCTCCTTCAAAAAGTAAACCCATGAATATCTAGAATAATCATCAATAAAGGAAACATAGTAGAGAGACTTTCCAATAGATGGTATGTCCACAAGACCAGAGACATCAATATGAATTACCTCCAAAAAATTTTTAGCTCTATTACTTCCAGATTTAAATGAAACTCTATGTTATTTTCCATACATGTAGTGTTCACAAAAATCAAAATCAATAGAGTAACCTGACAAACCATCGACCATTTTTTTATTTATGAGAGTGTTGTGACCCTTTTTAGCAATATGATCCATCTTGTGGTGTCATAACTTACATGATACAAAGTTATTAGTTACATTAACAGAGTTACATAAATTAGAAGCATCAAGTGTAAACAGGGTGCCACACCTATTACCCTTAGCTAAAATAAAATTCCCTTTGATTAACTTGCAACCACTCTTTTCAAAAGTACATGCACTCCTAAATCATTCATTTTAGATACAAAAATTAATTTCTAGCTAAACCAAGAATGTCCAATACATCTTTAAGGGTTTTAACCCTTCAATTATTGAAGATCAATTTTACCTCCCCTTGGCGTACAATTTTTGGTGTGCTATTTTCCCCGAGGAAAAATTTCCCACCATCATAAGTTGAATATGTTGAAAACCATTCCTTGTGAGGATTCATGTGGTAGGAAGCACTTGAATCTATTAACCAAGATTCATCATAAGTCATATTAGCATAATTTATAAAAACATTAGTAGCTTCATCATCAGAGGATTTATCTGTAGAGGAATAATTATCCTTCTTCTTTTTATTCTTACATTCCCTTTTGAGATGCCCATGTTTACCATAGTTCCAACAACTCAATCTACTCTTACCAGGTGATTTTGACCTTCCCTTAGACTTAGAACAATCCTTAGACTTGTCATTTTCACCTTTCTTTTTGTCCTTACCTTTCTCCTTAGATATATCTCGTACATGCAATGCATCTTTAGACCCCTCTGAAGTATTTCTCCTCATTTCCTCTAAAAGTAGAGTGGCAACAAGGGCATCCAACTTCGAATCATCTGAAAAAGAACCAATGATTGCAATACTAAGATTATCCTAGGATTCAAGTAGTGAACATAAAAATAAAATACATTTATCCTCATCATCTATCTTTACATTAATTTATTGTAGCTGACCCAAGATTAAATTAATTCAATTCAAGTGTTCTGCAGTTGAATCTCTATTATTCATTTTAAGAGAATATAACTTTCTTTTCAAAAATAACTTGTTAATGAGACTCTTAGTTTGGTATATCTCTCCTATTCTATTCCATAACTTATATGCAATAGTCTCATTAGATACATTCAATAGAATGAAATCAAATAAACACAAACGAATAGTGCCACGAGCCTTTTTATTTAACTTAATCCAGTCTTCATCTGACATAGTTTATCGTTTATTCTCTTTACTAACAACAACCCATTGATCTCTTTCTTCCAAGAGATCCTCCATCTTTAACTTTCAAATCCCATACCTAGTACCATTGAACTTCTCAATGTCCGACCGATATGAGCCAACTATGATCTATTACCACGTTGAATATGAAACTGCAGGAGAAAACAACACACTCCCACTGTAGCGAAAAACCCAATCAAGCACTCCAAGATAGGTATCCCCTTCTCTAATCAAGCCAACTTGGCTCTGATACCAAATGTTGAAAAAATAGGATAAAACTTGCAATAAAAATATGTTGATAATTTTATGCATCCAAGTTAACAAAGTAATAAATCATAGCTAAAACAATATTACAAAAGATGTGTAGACCATAACACAAGAATTACGTGGAAAAACCCTTGCAGGAAAAAACTCCACACCCAAAGAGATCCAATACTTGTATTAATCTTTCAAACAAGTTACATCAATACAACTTCTCCCCTTAAATCATTGCACTACTTCATGGCTTCAACAACCTACAACTTAACTTATTTTCTCTTCAACTCAAGCACTAAATATATAGGCATGAGAGAAAGCATAAATAAAGAATGGTTTCCAAAACCATTTAGTCATAAATCACAAAGAAAAGAAACTTTCTATTCCAACTTGTGATTTTATCCATTTTTTAGTAATGTGCATATGTAACTAAAAAAACTTTTTTTCTTTTTTGAAACTCACATTTATCTTCCCCTTTTTTTCATGCTCTTTCTAATTTGACAAGTAAAACACTTTGCAAGTTGTCATAGTTTCATTTAGAAACTTTCATGACAACTAAAGATAATTACAAATTTCCATTTAATAAATTAAAAAACAAAGCAAGGTTGAGACATTTTCTCAACAAACAACCCCGTATGTAAGGCCTTTAACTTTGGAACCTCACCTTAGATACGAGATTGATGAACTTCTTAGATAGTTTACATCATTAAAGAGCATTTTCTTCCATCATTCATCGATGAGATGACTTCTCGAATACTTATAATAAAATCAGATTTTACATGTATTACCAGTTAGATATTGCTTGAATAGTAGGCTATTTTTATTATTCTGCATGTAATCGTTTCTATTTTGGGTAATCTTTTGCATGTAATTTTTTGTATTTTCAATTGGATGTTTCTTGAATAATAAACCCACATGAGTATGCATTTTAGCATGATAACAAGTATATTAGAAATCAAGAAATTTGATTATACATTGTATGTTCTTAAAGTCAAGCTTGAGATAAACTATGAATGTTAAGCTCAAATAATATGACAAGTCCTTATCCTTACTAGTATATCGAATTTTCAAGCCAAACTGTGCTATGTAGCTACTTATCAAAAATTTGTACCATTGATACACTATTTGTGAATTAATAAAAACTTGAACTGATTATTTATTTAATATTAATCTATTTTTATTTGGAATTTTGGATGCTTCAAATAAAAAGCACACAACTATAATATTTATATATGGATTCGAGGGATTGTGAGGCTCATTGCTCTATATCATCGATGTTCCAAGTGACTACTTCATAAAATAACACCATTGTTGAAAGCCATATGATATGAAATAAAATATTCACATCATTCATAATGGTTGCATGTCAAATATCTCCCACTAAAACTCTATATTTTCTTGTATGATAGAAACAATGTTGAAAGAATGAAGAAAAAATCCTTTGATGTATTGTTATTGATGCCAACATTGTTTGTTGACAGTTTTGGTGACACCTTGATCCGGTAATTTGGTCTAAAATTTCTTGCGTTATAAGATCATCAGATGTGGTTACAGTATGTTATCTAGGACTACTAAATACATCTATGATGAAGATTTCGGTGATTTTGGTTGAATAGGCTGAAATTTGTAAGTAATAGAAGATCGACATATAGTTTTTTGGCTTATACAGTGCAAGATGGTATGAGTTATTTGGTCTGCATTCCTTTGGTGTTTGGAATCAAACTTAGTAATTTTGGGAGATGGTTTATAGGTGTCAATACTACATATATTCCAAATGGTGCATGCTTACATGATCATATGGATGATCGATGTTTTTCAAATTGATTTATTTTGTGATTGGGTCTCATTATTGGTTAACCTAATACTTGAATATGTTCTATTAAGATCAACATGTATTGTGGATGTTAAGGGGAACTATTTTAGATATGTGCTGACCTAAATCAAGATTTTCACGTTTTGATTTGAGCGTGAAGAATTTTTATTTCAAGTATGAATTTGACAAAGTGTTTTTGAATTAACATAGGGCTACATGTAATTAGGCTAGCGTAATTAATGTATGCAAATGTAATAGATTATATATGTGGAACATTTTTTAGTTACATAGTGTAAGATGAATGTAATATGATGTGTGTGAAATATGATATTGTATGAACTTGTGAATTTGTATGTATGAGATGAGCATAAAGGAAAAATTATTGTGTATGTTGAGAAATTATAAAGGAGAGCAGTATTTTGTATTCAAAGCTTCATAGGAACTAAATTCAACACAAGGAAGGTGCATCTTACATCAGTTCACACTTTGGTTGTGTAGCCACTTTTGTTTCTATCTATTTTTGGTTGTGATTCTTATAAGGAAAGTGAGTCCTAGCAGTGAGCCCCTATAATATCTTATAATCGGCTATAATATATTGTGAGCTAATCCTCATCGTGGTTTTTCCTTTTTAGAGTTTTCCACTAAAAATCTTGGTGTTCATGTGTCATGTGGTGCTGTGATCTCTTTCATGTTTTCATTCATAGTTGTAGTTAGATATTTTTTTATTATTGGTTGGATTATGACTAAATGGTTTAATAGAATACTAATTCACCCCCCTCTCAGTATTCTGGGTGTTTAACAATTGGTATCAGAGACTAATTCCTTTTGAAAAGCTTAAAAACTCTAGGAATATCTTGGAGTTTGAACACATGACTAATAAAAGGTGTCCTATTCCTCTGGAATAAATTTCTACAATTGAATATGAAGAAGATGAATCCATGTTTGACAAATAATTTAAAGCTACTCTTGAAGATCTTGATAGAGTTAAAAGTAAGAACAAAATTTTGAAGGAAATCCTAGGAGAAGCAAATGAATGCATCAAAAATTTGAGATAACAAATCAAGAAAATCAGAGAAAGACGTAGAGAAGTTAATGAAAAGTTGAAGAAGGAAAATGAAGATATCATCGGACTGAAATTACAAGTGGAAGAAAAAAAGAGAATTGAGGATTGTTTGAATGCCATTATACAAAGTAGAAAGTTCCCTAAGATTGGATCTGGAGAAAGCAAGAGCTCATGAGGAAAAATTCAAAACAAGTATTATAATGCTTGATGAACTGATTGCAACTCAGAAAACTTCTAAGAATAAAGGTGGTTTAGGATTTGAAGGACAAATTTCAAAGACAAATTAGACTCCTAACAAGGTTGACAATTAGAAGAAGACTCAAAGCAATGGTAGATAGATCAAGAATCAAAGAAGCGATACTGAAAGACCTCCTATCAAATAACCAAATGCTCAAAGGTACTCATATTTCAATGGTATTTGTTTTTCATGCAATAAATTTGGACATAAGGCTATAGAATGTATAAGTAGAATGAATTAGAATGTTGGATCCTTTTTTGGATAATGTTTGCATGAAATAAATTTGGACATAAAGCTACTAAGTGTAGAAGTTAGATAATGAATAGATTCAATACTAGTAGAATGTTTCAATCTTTTAATGGCTACTATTACACATACAATGTATTTGGACATAAGGCTAATCAGTGTAGATCAAGAATGAATAGAAGTCAATTTGGTCAAAAAAAATTGTACATGCTACAATTGCAACAAACCTGGACACATTCAAGATTTTGCAGAAACGAGAATGGAAGGCAAACTAATCCGAAATAGAGGAATAAACCTGTGAAGAAATTTTATCCTACTGAAGTTAAGAAGGAAATGGAAAAGATCTGGAAGAAAAAAGAGGAGCCTTAGAATAAGGATGAATCAAATGCCATTTTACCTCATTTTGGTGTAGATAATTCTTCTAAAAACAAAGCCCATGTCAATGTTTAGGGGGAGCAATAATAGAGAAATCTAACAACCCCTTGGAAATATGAGGTGTTAAGTAGTGACACAAAGATATTTGGTGTAGAATGATATGCTTAAGCTTTTGGAAAAGAGACAAATATGTAAATCTGAAGAATTTCATAGCACTTTAGGGTTTATAATGTATCAATGAAGTTTTTACTAGATTTTTGGGAATATGAAGCAATAAATGAAAAATTAGGGTAGATACATGGCACTTGTGCATTGATTATCATTTTCTTAACAAGGCAATGATAAATAATAAGTATCTATTACCATGGATTGATTATCTCTTTGATCAAATGTGAGGAGCAACAGTGTTTTCAAAAATTGATCTACGACTAGGTTATCATCAACTGAGGAACAAGGATGAAGACATTTTCAAAACAACCTTTAGGACTAGGTATGGTTACTACAAGTTCATAGTAGACTAACTTTTGGACTAATGAATGCACTTGCAACATTCATGAACTTGATAAATAATGTATTCAGGGACTACTTGGATAAGTTTTTGTTGGTCTTCTTGGATGATATTCTTATCTATTCCAAGAATGAAGAGGAACATCTATAACATCTAGAGATTGTTGTCCAAAGTTTAAGATAGCATAAGTTGTAAGGGAAACTCTCAAAGCATACCTTCTTTTAGAAGGAAGTGTAGTATTTGGGTCATTTGATTTCAGCTGATGGGAATGTAGTTGATCCAACAAAAATAAAAGTAGTGCTTGAATGGACAGTGTCAAAGAATGTACCAAAAGTTCAAATTTTATGGGTTTGCCAAGTTATTATCAAAATTTTGTAGCAAACTTCTCTAGAATATCTTTTCCCATTACTTCATTGTAGAGAAAAGGGAAGAAGTTTGAATGGTCGGAGAAATGTCAAGCAACATTTGACCAACTCAAATTACAACTCTGATACTGAAAGTACCATATCTATATGGTGATTTTATTGTCATCACGAATGATTCAGGAGAAGGTTTAGGTGGAGTGTTGATAAAGGATGGGTGAGTCATAGGATATGAGTCAAGGAAGTTGAAACCTTATGAGGAAAATTATGCTTTGATGATTTCTAATTGGCAGCACTTGTCCCTGCATTACACATGTGGAGACACTATCTATTGGGGGAACCTTTTGAATTGAAGACTGATCATCATGATCTGAAGTAGTTGTTTACCCAACCAAATTTGAATGCACGACAAAGGAGATGGTTGGAATTGATATATGATTATGATTTTAATATCAACTATATCAAGGGAAAGGAGAATTGGGTTTTAGATTCCCTAAGTCATAAGAGGCATATCTCCTCAATGATATTAATTCAAACTAACTTCAAGGGTCAAGTGTTGCAAAAATCCAAGGGTGACGAGTATTATGAGCAATTCAAGCAATCACTCTCGAATAATTAAAAAGACATAAGGTATGAAGGATTTTACTTTGAACTTAATGGTTTATTAAGGTTTAAGGGAAGGATCTATGTACCTAAATCTAAGTACTTAAGGACTTTAGTGTGGAAAGAAGTTCATACCACACCATATTCTAAACATCCCAGAGTAACTGAGATGTTGGCCAATGTGAAGCCATTGTATTTATGGAAAATGATGAAAAAATATGTTGTAAAATTTGTAGCAACTTGTTTAGAATGTCGGAGGGTGAAGGTAGAACATCATCACACTGCATGAATTTTGTATCCTCATGAAGTTCCAAAAAGAAAATGTCAAGTCATTAGCAAGGATTTTATGCAAGGTCTTCCAGTATCAAGGAATATGCATAATGACATTCTTCTAGTGGTGGATAATCTTACGAAGGTGGCTCATTTTATTCTAGGGAATCTAGCAAATGAAGCTCCTATTGTTACACTCCAAATTGTGTAATTACTATTTACTATTACTGTGAAGGGGAAAAATGTACTAATCTAAAATGAAAGAATACAAAGACACCTAACACCTCAAATGATTAGCCTAGTTGGATTCAAAACAAAGCAAGATAAAAATTAAACAATACAATTATACCTTGTCTCAAATCGATCCTTTGGTTGGCCCTTGATGTTTTTTTTTATGTGTGCTCCTTGATGGAAAAATGATGCAAAGTGCTTAAAATGCAAGATGAAGATGTAAATGGCTAAGATGGATATTGGATGAAATGATGTGATAATAACTTATGGAGGCTCAAATGGCTCAAGATCATAAGCTAGCTAAGAGTGCATTGACCAATCCCTTTAATAAAGGAAGAGGGGGTTATTTATAGGAGAAGTTAAATTCTCTAGAGAATTCAACAGTCAAGATTGAGCCACCATGGCCAAGATGGAGGGCTATGGTGAGTTGAGGACTCACAAGCCCTCACATTTGGACATGTGGTGGGTGAGTTTCCCAAAGGATGAGGTGAGATGGAAAAGGGTACAAATGAAATGGAAAAGGCCATGTAGTCCCAAGGTACTTGCAAGCACCTTGGCATGTGACTGATGTGACCTCTGAAGGATCACATAGGGAAGGGGAAAGCTTTGGAGGAATAAAAGTGAATTTTTAATTCACTTTTTGGAAGAAACCAAAGGGTAAGACATGATTCCTTATAGAAGGTGTCTTTGTCCCATGGGTACGATGTGACATATGAGATGTAATGGGGAATAAAAATGCATGAAGGAGTAAGTGTGAATTTTTAATTCACATGGGGAAGATGTCAACCCAAACAAGGTAAGTACTAAGAAGGTTGACTTAAGGACATGTTAAAAGGGGCAAGTGATTAGGATTAGGATTGTGCAAACAGATGATTAGATGAATTAATGATGATTAGAGCCAAGTGGAAAGTTATGGACGATGTGACATTAATGATAATTAAGGATATGCACATCTTAATGAAGGATTAATTAAATTAACCCAGATTAATGAAAAGGTTATGGAGGATGTGACAAGGAGAGAGAAAGAATGAATTAAAAATTGAAAAGGATAACTGACGAAATTAAATAAATTGATTGCTTTTATTTAATTTAGAAATGAAGTGGGATTATGTATAAAGTATTTAATTGATTAAATTAAATACCTTATGAACATTAGGGAAAAAATAATATTAATTTAATAAATAATTTAATTAACGTTGATGAAGGGGATGAAGGAAAGGGATAAATTTGTCCTTATGTAAAGGGTCAAATTTAGGTGTCTACAATTACTATGAATGATAAAAGTTGAATGTAATTTGAATTCAATGGATGGATAAATTATGTGTGCACTTTGTTATCACTTCTTTATGAATGAATGTCATCTCATCTAATATTATATGAAGGAATGCATTTATGTGATTTGATGAATATTGTGTTGATATTCTAACTATGGAGATGTATTATGTAAATTCATATCTTTTTGAATAGATAACTACCTTTGACATGTTTTGAGAATGTGGATGCAATTATATGTTCATTCCTCTAGCTGGGGGGAAAGTGTCACTCAGGAGAAGGTCTTGGTTGGGTAACCAGTAATGTAACCTATCTAAGCTTACACACACCACAATAGAATAATTGAGCCAAGTTATCATGTGGGAAGTAGGTAAGTCATCCTTAGCATAATGTGTCTACATTAGTAAGGATATTGATTACTATTGAATGCATGTTTGGATGATGATCATTTATTTGAGCTTGTGATTCCTTCCTTATCCTACTATATTTGTTTCTGTGAGTATTGGGATATATGCATAATTCTGCGTACATGTATGATAGATATAATGGGATGTCCATACGAGTACAATGACATATGTATAAGATATGCATATATGTATATAAATTTTATTGTGATGCTATGTGTCTTGAGCTTTATGTCGATACTTATTACATCAAAAGTATACATGTATATGAGTATATACATACATTGATCCATGTTTGAGATAATAATAATATATATGCATGTGTAAGTAGAAATAATTACAAACATACTCATAGTGGGATCAATTACATATATGTGAATATATATATATATACTTAATGAATGTGTGTATCGAATAGAATAGGACAAGAAGGGGAAACCTGATATATATGTGTAACATATTAAATATGTATGTGTACATATAAGTGTATATGTGTATGTATGAGTACATGTGTATTGTTTGATGAGTAATGATAAACAAGTATGTATGCATTTGAGATATTGAATGAAACATTTATGTTGCTATATAATATATATATGTTTGTATATAAACAAATACACACATAAACAATAATGCTTAATAGAGGAGTGTATAAGCGTATATATATATAGACATATATATTATATATTATTGCAATATAATTTCTATCTTGTTCTCATTCATTTGTATATAAAATGCATATATACTTTATACCTATATAGATCAACATATATATAGTTACCAACGTATAAAATTGAATGGCTTAGATATATATTTATCTTATAAATATATATGTGAATATTTAAATGCATGAATCGCTTGATGTAATAGCACTACTTATACACCATAGTTGATGGCTTTAGAAATACATGTGAAGTTTCATATTTAAAATAATATTGGCAACATATTTTATGCGTAAACCTTGCATAGGGAGGACATCTTATATGTTTGGAGATCAACTATCTTAGGTAATAAATAGCATCTAATTTATAAGGCTATATATATGCCTTTTAAAGTCAATTTGTCTTCACAATTGATTGGTCGAATAAATATTGTAGACACGTAAAATATACATGCACCTGATTTTGATTCTACTAACATCATTTCTTTTTGAATCATACTCTCAGCTTATCAACACCTTTCATCCCTTAATTAAATAAATCATTATTTATTTAATTAGGTCTTTCTCCTCTGCTGATTAAATTAATCAATTTAATTTAATTAATTCTTAATACCTCTTTAATTAAATAATTTATCTTATTTGATTAAATCCCTAATGTCTTCTTATTAAATTGAATAAATTAAACATTATTTAATTTAATCTAACATATTCCTCCTTAGTTAAATAAATCAAATCATTTCCTCTCAATTCTTGACTTAAATCAATTCATAAATCTAAGTCTAAATTGTCACATCATCTAATTCTTCAATAAATTAATCAAATCTTTGATTAAGTTAATCCCTGTCACTAAAATCCTCTAGAGAATGCAACTTGCACAATAAATCAATTACTTTGATTTATTTAATTCTCTATTTTCCCTCACATGGCATCAAAAGGGAATATTCCCTCAATTTGAATTCAAAATTCAAATGGGCTTGGTCCTTCCAACAAGGCATTCAATGCCTCTTACATGTCCTTGTGCATTGATCCAAGTGACATTAACTTCATTTCTCTTTCCCTCTCACATGTCACATTCAAATTTCAAATTTGAATCCAAGGGAATTTATCATGCACATTGACCAAAATGTGTTCATTCCTCAACCATTCACATCTTGACAAGTGGCACTTGACAATTGGATGTTGAATGATCCCACATTGCTTATTTTCACTCTATCTTCCATTTTGGAAATCTATAAATGAGAGACTCTTCCTCTCATTCGATCATCCACAATTTGAGTAAACTTACTATACTCAAATCCATCATCATCCACAATCTTCATGCAAAGTTACTCTCTTCAATTGAGTGCCAATTTTGCTCATTTCATCCAAACATTCACCATTTTTCACATTTTGTATCAAGGTTATGCTCAAATCTCTTTGGAGATTTGACCATTTCTAAGATCATCTTCATTACAACCTAGGAATTGGGAAAGGGCCAATTGCAACACTCCATTGGCACCAATTCCCCCATGGGATCATCAATCTATTGGCTAGATTAGGATTTACTTTCATGTTATTTAAGTTTGTTCTTCATTTTCCTAGTTTAGTTTAAATAGATGGATTTTATGGGGAATCTCTCACTCTTGTGTACATGCTTTTGGTCTAACATTTAACCGTGTTTGTTGTCTTGTGCATTTGCAGGTTTAGGGGTTCACATTTTGGTGCTAGAAGGAGGGCAGCAACCATCTCATCACGTTTTTTTTGTGGAAAATTCCGTCGTTTTCACATTTTGACCACACACAGGAAACTGCACCACGGATTAGGCATGCGGTCATGTATTGTACCGCTAACTCAAACACGACGATGTATTGCACCGCACCCCTTGAAGACCGCAACACTATACAACACCACAATTGCTTCCCGCACTTGAAATTTAAAAATTTTCCAAGCTTTGCCGCTTCCAAACTCCACCGCGTGCCAAAGTCCACCACACTCGCAATCTCTATTTCTGCAGAGCACCACACACAGTTGACCACATGGCACTGTATGACACCACGTATTTGCTAAACAACACCACACCCGCTAAATCCGCCACAACCGCTAAACTCCACCGCGGGGAACAGTCTGTTTTTAAATTTGGACACGTTTTTTTTAATTTTGAATTTTCTGAGCATTGACTTTGCTTGCTATATTATTGCTCTCTGGTTTTCTGTCATTTTGTAGGTTGGAGAAGAGGAAAAGCCAAGAAAGAAGTTCATCATGATATCATACCCATCACACACAAATTGTTTTTAAACACTAAAGTGTTCTTTAACACTCTTTGAGAACTTTAAATTCTTGTTCAAAAGAGAAATTTTTTAATACCTTTTGTCTTAGGACCACTAAATTTCTTTTTTGGGTTCTAAAATAAGCAATCAAATTTCTTTTCAAAAGTTTCCAAGGGGATAAAAACAAAAGAACCTTAGACAAACATACTAGATTTTGTCTAAAGGATAAACAATTGAACAAGGCAAACTCACATTTCATTTGGTGCTTAAAAAGAACTCATCATTGCTTTGAAGTTTAAAAATGAACAAGTCTTTTCCATGCTTTGTAATCCTTTTCACAAACTAATATCATTTAAAATGTGTATGCGCTTCTCTCGTGCTTCACAGAGATCTTGAGAATCAAAAACATTTTAGTGATATTAGGTTGTTAAAAAGATTGCCTCCACATTTCAACTTGGGCACTTAATAAATGAACAAAACATGCGAGTGTGAGTGAACTTATGGCGTGTGTTCTCCTTTTATTTTTAAACAAAGGTTGATTGAACTACAAATATGTTTATTCGCTATTTTTTATCTTAGGGGGTCTACCTTGTGGGAAAAATTACTCACCCAAGGGAACGACCCAGTCAGGAACACGCTAAAGCCAAGCGACTTCCAACTAATATATAAGTGTGGATTCTTGAGGAAAGTTCAAGAATCACGAGGGTTATTTTGATGAGATGGACAGAAATGGACTCTCGCTGATGTTGGATAATCCCCCATGAACGGAATGCCTGCATTAGAACCCTTTGTTTAGAAAAAGGCCAAAACCTTGTCTATCTTGTTGGTGCAAAAGGTCATGTCCTTTGAAGCTGCCCCATGTTATACATGCAGTTTTGTTGTGGAAATGGAAAGTATGCCATGGGAGATTCATAGATACTAATGCTTGGTTGACCCAAGAAGTGTGTGTCATGGAGGGGAGCCAGTGTGGTCAAGCATTTATCCATTCGCACAAGATATGCGCAATTGGATTCATCCAAGTGGGAATCCAACAAGATATTGCCTCATCATCCTAGGATTGTAAAAGTGCTTGAAAGAAAAGAACACATTGGTTGGTTCTCAAAAAAATTTTGAAAACAAACATACGCAAGACCTTCAAATTTCAAACCCCTTGTGAGAAACAAATACTTTTGACGAATTTAGACACTCTTGCTTTCCCTAGGGATCATATTCCTAGAGGTTTCTAAGTGCACAAATTCTACCATCATTTTTTTTCAACAAGGTTAAATATAAGAAAATTTTGCCCTATTTTCCTCGATTTCCACATAATGGACCTTGTGGGATGAGAACGAAAGTGGGACATTAGACACATAGTTTGAAAAACATAAATCAAGAAAGTGTTTGTGGTAAAAATAACCAAATCTAAGCAAGATAAACAAACAAATCACACATGTGCTTGTTCTCTTTTGAGTCTTATGGTTTTTATGCAAACATTGGTCTTTTGGTTTGAATTACTTCTAGGGAAAAGTATGTTCTTCATCACCTTGGTCTTGTAAGTAAGTCCTCTTAGGGTCATCTAGGATCAAAGTCATGACTTCATCCATCGAAAAATCAATCAAATTTCCATCTCACCAGAAACTTTTGGAACCTTGGAAACATCACTTATGCTAGACTTTTGGAAAATCAAAATCACCTTGTTTGACTTAACACACCTAGTCAAATTATCAATCTTCTTGAACAAATTTTCCTCTAGGATAATGCAACTTCCTGAGGTCTACTAGTTCATGATCACTTTGTTTGGCTTAACACACTTAGCCAATTCATTCTCTTATGAAAGTTTTCCCTAGGATAACACAACTTCCTAGGTTTACAAATTCACCATCATCTTGTTTGGCTTAACACACCTAGTCAAACTATCCCAAATCGAATCAAACCAACTCCTAAAGTCTAGCATTGATCCAAAGTTCCTAGAAGTTCAAACACCCACATCATTCACCCCTTTCATCCTCCATCTCATCATTGGTCCCAAACACCTCAGAGGTTCACTCTCGCAACAAGGTCAAAACACAAGAAAAATATGGAGTTCAAACTCGACTCATACATCATAAGTAATCCAAGTCAGCCAAACTATCCAAGTCTCACAATGCCAATTGATTATCGAAACTCATATTTATGCATGGCATCATCATCTCCTCCAAACCTCAATGTGAGTATGCCCAATCCAAAGTTTGGAACACCTTTCCCAATGGTAGATTTAAATCCAAGTCCAAATTTGCAAATCTATCAACCAAATGCTCAATGCATGAGTTTTCCAAACAACATTATCCCACCAAATGCATACATGCCAAGTGCAACTTTTCCAAACATGACCATTTCAAATCGACACTTAGTAAACTTTGGGGTCGACATGTTTGCAAATCCCATCAATGTTGTTCAAAATCCAAACAATATGTTGACGACTCTAGGTATTGATCCAAGTGAAGGTAACACCATGCAAAATCAAAGTTACCTAAATCAAGGCAATATGATTCCCAACCACAGCAATGTTCAATTCCAATCTATCATGCAAAATAAAAACATCATACCAAATCCACTTATTTTTCCAACAATATCGCAACAAAAAATGGCAACCATCCAAGCAACCCCAATGGTTAACACATCTACCATTCCTCAAATGTCTCAAAGACTAAGAATCTCAATCGCACCATTCGCCACTCAAACCTTGGCAATCAATGAGATTGTTCCGCTCACCCCAACAATCACACCATTCCTAACCCACCATCGCCACCACCGCCAAAACACAACATGACAAATTCATTCTCCATCATGTTGCAAGCCACTCAAAAATATTCCCACCAAAAGGCACTCCAAGCCCAACAAGCCGCACAAGTTGCACAAGCAGCACAGGCTCAAGCTCAAGCCCAACACCAAGCTTGACAAGTGCAAGCACAATTCCAGGCACTATTGCAAGCAATCCAAGAACAAGTAGCACAACAAGGAGCCCAAAAAAAAGCTTTGTTGGCACAACAACAGCAATACCAACAACAAGCTTTGTTGGAACAACAACAAAAAGACCAACAACAAGCATTTTTGGCACAGCAAATGCAGGCATATCAACAAACCTTACTCACTCAATAGAGCTTGCAACAAAATCCCAACACAATTGTCAAAAACAATAATCAAGATCTATCCATCGAGAAACGCCTTGAAGATACATCCACCTCATCTGATGATCAAATCAACATACATCAAGAGCCATTTTTTAGTCATGATCAAGACCCCTCCTACAAAGATCTATTTCAAAGATTTTTGATGTTATTTGATCCTATTGACATAAACCAAGATCCCTCCACCAATGATCATGTTGAAAATGTCTCTACATCACCTAATGAGTTAGAGGACATATCTCAAAATTTTATTTCAAAGCATGATCAACAACTATCACCAAGGTCTAGCAATGGTCCCTCCCAAGGCATATTGACATCCTTTGACCTCATGGTTACAGATATTGAAGAAATTCTCAATTCACCATTTGATCCAAGTCCACTCAAAGATCAAGAGGACATTGAGCCACTTCCAATGCTTTATGATGATGTCCAAGAACCCTTTGAAAGAAATCCACCCTTTGAAAGCAATCAATCCTTTGAAATTGACCCATGTCAAGAACTCGATCCGAAGCATGTTGAAAGAAATTCTGACATTAATCAAGATCAAGAATTTTTATATGCAAGATACTACAATGAGGTGATGGCCACTCTCCTACAAGATGTCTCAAATAATGATCATATCCATATAGCACATACCCTTCCATCTACCCATAAGATGCTTTCTTTGGATGGACATGCAGATGATCATCATTCAAAACAAGAGTCTCCTACTCTTAACATTTGTACACATGATCAAGATATAGAGAAATCCAGAGACATATCAGAAAAAAATCATTAAGAAGGCTTCTACATAAGTTGTGAATCAGAAACATCCTATGAAGTGAGTCATGAGGAAGAATTTTGTGTGGACAGTGAAGCATCAACACTTCTTGAAGAAGCACTACAATCTAATATCTCACAAGATCAAGCTGAAGATATCAATAAGGCATTCATCCCACTTATGGAAGATCCTATCACTTATAAACTTGGATCACTCACCTTTGTAAGGGAAAATAATCTTATCAATAAAAGAGCTATGACCTTTGAAGATCCGCCATAGAGCAAAGAAGGAGCAACACCTTGTTTCCAAGGTAAATCATATCCTATGGCAAATAAATTTTTTCAGCAAATGAATTATCAAGGTAGAGGATTAGGCCTGCATGAACAACGTATCCTAGAACCAGTGCAGATTGTTGGAAATCATAAGCATGAAGGCCTTGGTTATTCGAAAATCAAGGGATCTCAACATATCAGTAATACCTCCACAATATTGGGGGAAACTTCATCTCGAGCAAACGTCAACATAGGGGGCACAAAGAATCCTTATGATGAAATCAATGCCAATGCTACAACCCGTCATGTCATGAATATTCACCCACCCACAAATTGGGACCAACAACAAAAGAAAGAGTCGAATCAAAACACAAAGATTTCTATCAAAGAAAAAGAAGTAGCGAAGCACAAAAGACAAATTAAATACATATGGATACCAAAAAATACAAAGAAATATTATCCCTATCAAACTCCATTAGTCAAAGAAACTATGGGGGAAAATAAAAATGGGGCAAGTATCCATCAAAGATGTCCACAAAAGAAAAAGCATGCTTCTCAAGCAACATACAAAGTGTATCAAGCAGTTGGTCCTAATTCCATGCACACTTCCATATCCACCCATCATTGCTCATCTTCCCAAGTTTGGAGAGTCAAAGGTTCCAAACTATCAACCAATCCATATTTTACTACTAACCACACTCCATCCAGGCCTCTACGCATGATATCCAATTCTCACATTGACCATGTATTGGCAACGGCCCTTTATCATAAGGATTCAGAAGGCACTCTATCGTGATATGCACACAAAGATAGAGTTAACTCCGGTATTAGCAAAGCAGATCAAGGATCTCAAAAAGTTGCATTCAAGTGCACGTATCTTGGCAAAGAAACTTCTTCAAGCAGGATACCGATGGCATGTTATGACAAAAACATCAACATCAGTAGTACCAGGTGGTTCAGCATCAACTTAAAATCTCTAAGAAAATACAAAAAAATTAAAAAATATTAAAAAATAAAAAAATAAAAAAAAAGGATTGAAAATAGTAAAGAGAAATATCATCCTCTAGCGAAAACCATTTCGGTGGCACTTTGGATAGGTACCATGATGAAAACCTGGCAAACAGGCGTCATGTGTAGAATTGAGCATCTACGTGCACTAGTTCAAAAGAAAGCATCTTATCGCATCCATAATAAAGCCAACATAAATCCATTTATCCATGAACCATTTATCCAACCCATTTCCATTTATCTACCTTATCTAGATCTTGATGAAGGTTTGATGCACACTTTACACTTGCTTGTGGTAAAAATCTTGACATGGGTCATTTTCATTGATCCCATCCTACCCAACGCTATCTGAACCTTGAACCACTATCCAAAGGCGCATCCGCTTTTTGAACACTTTATCTTATCGCAAGATGATCCATATCCATTCATTCATCTGTCTATCCAAGAATCCACCCACGATCGTTCAAACATTGCTAGACACTAGGGGCAGATATTTACATCTTGTTTTAGGAATAAATCTTGACATATATCCTTCACACTTATGTGGTGATCCGAGCATTGGCAAACGTGAAATCAAATTGGTCAAAGAATTTGTGAGCTGAATCCAAATAACCAGCCCATGGCATATTTTGACGGGAAGACGTTCCTCATCAAGCTTTATCTTTCATCGAACATCAATCCAAGCAATCAATATCAATCGCATCTAATGCACACGTTAGCATCACATTAATCATCAAAGCTATTTTGTTCCAAATCAAGCTTCATCAATCTTGATCAATCGAATACAATCAATTATCACCTTGTTTGACTTAACACACTTAGTCAAACTATCATCGTATGCACGAGTTTAATCTAGGATAACACAACTTCCTTGGGTTTACAAATCTGTTATCATCTTGTTTGTCTTAACACACTTAGCCAAATTATCAAATCCATAATCACCTCATTTGACTTAACACACTTAGCCAAACCGTCCTCTTATGTATGAGTTTACTCTAGGATAACACAACTTCCTAGAGTTTACAAGTTCATTATCATCTTTGTTTGACTTAACACACTTAGTCAAACTGTCAATCCATTAATCTGATCGATCAACATTAAGCTTGGTTTTCAACAAAATTCACAAATAGAGCACTGATATGTTCACATATCCATATCCAAATTGTCAAAATCATGCGAAAATTCAAAAACATTCAAAAAATTCATCAAAAAATAAAAAACATTCAAAAAATCAAAAACATCCAAATCATTCAAAATCCAAAACATGTCTAAATATAAGAAAATCTTCAAAAAAAAATCATCATTGAGTCTTGTCAGTCTTTCACCTTGTCGAACTACGTCATCTCTAAGATTGAACGTAGGCAAGGTTGATCTTTGATCATCCCCCGAGACAGTTAGGGTCAGTCCTTAGGCGTCTGTTGCATTGGCAATCCGTTTTCCCATCTATTTTTACATTTAGGTTAGTCCTTAGGCGTCCTTCACAATGGCAATCTGTTTGCCCATCTATCTCATTAGCATTCAAGTCAATTGGAGTCCGAACTATGTCATCTCTGAGCTTAAACATAGGCAAGGCCATCCTTGATCGGCCCCTGAGACACAAAATACCAAGAACATTAAAAAATGTGAAAATACCAAAAAAGCCTCAAAATATCTAAAAAACCCAAAATGGTGCATCCATTTCATCTTGCTTTCACCCATTATTGTCATCACTCAAAATAAAGTCATTCATCGCTTTCACCCTTTGGTGAGTCAGTCAGAAGTAAGTCTAGCAGGTTCCAAAGTAAACGCCTAATCGTCAAAGTCTTGGAAGTCTAGATCCGCAAGCAAGCAAGTTGGTCAACTCGAAGTATCAGTAGCTTATCACCCAATCAGTCTCACCAAAACCTTGATCACTACATGTCCTAGGATAAAGCTTTCCTACGATGGACATAAGCATTAGGTACCCCACAGTAGCTTAGCCTTGGCTAGCGGTATGAAGAATATTGTCTTGTTTGTTTACTTTATCTTGGTCTTTTTAGACTTATCTTATTTTGCAGTCATTCCAAGGACCTCTCGATGATGCCTAAACAGAATAGGTTTAGAGAGAAAGGAATGGGGCAACAATCATTATCTTTTTTATCCATTGTGTTTGTTGGATGTTCTTGTAAAATAACTTGGCGAATACTTGCTTTGTTAGGTCTGTCCTAGAAAGGTTTATGTATGTCAAGTGTGAACAAGAATACTCCTATCTGATTGACGAGTCAAAGTCCATCACACTAGGTACAACGCCATCCTAATCCTTTATACCTTGATGCATCATACCTATGTGTGTTATCAAACATAAAGCAATTGGCCCTTTAAAAATCTCAACTCCTGGTAAGCAATACATCATCATCATCGGTAATAATATGAACTTGTGTGGATCCTCCTTCCATCCATCTTATTCTTCTTATTCTTCTATCTTTACTAACATTTCTATCTAAAATCGGTGTGTTGTATCAAAATATACACAAGGCTACCCATGGCTGATGACTGTATACACATCAATAGAATTGTCTACATCAAAGAAATTATTGTTCATCCTTTGATCAATAGAACCACTCCTCTCGCATTTTATCGCGATCTCGATCGAAAAATTGAGCATTTTCGCTCGATCTCTCAAGGGGGCAATATACCAGCATTATTCTTCTCGCTGGGGCAATAGTGGGGCATCTGAAAAATAGAGAAATTTTGAACTTTGATCACAGCAGTTTATTCTTTGAATCGATGCAACAAGTACATTGCTTCAAAGAGGGGCAAAATGTAGACACGTAAAATATACATGCACCTGATTTTGATTCTACTAACATCATTTCTTCTTGAATCATACTCTCAGCTTATCAACACCTTTCATCCCTTAATTAAATAAATCATTATTTATTTAATTAGGTCTTTCTCCTTTGCTGATTAAATTAATCAATTTAATTTAATTAATTCTTAATACCTCTTTAATTAAATAATTTATCTTATTTGATTAAATCCCTAAAGTCTTCTTATTAAATTGAACAGATTAAACATTATTTAATTTAATCTAACATATTCCTCCTTAGTTAAATAAATCAAATCATTTCCTCTCAATTCTTGACTTAAATCAATTCATAAATCTAAGTCTAAATTGTCACATCATCTAATTCTTCATTAAATTAATCAAATCTTTGATTAAGTTAATCCCTATCACTAAAATCCTCTAGAGAATGCAACTTGCACAATAAATCAATTACTTTGATTTATTTAATTCTCTATTTTCCCTCACATGGCATCAAAAGGGAATATTCCCTCAATTTGAATTCAAAATTCAAATGGGCTTGGTCCTTCCAACAAGGCATTCAATGCCTCTTACATGTCCTTGTGCATTGATCCAAGTGACATTAACTTCATTTCTCTTTCCCTCTCACATGTCACATTCAAATTTCAAATTTGAATCCAAGGGAATTTATCATGCACATTGACCAAAATGTGTTCATTCCTCAACCATTCACATCTTGACAAGTGGCACTTGACCATTGGATGTTGAATGATCCCACATTGCTTATTTTCACTCTATCTTCCATTTTAGAAATCTATAAATGAGAGACTCTTCCTCTCATTTGATCATCCACAATTTGAGTAAACTTACTATACTCAAATCCATCATCATCCACAATTTGAGTAAACTTACTATACTCAAATCCATCATCATCCACAATCTTCATGCAAAGTTACTCTCTTCAATTGAGTGCCAATTTTGCTCATTTCATCCAAACATTCACCATTTTTCACATTTTGTATCAAGGTTATGCTCAAATCTCCAAAGAGATTTTACCATTTCTAAGATCATCTTCATTGCAACCTAGGAATTGGGAAAGGGTCAATTGCAACACTCCATTGGCACCAATTCCCCATGGGATCATCAATCTATTGGCTAGATTAGGATTTACTTTCATGTTATTTAAGTTTGTTCTTCATTTTCCTAGTTTAGTTTAAATAGATGGATTTTATGGGGAATCTCTCACTCTTGTGTACATGTTTTTTGTCTAACATTTGAAAGTGTTTGTTGTCTTGTGCATTTGCAGGTTTAGGGGTTCACAAATACATATATTGACATTGGAAAAGGATCAAATTCTATGCAATGAATGAGCCATGCCTTAGCACATTGTTTTTAATGTATAAAGCATGTAAATGTTGAATGTGGATAGCACATAATCCATTAGAAGGCTACACATAAATGTTAAGGATTATAGCATGATGAGTCAAAACTAAGTGCTATTGCTAAGAGAGTGATAGGTGTGTATGAAAGTGTAAGGGTGCAGTCTTGACCAACTCATAAGCTATGGTAAAAGACTATTGTATAAAGTTGTGTGAAATTGTATCTAGTCAATATGATAATCACACCATAATGGTAAGTATCGACTCAACAATGAGGTGTCGATCCATATGCCTTGGACCAAGTCAGAGGAGCAATACATAGGAGCTAAGTAGTGACTATGTAGACAACAAGCAAGAAAATGGGAAGATAGTTGAATATGTGGTGCCATCTTTGTATCCTTTTAACCATAGAAGCCTGCTATATGTTTCAAATTGAATTCTATCACATGGAGAGTTGCTTTGGTCTCTTATTACTGTCAATATGAGGGTCAATATATTGATACTTGATCTTAGTCTTTTCTTACATGTTTTCCACCTTTCAGGATATGTTAGTGGTATTTCTATGCTTGCTTTTTGATGTCAAGATCATGCCTAAGCTGCACATAGTGTTGTTACTAGCTTGTTGTATAAATAGTAGCAAGAATTCATTTGTTGAGACACCTAATTATTTATCTTCTATGTGTTATTTCTTGTGCAAAAGAATTTTCATTTTAGTGTGCTTTTCTATCTGAAATATTCTATCAAAACAGTGAGGGAGAGCTTTGAGTTTTAAGTGAGTTTTATTATCTTTTGAGAAGAAGCATTTTCCAACTTGAGAGTTAAGTATTGGTATCACTATTTTATACCCCACCTAAATAAGCCACCTACTAACTTATCAACATCTCATAACAATACGGACGGTGTTTTGTATCATGGTATGAACACAGGTGGTGTTTTTTTAAGTTCATCGAACCTCCCACTTTATCGCTTGGCCCCTTTATCACCTTTCTATGTTCAACCTGAGCAGTATTTTGTATGCCTTGTCCAATCTTTTGTCTTGTGTGCTGATTATTGGCTTGGGCGGTATTTCATTGTGATGTTCGAACTTGGGCACCTATTTATAAGGTTCTTCAAACCTCTTCCCTTACCGCCCATAGACGTTTGTTTTCAAATTTTTGAAAGTCAGTTATATGGGGAATAGTGAATGTGATAGCTACCACATGTTTATGAAAAGTAAGATATTAAATATCCATCTACTCCAAAAAAAAATTCATGAAGCCAAGATTAATGAAATAAGAGGCTAGAAAAAATTCACATTGTGACAATCTTTTAGGACAAGTCGGGGGAGATGCAAATTTCAAATTGCAGGGTTCACCATTAAAGGTATTGTCAAAATCCATTCATTGCAACTCTTTTTTTGAATTATTTATGCTCATATTGTAGAAATCATATATTTTCAAACCTATCGGTGCACATGGCAAGGGTTAAATATGTGGGCCATGAGTATGTGTCTAGGTTAACGCATGAAGGACCTAAAATTAGTGATACTCGGCTATGACTTGTTAATCTAAATGAATTGCAGAATAAATTTAACAAACCTAACCCTCCACCTATCATTAAAAGAGTAGTGGGTAGTGGGTTAATTGAAGTTTTTGCATTTCCCATATATGTGCAATGTCCCAAACTAGTGTTGGAATGTATCAGACACTATAATTCATAGACACAAGAAGTTAGAACAAAGGATAATAGGCTTGTTTTGAAAATTTAGAGGCCTACCTTCGTGTCATTTTTGAGAACTCCAAAAAGGGATAAATACTCGCCAATTGACATGACAAGCTCTCAAGTCGAGTTCACTTCCAAGAAAGGGGTTTACAAAAGTATAATAGAAAAGAAATGGTTGACCAAACCAAAGAAGGGTAAGTCTCAATTGCCTTACAACCTACACAAGAACCATTTTGTAGATGAGGTGGCCGATATTGTGGTGTTGTTGCACAAGGTAAGGGGAAATTAAAATGTTCACAGCTTTGAAGAACGTATATATTTCTTCATTCAAATCATATTAATCGGGGATCAATTCCTAGACCAGGCAAAGATCATTAGTGATTGTCTACATGATTTGATGTCATTCTTTACTCTGAACAATTTTTTCTTCATTTCATCGTATTTGATATATGCCATTGCTAGCACTCGACCCTATCCTAGATTGAGGCCGAGTGATTTGCCTCCAGGGAAAGTGCCAATTTATGATAATTTTGATAAACTACGAATTCACAAGAGCTTCTTGCATTTTAGAAGAGTAACTGACACTTTTACCATGAGGATGGTTAGGGAATTGTAGGGGCATCCTATGATGAGGTTATCCCCTAAGGAAATTCAGTTTGTGGATTTTTATGGCAACCATTTTATTCAATTCCAAAGGTTTTCATACATAAGAGTAGGCAGATATGTTGGTTTCCCTACAAAGTTGCCTAAGTATCCTGAAGATGAATGGGTGATCATTGAGCTGAGTAGGCAGTTGGTCAATGTTAATAGATTATGCCAAGGTAGGAAAAGATTGACAATCAGTTTTCCTTTTGGTTTTGGTGCATATAGTTGTCAATCAATGTTTGATGCCTTGAATATTGAGAAATAATTGTCCAGGTATAACATACCCTCATATGAAGAATGAGCTTCTTTTGATTTGAGAAGTTATATTAAGAACAAATTGAAATTGATCCCTACCTTTTACCACTAATCCAACCTTGAAGATTATTGAGCCAATTGCTTCAATGAATTTGAGGTTAGGAGAAGAATCTGGATGAGATTAACAGTAGAAAAAATCATCATTTATGATTTTGAATGGGATTTACAAGGCATTGTTGAAGATGGGTCTGACATGGTTGACCCAATATATAATGAATTAATAGAGAATCGACCCATTCTTGCTATGGATTGGAATTTTAAAGAGAAAGAGACCATTGAAGCAAAAATTGTTGATTTTCTACCTAGAACCCAAGAATGGGTAACCAAGAAGAAAATTGAGAAATCCTACCCTCATACTAGATCCAAAGATTCACAACCCGCTGAAGGTACCTCTCAAGCCTCTATCAGTAGGTAATCTAATAGTGATGTCCCTTGGTCCTTATAATTAGGTATCCAAGGAGATGGTGATGAATACCCACTAGAAAAGAATGTATATTCACAAACCTATGGGGATGACATTTTCAATCTACCTACTTTGGAGAAGGAAAATGAAAGAGAGGGAGGATTAGAAAATTTGAATGTTGATTCATTCCTTTCTCAAGATGAATCACCTATTAGAGAGGTAGGCACCTCTCATAGGCTAGAAACAACTGCATCCATTGGGGACACTCCTCTAGTCACTCATACATTATTTGAGACCCCAAGTTTTAAGGCAACTAGGGTCGCATTAACCCCAACCTAGTTGGAAGATTCCTTTTCATGAAAAAGGAAAGCTATACAACCCAACTTACCTAAACAAGATATGGTAGGTCAACTATTGTAGAGGATTTCAACTCCTAAAACTAAAAGGTTAAAGAACACTGCTAGGCTCATAGATGACACAAAATCAGGGACACTCCAATTGGAAATTGCACACCCTTCAGTGCAGACAGATGTTCCTCAGGTAGCATCAAGTGACTTTGAAGTAAACAAAGTAGACCTCGGTCCTCCTACAAGGGATGGTGATGTTTAGATTTTTCAAGTGTCAACAACTAGAATGGTTGAGAGATCAAAAAAAGGATAAAGAAAGAAAAAATGAATTGAAAGCCCAGGTTTGAGACTTGACCAATTGCCTAAGGTCTATTCTTGAGTTTGTCCCACAACCTCTCTCTTAGGTGGATTCTTCTATCGAATCCCTTACTATAGTTGGAAAAGAAGCCTTAACTAAAATTAAAAGTTGTCAAAGCTTAAGCCAGGTTGTGGATGATTGAAATGAATCCCTAATCAAGAAGGGAAGCCTTGTCATTACTAGATATTTTAAATACTTCCAAGAGGCAAATGCTTTAAAATCTACCTTAGGGGATGAGGTCATTGCAACTAAAAAAGAAGAGAAATTATGGGTTAATTATCAAATTGAATTGAAGTTATTGATGAGCTTAGATATGGAAAGGTTAGTTATAGATCAAGTCATACCTAATGCTTTAGATACTTGCTACCTATCATGGACTAAAGGAGTAAAGTGGAAATTATAGGTTGTTAAACAAAGTTTGTAGAAGCTTAAAGAAATCATCAATGAATGCACTTTCATTTTAGATGAAGCGTTGAGCACTGTAGTGGCTCTTGGTCTAATCCAAGATAAAGATGAAATAAGGGATGATGTGGATTCTAGTGGTTTGGTAGCTAGTTTCAAGAAAATGGTTAAAGAGACTCTTAACTCATCCTCATTTACGTTGAGCACTTACAAAAATTAATTGAATTACACCTAGTATCATCTCAAGCAATAGATCTTATGAAGGTTTGTGAGCATCACATGGAAATGGATAAAGATATTCATTTGACATGGAAGTTAAGGATGATAAATGTAATCATTTCCCAATATAAGCACCTGTTGCACATCCTTAAGGCTTTCCATGTGTGGAGAAAGAAACATTTGGTGATCTCAAAATTTGGAAAGGAAGTGACACCGTCGTGACAGTGTAGCTTCTCTTTATTTATTTTAAGTGTCTTTTGTTTAATTGGCTATGGGTATGAAGAGGCAATTAATCAATTTCCTATCTAAAGATGTGTCTATTTTCATATGCTCTCTCTAGACAATCTTGGAAAAGTTTTTCTCAATATTGTTGATGAATGAAATTACTATCTTTTTTGTGTGCATTTTGGTGGAGTGAATTGGAGTTCTTAAATATTTGTGTTTGAGAATATCGTATGCATGTCTTATCTTTGTATGAGAAATGTGGTTCTTCTAACAAATTTCATCTCTTATATGGTATTGAGCATATGTCTATTTTTTAAGATTAATTAGTCTTTGTGCTAATACTTCTTATTTCTCATAATCTCACACCTGATATTTTGAATGATCTTGATATTAGGTATATATTTTCTACTTTCTGCTTAAAATAATACATGGAAATTTTTTTTATTGTTTTTAATTCATTGAGAATATTGTGAGGGAGTTGTACCTTGACAAAATTCAAAGAAAAATCACAACATAATTGTGATATTTTCAGAGCTGTTAGCGGATTTCATTTGGTGTTAAAACTGGGCCTTGAGTCATAGTTCAAGCATACTTTCTAAGAGCCATTCCATTCACTAACAAATTTTTGGCAACTCCGTTGGGGAACTTGAATTGTTAAGTTTTAGTTGTCTTGTTCGAGCATATTTCAAAGGTCAACTAATTAATCTTGGATTTCCATAGATTTACTAGAGGGGAAAGAAGTAGGGGGAATTCTAATCCTATTTTTAAAACTTTAAAAAGAAGTAGTTTCTCTTATAGTATTCCCTCTAGGTGAAGGGTTGGAGCTATAAGAAAAACCACTTCACCTACTAGAATACCTATCAATCACTCTATCTCTCAAGCACTTGTTTTACACGGGACTATTTTACTAGTTGTGATCAATTTTACCTTCAACATGTCTAATCAAACACCTCAACAACCTGTCCCTTGGGGTGCTGTTATTTGTCCTTTGTAGCTAGGAAATAATTTGCATGATTTATCCAAAGGGTCTCATAAAAATTTACCTAAATTCAAGGGAGACGGAAAAATTTCACCGAAAGAACACATTGATGCTTTTTTATTGCATGTGGTGTTCTTGTAGTACAAGAAGAGGATGTTTTCATAAGATTGTTCATGGAATCTTTAGTTGATGTAGTATCGCAATGGTTTTATCAACTACCCATGGATGTATGACCAATTGGGCCACTATTTGTAGCAAGTTTGAGGCTAGGTTTAAAAATGCAGATGGTGACTTAACATTGGTAGCACAAGTCACTCATATGAAAAAGGAAGGAAATGAACCTATGAGGGACTTTGTAGCTAATTTTAATAGGATAATAAAGCTGATTTTAGTTGCTAAAAGACCCTCCATAGAAACGTAAAAAAAATTCTTCATTAATTTGCAACATCCTAACATCGGTCTTCTCTTAAAGAGGCAACCATTGAATAATCTCGAATTCACACAAGCACTAGTCATTGAATTGGAGGATGATTTCATTTCAGTTGGGAAATGGAAGAAAGAACTACATATGAAGAAGGCACTTGCTACTACTTCTTTTGACCCTATGATTCAGAGGTTGTCTAATAACATAATTTCCCTCAAAAGGAAAATGCCAAAAATCAACCAAATTTATCAAGATATACCTAGGAAATTCAATTTTCAACTAGGGAATATAGCGCTTCCCCTACCCCCAACTCAACAAAGGTTGAAAATTGAAGCTCCTCCTCCAAACAAAAAAAAAAACATGTTTCTCTTTCACCTCACATCTAACCATGATGGTGTAGACTACCCTAAGATGAATAGGTTATGCAGTTGAATAATACTAAAGAATTCATAGAAGAGGTCACTAAGGAAGGCACATTATCTAATCAATATGGTGACTCTGCAAATGGATACTTAGAATATGAACCCAAAGATGATAGAGGGGGAGATGTGTACATCACCCTAGATGATGCTAATTGTGTTTCTATTACTCGAAGCCAACAACATTCCAACCCAAAAGGTACTCCTAATTCTCCTAAATTTTTACACACAAAATCTAGTGTTATCTCAAAAGGTGAAAATGCTTCACAAAGTGTGGTCAATAGTGTTAGGTCTCAAAAACATAGGTTTGAACCACAAGAGGTTGCCAAGCTCTCACAATGTTTTTGGCTAACATACAAGTCCAAATAATAAATTTAAACCTTCTACTCTTTAGGCTCTGCTAAACCTAAGAGAGTGTACCTATGTGAATGATGCAGATTTGAACTATGATTCTTACTTGATCAATCTATCCACAATGGAAAATTGACAATGGAGAGATGTGATCCTAATTTGGTGCAAATTTCATAAGCAATATCAAGGTGAAAATTAATATGTTCAGTTAACAGATGTAAAGTAAATGAATTTAATGAAGCTAAATAAATAAAATGGGTGAGACTAGTTCCTTGTTGGGTAAAATAGAGTCAAATGAAAGTCTATGATGAATGGATTCTATTTGGAAAAAAGTCTAATTTTTTGGCATAAAACTATAATTTTATAACTAGTATAAACATGCAATAATGTAATTACCAAGTTCTTCTTAGTGATCCAAATGATACTTCCAAATTACTGTGAATGACTTGAAGGATTTAATCTTTACTTGCAAAAACCAACTAATCATACCACACAAGTACAACAAATGTGCATTGATAAACTGAATATATACTTGATATATCAATTTAAATAACAAAGAAACATCAACCTTGGAGACAACTTGATAATATTTTCAATTAACTTAACAAACAACTGATACCAGAAAGGTGCCACAAAATTAGAGTTCTTTCATTGATTCCTCCAAGATTTCATACATGCATCATGGTCCTTTGAGATGTAAACATTCTGGAAATTTTCTATTCTAACTTCCTATTCTCCATATATCTCTCCTTCTTTGGTCTTGGTCTCTCTTATTTATGCGAGAGGCAAAAAGCTTCAGACCAAAAGACATATCTCTTATAACAAAACATAATTATAAAATTAAACATAACTGAAATAATTGAGCAATAAACACATGCTCTAATTTGTCAGTCTTCGAGTAAGAATCTCGTGGTCACTCAAGACTCGTTCAGAGCTTTTATTGTATTATTCTTCTTTGTATCAATCTCAATCCATATTGATGTGATAGATACACTTTAAATTCTTTAACGACTACTTTACCACGTTACCTGACATCACCCTTTTCTTTTTTGTGGTATCATGGTGTGTTTTTCTTCCTTTATTAGCTTTACCACTTTACCATGGGCTACATTTTTCTTTCTTGTGGTACAATGGTATCATCTTCTATTTTATTTCTTAGTACACTGCTCTACCGTGGGTTATGTTTCTCTTTCCTATGGTATGATGGTATCTTCCTTTAGTGTCATTTCTACCATTCTACCGTGCATTGCCTCTGGCTCCCTTATGATACCGCAATGCATCCTTAACACATATATCCCTATACCACTCTACCGCTAGCTACCTTTTTCTTTCTTGCAGTATGGCGGTGTCTATTTTGATTACTATTCTCAAGCATACCGCTCTACCATGAGCTACCTTTTATCTTCCTATGGTATGGTGGTGCCTTTTTGTTAATATTGATCATCATACCACTCCATTGCGAGCTAAGTTTTAACCCTCCACGGTATAGTGGTGACAGGATATAGTGGCTCTTCTTACCACCCTATTGTGAGCTACTTGGTGATAGACCGTGGTACTATGATAAGGTATGAGTATTGTAAGGGTTGTTATATATGGTAGCGGTTACACGGTAAAGGGTGAAAACAACTTTATGGATAGCAGTAAGAGGGTATTTTGTTAACTGTTTTGACCGTAATATCGTGAGCCCTCTTATAAAAGGTTGCAATAAGAAGGTATGAGGTAAGGGATTGCAAGGGTAGATATTTAGGTAGCAGTATGGCGGTAAAAGGCATTTTTGGCTTTATGGAGGAAAACAGAGTGGTTTTTATGAAAATGATGGGATAAATTTTGGATTTCAAATGATAAAATCTTTAGAATTTTGGTGAAAATTCTAGTTCTAACAGCGGCTCCAATTGGGGATGAGTGATTTTCCGATCACTAAAAGAATCCAAAATAACTCTGGGATCAGACCATGACTTCAAAGGATATGAAAAATGAAAGGAGGTGGAAAATGGAGGGGATGGAGATGATCCTATACTACTATACATGGAAAGAAAATTTTCTTTTCAATGAGGGAATTCTAGGATTATCCATGTACTAGAAATTCCTAGCCCCTTTTGAATTCCTAGAATACTATGCATGGAAAAGAATGTTTTAAGAGGTTTTGTTAAGAATTTTCCATGCACTAGCAATCCTTAATCCTCTGGTACTCCTGAAGAGAAGAAGTGTTTTAGAAACTACCCATGCACTGGCAATTCCTATTCCTCTCTAGACATGATCTACAAATAATAAGAGTCCTCCCCTCTTTTTCCAATGATCACAAAAGGACCCAACCACAAAGCTTCAAACTTTCCATGTTTTTCCTTTTCTTGACATTGAGCATTCCACATTAATACTAGATCATTTTCCTTAAATTTCTGATCTTTCGCCTTTTTATCAAAAAGATATTTTATTTTTGATTGCAGTTCCCCATTTTTCTTTTGGGCCATTATCCTTATTTCATAAAGTTATGTAAGTTGCTCCATTCTTTCCTCCATTAGTTCAGAAATATCTAAATCCTCTTGCAGAATAAAATTATAAACTGGTAAAATACTATGTAGTGGCATCCTAGCTTGTGTTCCATATACCAATTCAAACAGAGACTTTATGATTTCCTTTTTCACTATAATCCTATCTACCCATACAACCATTCTCAACTTTGAGTCTCATGCATTTTTATTTGTATCTAACATCCTCCTTATGATATTTAAAATACTTTTATTATTGGATTTTTCCTGACCATTTGCTTGTGGGTGGTAAGGGGCAGCATAGGAAATAGAAATCACATATGTATTTTAGAAGTCTTTGAATTCATCAGATCTAAAACACATACTATTATCTATGATCACTCTTATCGGTGTGCCAAATCTAGTTATGATGTTTTCCATCAGAAAACTTATCACCACCTTGCTTGTTTTTTGTTTAGTTGGGATTGCCTCCACCCACTTAGTAAAATAATTTGTATCTACTAGTATCCATTTATGTCATCCACTTGAATTTTCCTGTATTTCCCCAATAAAATCAATTCCTCATTGGTGAAAAGGTGCTTCTACCTATAAAATTCTAAGTGGTAGAGCTCCTTGATATTTCAATCTCCTTGAGAACTTTTGACAAGCCTCACATTTCCTTACATGTGAAAAAGAGTCATTAAAAACTTTAGGCCAATAATAGCCAGCCCTGAGAATTTTATGTGCAGTGGTTTTGGAAAAATAATGACCTCCACACACCCCTTCATGCATCTCCCTAAAGACATGTTATTCTTGTGATTTATCTAGACACAAAAATAGCATTACAACCCTATTCTTCCAAAATAGGTCTGCTTCTATAAATACATATTTATATGCTTGCAACTTCGAAATTCTCTTTTGATTATCATTCAACCCCTCAGGGTATTTCATGTGCTTGGGATAATATATTATGTTTGTGTACCAAGGAGTATGTTTGATACTTGCAACTACATTCTCCTCACCCTCTATATTGCAGACTTGGTTTGCTTCAATGTTTGTTTCTGCCATTAGCCTAGCCAAACCCCATCCCCTTACCAACTTGGTAATCTGAATTTCCATATCGAATTCTTGGATTTTATTAATCCATCTACATCTTATCCTTGTTACCTCTATTTGTATCAAGATATCTTTCACAGCTGCATGTGGGACACAGGCAATTACTTTGGCTCCAACAAGATATGGTTTAAAAGCCTTTGTTGCTTTGACCAATGCAAAGTCTTGTTTTTCCATGATATCATATTTCAACTCTGACCCCTGTAGAGACTTGCTGAAAAAAGATATAGGTTGCTCATGACCTTCATCATTCTATTGTAACAAAATAGATTCTATGGTGTGAAATGAGGCAAAAGAGAATATTTGAAAAGGTTTGGAAAAATCAGGGGACTTTAGGATGGGAGCTTCTTTGATGGCTCTTTTGATAGATATAAAGGCTTTCATGGCTTCTGTAGTCCAATCTATTTTTCTCCTTTTTTCAGCATTTTGGATATAGGTTTAACAATCTCAGAAAAATTTGATACAAATCTCCTAACAAAATTAATTTGACCAAAAAATGATTGGATGGCTTTGATAGTTTTGGGGATGGGGATTTTTCTATGGGTTCTACTCTCTCAGGGTCTATTCTAATCCCATCTTTTGATACAATATGTCCCAAAAGTTTACCCTCTATAACCACAAAGTGATATTTTTAGGATTAAGACTAATACCATATTCCAAATATTTGATTAATATCTTCTCCAAGTGCCCTACATGATCTTTTGCTCTTTTGAAATAAGTAGTAAGATCATCTTGGTACACTACCATTATAGCATTAATCAAATATGCAAATGCCACATCCATGGCGCTTTGAAAAGTGGCCCCTGCATTTGTGAGACCAAATGGAATTCTAACATAAAATTATGTCCCCCATGGTGTAGTAAATGTTGTCTTTTATTGCTCAGACTCTTTGAATTTAACCTGGTTATATCCAGAAAACCCATCCATCATTGATAGTAACTCACATCATGTTACTTTGTGCAATATTGCCTCCATATTTGGGAGAGGATAACTATCTTTAAGGGAGGCAACATTTAGATTTTTGAAATCTACACAGTCTAATATCCCCATTTTTATTTTTTACTAGAACCAAGTTTGAGACCCATCTTGAATGCCTAATGGGTTTAATAATACCTCCATCCCTGATTTTTTCTAGTTCCTCTTGCATCTTAGGTTCCAAAGTTGGGTTAATAGGCCTTTGCTTCTGTTTGAATGGTTGTATCTAGTTTAAGTGGAATCTCATGTTGGAAAATATCTTCTTTGTATGCTTTGAGATCCTCATAGGACCAAGCAAACACATGTTTATACTTTCTCAACAATGCAACCAGCATTTTATCGATGGTTGGACTTATCTTCTTCCCAATGTAGACCCTTTTTGGTGCTAACTCAATTCCTAGATTTATTTCTTCAATATCTTCCCCCTTGACTGGTGTCTGCTTCATGAGAGAGCGATCATTTCCATCATACACTCTTTCTAGTGCCACAAGTTCTTTAGGAAGCTTGTTGGTTTTAAGTTGCAGGACTTCCTTCCCAAATATAGTATCTTTTCCATCCACTTCCTCCACAAAATAATTGAAGTTGATCTCTTGAGCCTCGTACTAATCTATGCAATGAAGAAACTTTAGAAGGTCGATATCATCATTGAAAACCTACCAGTTGTATATGTTGTCAAGGATAGCAGGTCTTGTTTTAAATTCAACTTGGGATACTCCAGCTAGGGTGATATTATCTCTTCTCAGGGCTATATTTGCTAAAAGATCTCCCATTATATTTTTTGATCTGTCTATCCAATCGATAGAGAAGTCATCAAATAACTCAATTGTATCCCACACAACATTTTTGTATTGTTTTAATATCTTTTTCTTTGCAACATGTCTTTATCTAATTTGTGAGACAACCAGCTCGGAGTCTCTCAGGACAGTTAGCAATTTGATCTTATGTTTGACAACCATATTTAAACCAATCAACAAGGCCTTGTATTCTACCACATTATTTGTACACTCAGAATTTAGCAAAAATGAATACTTGAAAATAATACCTTCAGGAAATATAAATACTACTCTAGCTCTATTGCCTTCTTGGCTACATGCTCCATCAAAATAAATTTTCCACACACCTTGCCGATCTTTAGAAACATGCTTATCGATTGAGTCACTATTTACCAACTCAGGTTGGGAAGGTTCAACTCTAAAACTCCATAAATCAACATCACAGAAACAATGGATCTATTCTTGAGGAATACAATCCATAATCTAATTCATCCTTGGTTCTCTCTACAATTTGACTTGTTCACCATTGATTGGTATTGTGGCATATGATAAGTCAAATTGTACATTCCCTCCAACTGTTGTAGTCCATTGTCTTGACAAAAGCATTCCAAACTGAGGAGGTGTGTCAATCACAGTTATGTCAATATTACAGGGTGCTTGTGGATACGTAGCCAATCTTACCTCTACATCTTTAATAATTCCTATCATAGGGACATACCTTCCATCCATAGCATAACACTTACCACCATTGGTATCCACCCACATACCAAGTTGATTCATAACTTCAACCGACATGATGTTGATTGCAGCACTAGAATATATCATAGAATTTCTCACCAATTTGTTATTTACTAATAATGTGGTGAAAAACGGATCAACTTGTGGGGAATTTATTAGTGCATCATTTAAACAAAGCTCGGGGACTTTTACTTCTTCTATCTTGTTATTGATCCTAGTGGTGCCTTTGTTCTCAAGGTTTGCATTTTAATCACTCCATTAGATATTAACTGAATAGCACTATCCCTACACTCTTTAATCTTCATCATTTCAAGTAATGGGACATACATCTTTACCTGGGACAAAGCTTAGGTAAAATCACAAGAGGCACCATCTATTCTAATCATCTTATTTTTCTCTACCGACTCTCCTTTGTTCTCCTCTTTATTTGTTTGTCCTTAGGAATTTTTTTGTTTTCCTCCTTATGAACATACTTTTGTTCCTTTTTATTAGGTTGCTTATTATTTGTCCTTTTTAAGCTTCCTGGGGAATTTTCTTATCCTTTAAAAATATTCCTCTTGGAACACCTTCATCCTTATTTACTGTTCTATTTCTCAACCAATATCTGCTTTTGGCCTGCTCCACTATTGTGATGGTTAAATTTTTAATTTATTCTTCGTTCGGTCTGCTTATATTGCATTTATTTGTCTGATATGATGTACTAGGAGGATATTGTTCATCCCCAATTTCTTCCTGATCAGAGAAGACTTTTTGTTCAGCCATATGTACATTTTACCTTTGGTTATCAACATCATACTCATAACCTCCTCCTTCTGAAGATGAATATCCCTGCTCAATGGGGTGAAGAGTGTGGGAGGTTAAATAGATCTTATGATCTTCCTCATTGTTATCTTCTGATATTTCTTCTTCTAGTATTGCCTGAGCCAAAATACAATGATCAGGAGAGTGTGGCACATAAAAAACTAGGCACCAAAGACTGTTATTTACCATATATGCCCCTCTTTTCTTCAAAGGATCAGGAATCTCCTTATTCTTAGGCCTATCCATCACAGGATTTCCATCCTTCCTATTTGTATTATATGGCATATAGTGTAACCTTGTCCTTTCATTTCTATATGCATTTTCTTGCCTATTTGGAGGATTATATTAGGGAATCCTAGGATTATCCCTTTTACCAATCATTCCTACAACCTTTCTATTATTCTCAATAGTTAGTGTTATCTTATGTGCTTCAGCTAAATCCCCGAGACACCCATTTCTAAGCTCGTATCATGTCTTTGGATCAAACTATTTTAGATAAATACTTAATGCAGCATGATCAATCAATTTGGATCCATGAGGTACCTTATTATACAATTTAGATAACCTCTAGTTAAAGTCATAAGCTAATTCGTTATGATGCTTCTGGATACTCACCAATTCATGAAAGGAAAAATCTTGTGCACATTGATTCCCACACTGCTCAAGGAATTGTCCATAAAACTCCTAAATGGAATCAATAGATGTTGTTGGTAAACTGTTAAACCAAACTCTAGCATCTTCAATTAATGACATCATAAACAACCTCATTTGTACATCCTCATACTACATGTCCAAATCTTGAATAAAAGCATTAAAACTCCTTAAGTGTTCTTCAATTATGATTGCACTACTCCTTGTGAATTTCTTGACAAGGCTTCTCCAACTATTGTCCATAGGGTAAGGATATATTTGGAATCCTATGAAGTCAAATTGTCTAATCGTAGTTGTGTAATGCTGGGGAGGTGGGTTTTGAGGGTGTCGATATTGGTATAATGGGTTGTTGTATTGTGTGCGAGGTGGTGGGACATATTTTTGACCCTATGGGGGCATGTGTTGTTGGCCATGTGGGGGCATATATTGTTGATGAGGGGGTGGTAGGGCATTCAGGTGTGTGATGGATTTCTAGGTGGAGCATTTGAGGACTTATATTGATCCCTAGCTATTTTTGTGGTGTTTTCAGTGGATTGGAGGGCCCTGAATTATTGCTCCCTTGTTTATGAGGGGGTATGTATTTAGGGAGGTTATCAATCTAAGTCTCATATTGGGTCTTTTGCAGCTTCAAATTTTCTAGCTCTTTTATTGATTGGACCCACCATTCATATTTTGATTTCTTTATTTCCATCTCTTGCCTTACATATTCCAACTGTGCATCTACTTCTCCTTGAGTTGAAAACCCATACTTTTCTAGGTCTATATTATCAACACGTTCATCATGATTCCCTTATAGCAGTGCCATTTTTTTATCATATTCATGTTGTCTCTTTTCCTTCTCAACCTCAAATCTAGCCATGAATTCTTCATCTTTATTAGGGTCCATTTACAAGGTTGGATATTTAGATAGCGGTATGGTGGTAAAAGGAATTTGTTTCTTTATGGAGGAAAACATAGTGGTTTTTATTAAAATTATGGGATAAATTTTGGATTTCAAATGATAAAATCTTTAGAATTTTTGTGAAAATTCTGGTTCTAACAAATAGTTCCTCAAGAAAAAATATTTTATCATCCCCCAAGGGGCAAACTAGGGCTTTTTATATTGTATAATTCTATAAATCTACTAAAATTTAGGTTTCTCTAGCTAAATATCTAAAAATGAATCTTGGAGAATTTGATAGGTTGATTGAATATGTTAGGCCAAGACATTCATAATTGCATGTAGGTCTAGATGAAGCAATAGTTAAATTTCAAGACTTCAATGTCAGTGTCGCATCTTGTAGTAAAGCATCCTATTCATCAACCTTTGATGTGAAACCATACCCGTTCTACATATCATTGTTTGTAAATGGATTTTGGGTTAATAATTGCATTATCGACTCAGGTGCTTCTAACAATGTTATTCCTTCAAAAATTTCTAAGGCTTTGGGATTAGAAATGACAAAGATATTTGGAAAATTCTATTTTATAGATTCCAAATACGTTCCCTTGCTTGGATAGATTAAAGACTCTCAAGTTTCACTTGTTGCCTACCCAAAAAAGCTACTCAAACTCACCATATTGGTTGCAGATATACCTGCTAGCTATGGTATGCTTTTGAGCAAGATTTTTTGTAGAGACTTGGGGGGAGACATACAGCTAGATTGGTCGTATGCCACTATACTTGTTGGTAAAGGTGTGTCTCGAGCCTGAGTCAAAATCCAAGATAATAGTACTCAAGTTTGAAGACCCAAAAGCACAAATATTGTATGAGGAGAATGAGTTTGGAAACTATATGTTCTTCTCTAGAGAGGAAAAGGGAGATGATACTCATGTTTCAAATTCAGAATATGAGCTCTAGATGATGGAGTTTGATGGAAGTTGTTCTCATGTTGGTTCAGGAGCAGGTGTTGTTCTCCTTTCCCCTTATGGTGAGATATTCCCTTTTTCATACAAGTTATAGCTTTACAATACTAATAATACTGTTCAATATGAAGCCCTTTTTTTAGGGCTAATTGAAGCTAAGGGTATGGGAATAAAGATGCTTAAAGTTTTGGGAGATGTTGAACTAATTATTAAGTAGGTGTGAAATGTTTTCCCTGTTAAGAATGAAAGGTTAAAATATTACCAAAATTGATTTTGGGACACCATCAAGACCTTTGATGCCTTCTCAATAGAAGCCATCCCTAGAGAACTTAACTCAAAGGTCGATTCATTGGTTATTTCAGCTTCTCTACTCCTCTCGCACCCAAAATTCAAAAACAAATCTTACAACATTGAATTAATCTATCGGTCCACCATTCCTAACAACGTCAATCATTAGCAAGTCTTTGAAGATGACAAACAAATCCAGACGTTCTTATAAAATCCTGGGGCCTTTGCTCAAATATTCTTTGAAGGGAGTGAGAATCAATGTAAAGAATTTTTCCCAGATAGTGTAACTGACCTTCAAGATGAGGTGATTCAATTAAAAGGGAATAAAATACCTAAGGGGTTGGTTTCTCTTGAGGTTTTTTTTGATCTACATGACCGTTATATCAAGAAGAAGATGATCAATTTTGTCAGGCAGTCCGATGGGTTTGAGGTAGTGAATATTGGAGACCCTAATTCTCCTAGAATGGTCTATATTGGGAAATGTTTCTCCCCATAAGAGAAATGAAAATTAATAGCCTTGCTAATTAAGTACAAGGAATTCTTTGCTTGGTGCTATGATGATTTGAAGAATTTCATGAATGGAAAATTTTAGCATTACATACCACTCAAGGAAGGGAAGGTCACCTTCAAATAGAAACAGAGGAATTATAACCCTAAGGTAACTTATGCAATTTTTAAAGAGATTGAAAAAATGCTAAAGGCACAGATTATATATCCCATACATCACTCAACTTGGGTAGAAAATATTGTGCCAGTTCGTAAGAAAAATGGAGAGATTCAGGTATGTGTTGATTTTAGAAATCTAAACCAAGCATCACTAAAGCATAACTAACCTCTACCTAACATGGATCATATTTTACAAGCAGTTGTTGGCTCAGAGATGATTTCCATGCTAGATGGACTTTTAGGTTACAATCAGATCAGTGTATATGAGGAGGACCAACACAAAATGAGATTTACCACACCTTGGAAAACATTTGCTTATAAGCAAATGCCATTTGGAATCATTAATGCAGGAGGTACATTCCAATGTTCCATGGACCTATCTTTCAATGACCTACAAAATAAAATCATATTCATCTATCTTGATGATTTGACAATATTCTCTAAGAAAATAACAAATCACCTGCAAGATTTGGAACGAGTCCTACAAAGATGCAAGGAAAATGGTATCTATCTTAACACCAAAAATTTTGTTTTCGTTGTTACTGAAGGAAAACTCTTAGGTCACATTTTGTCTAAATAAGGCATCAAAATACATCCAAATAGAGTTAAATCTATATTGGAGTTAAACCTTCCTTCTAGTTAGACTAGTGTAAAATATTTTTTTGGTCAAGTGAATTTCTTAAGGAAATTCATTCTAGACTTCTCTGAAATCACTAAACATATTGTGGATATGATGAAAGAAAAATCAGGATTTAAATGGAATGAAGCTGGGAAGCAATCTTTTGAGAACATAAAAGGAGAAATTTCTCGAGCTCCTATCTTGGTCAATCTAGACTTCAAGAAGGATTTCATTATCTATTACTACCCTTCAGAACATACCACATCTATTGTACTACTGCAAGAAAATTAAGATAATGTTCAAGCACCAATTTCCTTCATGAGCAAACCATTAAAGAAACATGAGCTTAATTACTCTCCCATCAAAAAACATGCATTTGCAGTGGTCAGGGTAGTCAAGCAGTTTCACTTCTATATCCTTCATTCACACTCTACAGTCTATGTGCCAGACCCTGCTGTCAAGATCATATTAACCCAACAAGACATTGATTGCAATAAAAGGGGTAGCTAGATAGCCAAGGTGTAGGATTATGATTTAGACTTAAAGCCTACAAGTTATAGGAAGGGGACTTTGCAAGTTGATGGCAGAAAACTTGAAGGGAGAAGAAGAAGGTGAATATTTTAAATTGGTTTTTATTGTTAGTCTACAAGATGAATGGTTCTCTAATATTCCTCGCCCCCTTACTTACATAAAATGTCTAGAGAAACTCTCAAGTAAGTAGAAAAGGAATATAAAATTGAAGGCAGCTAGGTATGTTATCAGGAGTGACACCCTATACAAACATGGCATAGATGGAACTTTCTTGATATGTCTGGATAAAGCTCAAAAAGAATGGTTACTTAATATTTTGCATAATGAGGCATGTGGAGGCCACTTCTCTTACACCATGACTTCCTTCAAGATTATAAGGCATGGATATTACTAGCTTGCGATGTTCAAGGATGCCTATCACTGGGTGGGTAAATGCGAGAAATGTAAGTTGTTTGTAGGAAGGCCTCAACTAGCGGCTTTACCACTTAAGCTTGTGATTATCGATGGGTTGTTTCAACAATGGGGTCTTGATTTTATTGGAACAATTAGCCCACAGTCTAGCAAAGGTCATACTCATATTATCACAACTACTATTTACTCCACCAAATGGGTGGAAGTGATTCCAGTCAAGAGAACTACTTCTGAGATAGTTTGTGATTTTATCAAAGAAAATATTTTGGTTAGGTATGGAGTTCCACATAAGCTAGTTAATCATAATGTTTCCATATTTTCATCCAAAAATTTTTCACTATTTTTCTATGATTATGCAATCTCTATCTCTCATTCCGTTGACTATTATCCCCAAGGGAATGGTCAAGTAGAGTCTAGTAACAAAAATTTGGTAAATATTATCAAGAAGTTGGTTAATGGCAATCAAAAAGACTGGCACAAAAAGTTTTATGAAGCCCTATGGGCAGACCAAATAACTCCAAAAATGGCTATTGGCATGACTCCCTTCGAGTTGGTGTATGGGGTGGAAAGTGCACTCCCTCTTTCTTTAGAGTTGCCAATTCATAAATTTTAGACTGTTATAGAGAAAGTTGAATTCAATGATGCCTCAGAAAAGAGGATTTTGTACTTAACCAAAATACAAGAACAACAAGAAGATATGGTGGATAATATAACCATGCACTAGGAAAAGGTTAAGAATATTTTTGATAGGAAATTCAGACCATGGAAGTTAATGATTGGAGACTCAGTTTTGTTGTGGGACAAGCGCAAGGAACCTAAAGGTGTTCATAAGAAGTTTGATTCACTCTGGATTGGCCCCTTTAAAATCATTTAGGAGTTTAGACCTAATAATTTTCATCTTTCATATCCTGATGGGAATCCCTTACCCATTTCTTATAATGGGAAAAATCTAAAGCTCCATCAGTTGTGATGGTCTTGCAGCCTCCTTTTGTACATATTTAGCTTAGGATTTTTTATTTGGGTTTGGTGTTCTTTTGGTTTGTTTCCTTGTTTTTGGAGAGTGCATTTTATTTTGATTAACTCCATTGCCCAATTGATAAGATGCTAATCTACCCCCATTTTTGTCTAGGTTCATTGCTTCATCCTTATCAATCTTTGTCCCCAGTCAGAGCCACCATTATCACTATTTTATATCCCACCTAAATAATCCACCCACTAACTTATAAACATCTCATTACAATGCAGGTGGTGTTTTGTATCATGGTATGAACCCGAGCAGTTTTTTGTTAACTTCATCGAACCTCCCACTTTACCGCTCGGCCCCTTTATCACCTTCCTATGTTCAACTCGAGTGGTATTTTGTATGCCTTGTCAAACCTTGCTACTTGTGTGATGATTATTGGCTTGGGCGGTATTTCATTGTGATGTTTGAACTTGGGTGCATATTTATAAGGTTATTTGAAGCTCTTTCTTTATCGCCCATAGACATTTGTTTTCAAATTCTTAAAATTCAGTTAAGTGGGGAATAGTGAATGCGACAGCTACCACGTGTAAATGTAAAGTAAGATATTAAATGTCCATCTACTCCCATGTTTTTCTGTGAACCCAAGTTTAATGAAATAAAAGGATGACAAACATTCCCATTGCAAAAAAAAATGAGGACGAGCTGGAGGAGACAAAAAGTTCAAATTGTGGGGTTTTCCATTAAAGGTATTTTCAGAATCCATTTATTATAACCTATTTTCTCAATTATTTATGCTCGCATTGTAGAAAGCATATATTGTCAAAACTATTGGTGCACATGGAAAGAGTTAAATACGTGGGTTGTGAGTATGTGTCTGGGTTAACGTATGAAGGACCTGAAATTGGTGATACTTGACTAGGGCTCATTAATCTAGATGAATTGCAAAATAAATTTAACAAACCTTACCCTCCACCTATCATTAAAAGAGTAGTGGGTAGCAGGTTAATTGAAGCTATTGCATTTCCCATATCAGTGCAATGTCTCAAACTAGTTTTGGAATGTATCAAACACTATAATTCACAAACATAAGAAGTTAGAACAAAGGATAATAGGCTTGTTTTCAAAGTTCAAAGGTCTACCTTTGTGTCTTGTTTGAGAACTCCAGAAAGGGATGAATACTCGCCAATGGACATGAAAAGATCTCAAGTTGAGTTCACTGCCAAGAAAGGGTTTTATAGAAATATAATAACAAAGAACTCATTGGCCAAACCAAAGAAGGGTAAGTCTCAATTTCCCTGCAACCTACATAGGAACCATTTTGTAGATGCGATGGTCGATATTGTGGTGTTATTTGATAGGGTAAGGGGAAATGAAAATGTTCACTGCTTCAAAGAATGGATGTATTTCTTCATCCAAATCATATTGAGCGGGGAGAAATTCCTAAACTAGGCAAAGATCATTAGCGACCATTTGCATGAGTTGATGTCATTCTTTACTTTGAACAAATTTTTCTTCATGTCATCATATTTGATATATGCCATTGCTAGCAATCGACCTTGGCCTGGATTGAGGCCGAGTGATTTTCCTCCAAAGAAAGTGTTAATTTATGATTACTTTGACAAAATACAGCTTCACAAGAGATTCATGCAATTCAAAAGAGTGACTGACACTTTTACCATGAAGATGGCCAGGGAATTGCAGGGGCATCCTACGATGAGGTTATCCCCTGAGGCAATATAGTTTGTGGATTTTTATGGCAGCCATTTTATTCAATTCCAGAGGTTTTCATACATAAGAGTAGGTGAATACATTGGTTTCCCTACAAAGTTGCCTAAGTATCTTGAAGAAAAATGGGTGATCATTGAGGTGAGTAGGCACTTGGCTGATGTTAATAGATTGTGCCAAGGTAGGAAAATATTGACAATCAATTTTCCTTTTAGTTTTGGTGTATATAGTTTTCAATCAATGTCTGATGCCTTGATTATTGAGAAATAATTGTCCAGGTATAGCATGCCCCAGTATTAAGAACATGCTTCTTTTGATCTAAAAAATTATGTTAAGAACGATTTAAAATTGAGCACTACCTTTTACCACCAATCCAACCTTGAAGATTATTGGGCCGATTGCTTCAATGAATATGAGGTTAGGAGAAGAATTTGGATGAGATTAACAATAGAAAAAATCATCATTTAGGATTTCAAATGGGATTTGCAAGGCATTGTTCAAGATGGGTCTGACATGGTCAACCCAATATATACTGAATTAATAGAGAACCGGCCCATTCCTGCTATGGATTGGAATTTTAAAGAGAAAGAGACCATTGAAGTAAAAACTATTGATGTTCTGACTAGAACCCGAGAATGGGTAACCAAGAAGAAAACTGATCAATCCTACCCTCATAATAGATCAAAGTATTCACAACTTTCTAAAGGTACCTCTCAAGCCTCTGTCAGTAGGCAATCTATTGGTGATTTTCCTTAGTCCTTATCATCAAGTACCTAAGGAGATGGTGATGAAGACCCACCAAAAAAAATGTATATTCACAAACCTGCAGGGATGACATTTTCAATCTACCTACTCTGGAGAAGGAAAATGAAGGAGAGGAGGAAGAGGAAGGATTAGAAAATTTAAATGTTGATTCATTCTCCTCTCAAGATGAACTGCCTATTAGAGAGGTAGGCACCTCTCATAGTCCAGAAACAATTGCATTTATTGGGGATACTCCTCCAATCACTCAAACATTTCTTGAGTCCCTGGGTTTTAAGGAAACTAAGGTCGCAATAGCTCCAACTTGGTTGGAAGATTCATTGTCACGAAAAAGGAAAGCTATACAACCCAACTTACCTAAACACGATATGGTAGGTCAACTATTGTAGAGGACTCCAACTCCTAAAAATAAAAGGTTAAAGACCATTGCTAGGCTCATAGATGACACAAAATTAGGGACACTCCAGTTGGAAATCGCACACCCTTCAGTGCAGAGAGATGTTTCTCAAGCAGCAACAAGTGAATTTGAAGTAAACAGAGTAGACCTCAGTCCTCTTACCAAGGATGGTGATGTTCAAAATTTTCAAGTGTCAACAACCAAAATGGTTGAGAGATAAAAAAGGGATAATGAAAGGAAAAATTATTTGAAATCCTAGGCTTGAGACTTGACCAATTTCCTAAGGTCTATTCTTGAGTTCATCCCACATACTCTCTTCCAAGTGGATTCTTCTATCGAAACCCTTACTATAGTTGGAAAAGAAGCCTTAACTAAAATTAAAAGTTTTCAAATCTTAAGTCGGGTTGTGGATGATGGGAATGAATCCCTAATCAAGAAAGGAAGCCTTTTTATTACTGAATATTTTGAATACTTCCAAGAGGTGAATGCTTTAAAAGCTACCTTAGGGGATGAGGTCATTGCAACCAAAAAAGAAGAGAAATTATGGGTTAATTATCAAACTAAATTGAAATTATTGATGAGCTCAGATATGGAAAGGTTATTTATAGATCAAGTCATACCCAATGCTTTAGATACTTGCTACCTATCATGGACTAAAGGAGTAGAGTGGGAATTATAGGTTGCTAAACAAAGTTTGTAGAAGATAAAAAATCATCAATGAATGCACTATCACTTTTGGATGGAGCACTAAGCACCTTAGTGGCTCTTAGTCGACTCCAAGATAAAGATGAAATAAGGGATGATGCGGATGCTAGTAGTTTGGCAGCTAGTTTCAAGAAAATGGTTAAAGAGACTCTTGACTCATCCTCACTTAACGTTGATAACTTACAAAAATTAAGTTAATTACACCTGATATCATCTCGGGCAATAGATCTTATGAAGGCTTGCAAGCATCGCTTGGAAATAACTAAAGATATTCATTTTCCATGGAACTTAAGGATGATAAATGTAATCATTCCCCAGCATAAGGACCTGCTACACATCCTTAAGGCTTTCCACATGTGGCGAAAGAAACCTTTCCTGATCTCATAAGCTAGAAATGAAGCCACACCATCATGATGACCTAGCTTATCTTTGTTTCTTTTAAGTTTATGTTTTTTAATTGGCTATGGACATGAAGAGGTGGTTACTCACCTACCTATTTAAAGGTGTATATATTTTCATATGCTCTCTCTAGACAATCTTGGAAAAAAATTACTCAATACTGTTGAAGAATGAAATTACTATCTTGTTTGTGTGCATTTTGGTGGAGTGAATTGGAGTTCTTAAATCTTTGCATATGAGAATGTCTTATGCATGTATTATATTTTTATGATAAATTCAGTTCTTGCAACAGATTTCATCTCTCATATGGTATTGAGCATATGTTTTTTTTTGATGATTAATTAGTCTTTGTGCTAATACTTCTTATTTCTCTTAATCTCGCACTTGATATTTAGAATTTTCCTGATAATAGGTATACCTTTTTTGCTTTCTAGTTAAAATCATACATGGAATTTTGTTTTAATGTTTTAAATTCATTCAAAATATTTTGAGGGAGTTGTACCTTGACAAAACTCAGAGATAAATCACAACATAATTATGATATTTTCAGAGTTGTTAGTGTAGACACATAAAAATGACTAAGGCCTACAAGCACTATTTTACCACATTTCGTCCTAACATAATTATGACATTTTAATTATGTTTTCAACCCACCTTCAACTATTAATTAAATAATTCATAATTAATTAATTAATTCATGATCTTTCATTCTTCATGATTACTAAATAAATAAATCTTATTTATTTATTTATTTAATGTGTCACTAATTATCAAAGTCTTCTCATAATTAAATAAAGTCCTCAATTTATTTAATTAATCTTTATCATTATTGTCCTCCGGATTATTAAATAAGTATATTTTAATATATTGATTTAATATGTCACTAATTCCTAAATCCTATCTTAATTAAATAGATTCATTAATTTATTTAATTAATTAACTACCTCTTCTAAAATAAATAATTATTTTTAATCATTTAATTGTTTTATGTGACACTTCCATCTTTTTAAATAAAACAATTTATTTAAAAATTTCATTGATTCTTCTTTTAGTAATTAATTTCAAAAATCAATTACTCATTATCTCACAAATCCATATTTTGAATTAATTTAATTCAAAATGGAAATATTCTTCTACAAATCAAGTAATTGCTAAAATTACTGATTTTCTAAAAAGTCATCTCCTTATCTTCTAATTTTTACTAATTTCATCTCAATGTCATGTTTATTCTCCACCATTGATTTAATTTCCTAAATTAAATCTTGTCCACACATTTGGGGATTTTTAACCCTAACCCTAATTGAGAGTTGTCATTTTGAATCTTGACCATTGATTCTAGGGCATTCCTCAATCTCTCATCTCGTTTGTCCGTTCAAGATTGCATTTTCTATAAAATGACAATCTTGTTCTAATTTTTGACATCTTTTATTACTTGCATTTTCTCTTATTATTATGTTCTCGCATGCTTCCATTTGTCATTTTAGTCTCTTGCATTATAGAATTAATTTTCTTGTGCAATCATATTTTTACAAATCCTTCAAAGTATTGTTTAGGACTAAGCATATAGAGTTTTCTCATCAAATCTGAGGGCATTCATTATCACAACAAGCTAAGGAGGTATAATGGAAATCAATCACGGAGGAGAGAAGATTGGGTGAGACTATTCTAGTTTCATTTCTTTTCTCGTTTATCTCCCATGTATTTCATTGTTATGTTTGGATTTAATTAACTATTGCATGCATATAAGACTAACAAAACTATTTTGTAAAAATTCATCATTACATTGGTGAACCCGACACATTTTTGCAGGTTTTCGTACTTTTTTTTTAAACATTTAAAGGAACAAGTACAAAATGACACATTCGCCTTCGCATGTGATGCAATTGCTCTGCTACTTCGCACTCACCTTCTCGTGCGCCACAACTTCTTTGTTGTGCCGCATTTTCCAACCAAAGTGATGCAACAGCTCTACTGCAACGCATTCGAGTATCTGAAAGTCGCATTTGACATCCCTAATCACAACCGCTCTTTTATGACACATTCTCTCTATTGCGACGTAGATGACTAGTAATGTTTTTTTTCTTTTCATTTCTTTTCAGTTTTTTATTTTGATTTTTTTTTGTTGTCTTTTTTTTCCTAGATTAGAGATTTTTTTTGTGTTACTAATCTGTTTGTTGCACCATGTGTCCAGCTGGATTTAGTTAGTTTTCTTTGTTATTTCTTTCAAATAAATTGCATTTTACACGCATTGGTTAAAAAGAACACACATGCAAATGCATATTGGTTAAAAAGAACAACAATTTTTTTCTTCATTGGGTTTAAAATTAACTCTTAGATTAGAAAATACTACAAACGGTTAAAATGAACCCTCTTGTCTGACAAACACTACAAATGGATAAAATGAACTTTGTGCATTCTATGTTTGTTCACATTTCAAATTTGGTTTAAAGAGAACACCATGCAAGTGTGATCTGAAATATTCATGTGCTCTCTCTTTGTTTTTAAACAAAGATCGATCAAATTATGAATATTTTTTGTCGCTTTTGTTGAACTTTAGAAAATTGGGCCTGCTTTGGTGGGAAAAAGTACTCACCGCAAAGCGACTTAAACCGGCAATGAAGCTCTTTAGCTAAGCTACTTCTGATCGGTATATAAATGTGAATCCTAAGGGAAAGCCTAGGATTACGAGTGCAGATATGTTATATGGACCAAGTAGTACTCCCCAAAACCCTATTGAGCTTAACCTCTTCAGGATGGAGTGCCTCCTTAATGGAGCTTAATCTTGGCCCCATGTATGACCACTTGAACAGATGTCTAAATTAAATCCTTTTTATAGAAAGCCAAAAACCCTCTATTCTTTGGTGCAACAACAGTCGTTGACAAGGCACCCACACCTGCGTAGTTCATAGAAGAAATGATCAATCTTCCATGGGAGTTTCATGGAGATTAGAAGCTTAGTTGCCCTGAGAAGTGAGTGCACTATAAGGGGGAGCCTGTGGGTCCAAGCTTCTGAATTCATTCGCTATGGATATGCGGTTAGTGGGATCCAAAAGAATATTGTCTTTGCAGCCCTAGGATTTTTGTCAATGTCTTCCATGTGATTGATTATTTTTACAACACCAAGTGTTTTCCAAACTATTTTTAAGAAAACTTCAACAAATTGAACATCAAAAATCTGAGGCAAAACTAGCCAAATCTACAAACAGTTTTTTCCAAAAAAAATTACTTCCTGTGACGCAAATGCTTTGTCAAAATGCATTCACTGTATTTTGATCCACGATTGCTCTGTTGAGCTACATTTAAGGCATTCAGAGTTGCAATTGCTCTGATAAACTGCATTTGAAACATCCTGCATCACATTCACCATTTTGAGCCGCATTCGCCAGTTTCAAACTGCATTCGCTATTTTAAGTTGCATTCGCCAGTTCCAGAATCGCATTCACCAAATTGAGCCACATTTGCCCTGTCATACCGCATCCGCTGTGACACATTTGCAAAAAATTCATAACCATCTTCTCACTGTCAAAATCGAACCCCAAAACTTGTCTTTTCTAGAATTACATCAAGTCTTCCTTCACTATTACTGTTTAAACCAGACACTAATTTGCTCAACTTCCCTTAAACATTGCATTATAGATTACACTTTTAGGATCACAATAGGATTCCATTTTCTATTCCATTAGTTGCATTGGTAACTTCACCATATCCTTAAACACTTACTTCTGCAAATTTTAGGAGTATACTCTTACCATCCATTGTCAAAACTTTCCATTCAATAGTAGGTTATCATTGGAACCAATTACGCTTTTTCATTTCGTCAAATCTTTTGTGAATTATTTCCCACTCTATAGTCTAGTGTGGAAACTTTACTTTGTCCTCTTTTAGTTTTTTTATTGTCCATTGGTATTCCAAACTTGAATCATTGTCTAAACTATGTTTGCTCAAGTAGTCATCTCCTTAGATTTCTCAATAATGAGTACATTTTAGGCTCCTTTTTAGTTGCATGCCATTTAGCATCTCCATTTCAATATCACACCATTTTGCATTCATGAATCTTTAGCCTCATTTTGGTCTCATTTGCATTTCATAACATTCCTCAAATTCCAAAAACATAGTGTCATATTTAGATCATTTTCCCACATCATCCCAAAGTTGAGCAAAACTTTTATGGTTGAAACTAGATTACAAAAAAGAAAAGACTCATGGATTCCTTTCAACAAGACACCAACTTTCTTGGTTTCACAACTGGTATGGATTCCTTCCCTAATGACATGAACAATCCTTCTTATAACATGGAAAATTCCAATGTCAATCCTTTCAGTGAGATTAATATTCCACCCTCCCCACGCGATCTTTTTGAATAATTCATCCGCAGAGACTCAAAAGGGGAAGTCTTTGAAGAAGACATATTAGCTACTGCCCAACACCCAGAAGTTGTTGCTTTTGTGGAGGAAGTAGTCTTAAATGACTCTTCTAGATTCCTAGCTATTCTCCTTGACCAAGGGGCTAAGTTACCAAAGGGATTTGATCTTAACACTCTTAAAGTAACATCTCCCAATTCCCCATCATACAATCCTTCCATGGGAGCTTCTTCATAAAATGCCATCAACACCATCAATGATACCTCCCTTGGTCATACTACCACCACAACCAACACAAAATCTTCTGGGGGATCATCTACCCAAACCAACACCACATCACAATTCATCCCCCAACAAACATCCACCATCCCTTCACAAATAATGGTTGCAACCACCTCAAATCTCTTTGGAACTTCATCTAGTTCCATGGGTACATAACTTGTTATTAGGTTCTTCAAATGCTATGGCAACCAAATCATCCAACCCTTTTGGGAGAAATAAACGAACAGTTGTCATTCAAAGAAACCAACCTAATTCCTCATAGGTTAATACCAACGTTCCTATGAGCCAAAACACCAACATTTCTCGTGGCCACAATTTCTTATGTGGGAAAGGTAATCAAGGCACCCAATCCTTCACTCCATTTGGGCATCGACAAGCTCAAAATCAACAAGGCCCTCAATCCTTCACTCCATTTGGGCATCAACAAGCTTAAAATCAACAAGGTCCTCAAATTCAGTCCAACATGGCAGGATCTCACATCCCCACTTATGCCTCTCAAGTCCATACACAACAACACATCCCTCATCAAAACACTCATTTCCAACAACCGCATAATCAAAACACTCATTTTTCTCACCGACAACCAATTCCAAATCAACACATCTCATCACAACAAGTGGGCACTCAAGCCATCCCTATCACCAACATGTATGATGCTACCAACAACCCAATTGTGGAAGCACTCACACTCCAACTTGTTTCTCTTTGAATGCAAGTGGAGACCTTGAAAAAATCCAACAAAAAGTCTTACATGTCACATAACTTGTGTCCATATCCATTCGACACAACCTTGTATATGCCACCCTTTCCTCATGGATATGTGGTACCTCATTTTCCTAAATGCAAAGGCAAAATGAACCCTATTGAACATATAAGAGAATTCATTACTAGTTGCATGGACACTGCATATGAGAAAAGATATCTCATGAGACTTTTTTCTAGAAGTCTCACAGGTCATGCACTGGAATGGCTCTCTCTATTGCCTAAAGGAATCAAAACATGGGATGAATTGGCAAACAAGTTTGTTGAAAATTATGCCTATAACATTGACACGGATATCGACATTGCCTCCTTATGCAAACTTACCCAAGAGGATAGAGGAGAGACTTTTATCCCATTTTTTAAAGATCGAGAACCTTAGCAAGAAGATGTCTGGTAGAAATACTTGAAAAGGAGAAAATCACCATGTTTGTACAAACTCTCCTAGGACCACTAAGGTATGGCTTACAAGTCCATTGTTGCACCACCTTTGTTTACCTTGTTGAAAAGGGTGTTCAACTTGAGAAAGCCTTGATCGCCAAAGGCAAATTAAAATATGGTGGAAAAACCATCAATACCACCACAAATAATAACCCAAGTAGCTCAAACGATAAAACCAAATACTGGGTTAAGAACAAACACATCACCAATGATGGTGTGGTAGATGCCAAAAATCGTAAATGCAATAGGTCATGTACTCACCATCAAAGGAGTAAAAAATCAAAATGCACCTATCACTACACCAACACCAACTTCCAAAGCTATTCAAAGAAATCTTGCTCAAGCTAATCAAAGGCAGCTGCGTCAACCTCGATAATTCCAAAAATGCACATACACCCCTTTGGGTAAACCTATTGAAATTGTCTTGAAGAAAATTCTTCAAAATGATGTCATAAAACTGGAATAACCTAAACCATATGACCCTGGTCAGTTCAAGCCATCATGGTGGGATGACAACACATTTTGTGATTACCACCATGCCAAAGGGCACAAAACCTCTTTTTGTCGTCAGTTACGAAATATGGTACAAGACCTCATTGAAAATCACACCATTGAGTTGGGTGGTCAACCATTGACATCTAATGTGGATCATACTATTCACAAGAACCCACTACAAGATCATGGTAAACCTTCCTCATCTAGCACGAAGAATACCAATAATCAATTCAATCATGTCCTTCCTGCCTACAATAACATCCACCCTGCTTACAATTATCCTGGTGGTACCATTATCAACAATCTTCATGTTGCTGATAAAGATGAGTGTTTTAATACTATTACCCTTTAAAAGGCCCCAAAATGCAATGTCACCACGTGTAAAGGCAAGGTCACCATCCCAAGTCCCTCTGCACATTAGCCTAAGATCACCATACCTAGTCCGTCTACCAGACAATCAAACCCTAAACCAGAGTTCAACCTTATTGAGAAATTGAATAAAACACCTGCTCAAATATCCATTCTCGAATTGCTTTGTATCTCACCCGCACATAAGGCCATCTTGGATAAAGTCCTACAAGAGTTGTTTGTCCCAACCAACATTGATATCAACCACTTTGAGACTATGGTCAGATATCTGAATTTGCCTCATCACATTACCTTTTCAGAAAGTGACTATTCCTCACCCAAACTATCTCATAATGATGCCCTTCATATTGAGGTTTTTGTCCACAAACATAAGGTTAGATGAGTCTTAGTAGATGGCAGAGTAGGATTGAACATATGCTCTTTAAAATTCATCAAATCTCTCAGCTTCTCTGTTGCATGTATAGATGCTAGCAAGAGCATTGTCATCAAGGCATATCTAAAGGATACATTACGATTCCACTCCGGGTGGGACTAGTTATCATAGATACAACATGCCAAGTCCTGGATCGTGACATACATTATAATATCTTACTTGGTCGCCCCTGGATTCATGCTCTAAATTCCATTCCATCCACATACCACCAATGCCTAAAATTTCCTTGTGATGGTACTAAAATCACTATCCTAGAGGATCCTGATCCATTTCAATACTGTACCAATCTGTGAGCTACTATTGAGCACCAGGTGCCCATCAATCGGGAAGCCTCGACTTCCACTTCGTCCAAATATATTGACCCATCTACACTCACCAAATCATCCATTCCATCACCTTCTGCCACACCATCTTCCTCAACCTCCATACCAAGTAAAGACCTTCAGATCCAGGACCTTGGTTGTGGAGAATTCAAATTGAATATAGCTTACTGTATCACCACAATACGTAAGCCACCTAAATTCTATGGTAGACCATGTTTTGTAGTCGAGCCCAAAACAAATTTCAAGGTTCCACCAAAAAGTGTCTTCACACTGTGGGGCAATATGGGAAATGAGGTCATTATCAACATAGATAGCTAGATCTACAAAGACCCAAAAGATTTACCTCCACTACCAATGCATCTCTATGGAAAAGGCTATGATATATGCATGGCCCTAGGTTTTGACAACACAAGCGGTCTTGGAAAGGACAACAATGGAAGGAGGGAACCTATTATCATTTCTGCAAGACCAAGGTACATGGGGCTAGCGTTTGACCAACTTTGAACTGACGATCGACGTACCTATGAACTTTCAATAAGGGTGTAATGACTACAAAAAGTGTCGAGACATGTGAAGAATCCCTTACTGAAATTGACTCAAATGAATGGGAATGGGGATCTAAAAAAACCCTAAGTGACTATGATATTGATGAACTATTCCTAGATCCTAGTCAACTCCCCTTTGAAGAATGATTCTGACAAGAACATAACATTGACCCTATTGACCAAAATTCCAAAAATAAGGAATGGGTAAGCATTCCTTGGAATCCAGAAGAACATAAAGTGTTGTCGGCAACACCCAAATTATCCCACCCCATTCTTGAGCCCACCCATGAGCCTAACTTATCTATGCCCATTGTCCACACTTCTGAAATGCCAACCACTAGTCATGATATTGATAATTTTATCCCCTATTATGAATTTGAATTCGACTCATCTGACTCGGAGTATGGTCCATCCATTACATCTGACACGGAAGTTGAAATTGAAAACTTTGCCTTTACACTTGAGGCATCAATTTGCACACTTTTTGCATCTTCCCCATCTTTTTCCACCACTGACAATGGGGTCCCCCTTGTTTACCCACAACTGATTGAGTGGGACCAACAAGATCCACCAGTGATGAACATCTTTTAGAATGATGAGGCAATTGCAGAATTCATGGGGCTCCGAGAAGGTATTCCATGGGGTGATCACAAAACAGGTTTTTCCATTGTTCTAGATTGTGTAGCTTATTTCGGGGAGACTATGCAATCCTCCAGTCGCAAAAATACAAAGAATAAAACAAAAACAAAAAAAATTCTTTAGGTGAAAACCGCAAGGCACCTTCTGACAGCAAAATAGTAAAAACAAAGGACATATCCGAAGGTGAAAACCTCTCTAAGGTGCCTAGGGATGGAGGATTGGAATTTCTTCTCGTAACACATGAAAAATCATCTATGCTCATTGAAGACACAATGGAAGTTAACTTAGCCACACCCAGAGAATCCCAAAATGATTCTCTTGGCCGCATCATTGTCAGAGGAACAAAAACCCAAATTTCAACAATCATTAACAAACAGGAAAGTTAACTTTGCATGGTCATATACTGACATGCCAAGCCTTGATCCAGAATTGGTATTACATCATCTTCTTCTAATCCCAGGAATCAAGCCAGTCAAACAAAAATTGTGCAAAATGCATCCATAGATTGCACTACTTGTAAAAGAGGAACTAAAGAAGTCACTGGATGTTGGGTTCATAAGGTCAATAGATTATGCTGATTGGAAATCCAACATTGTCCCTATCACAAATCCAAACAGACAAATCTGTATCTGTACGGATTTCAGAGATTTAAATAAGGCTTTCCCAAAGGATGATTTCCCATTACCAAATATAGACATGATTGTTGATCTCACAACAAGATACGAGATCCTATCTCTCATGGATGGTTTCTCGGGCTATAACCAAATCTGAATTGCAACAAAGGGTCAACACAAAATGACATTCACCTACCCATGGGGAACATACTATTGGAATGTCATGCCTTTTGGCTTAAAGAATGTAGGTGCCACATACCAGAGAGCTATGACAACAATCTTTCATGACATGATGCATATCCTAATGGAAGATTATGTGGATGACCTATTGGCAAAATATTTGACATAGAAAGATCATCTCAAAGTCCTAGACAAAATCTTTAGATGGATTGAGGATTACAAGGTTCATTTCAACCCAAAGAAATGTGTCTTTGGAGTCACTTTAGGCAAGCTGTTGGGATACATAGTTTCGCGACGAGGCATTGAGGTTGATCCCGTAAAAGTAAAATCAATTCTGGACATGCCTCCACCAAAAGGAATCGGTGAGTTGCGAACACTTTAGGGTAGACTACACTCTATCCGTCGCTTCATCGCACAGTTGGCAGACAAGTGTCAACCATTTCAATATCTGTTACACAAAATCATTCCTTTTGTATGGACAAATAAATGTCATGTAGCCTTCGAACAAATTAAGGAATATCTATTGACACCACTAGTCCTGATGTCGCCTATTGAAGGCAAGCCATTGATCCTCTATGTCTCTGCAACTACAAATGCACTGGGGGCATTATTGGCACAAAATGACAATGAGGAAAAAGAAAGAGCCATATACTACATCAATCGCACACTGATAGGATATGAGTTGAACTATACAACCATTGAAAGTGCATGCCTTGTAGTTGTATTTGCAGTGCAGAAACTGAGACACTACATTTTGAGCCACCAAACACACTTGGTAGCCAAGATTGACCCTCTAAAATATCTCCTACGTCGGGCGGCATTGACAGGTCGTTTGGTGAAGTGGGTCATGATATTAAGCGAGTATGACATACAATAAGTTGAGTGCAAGGCAATCAAAGGTCAGGTAATAGCAGATCAACTTACAGATGCACCGATTCAAGCCACTCATCCACTGATAACTGATTTTCCTGATGAGTCTATCTTTCATGCGGAACCAACCTTACCATGGAAACTATACTTTGATGGGTCCCACACCGATCACGGCTCAAGAGTTGGCATCTTATTTATCACACCGCAAGGTGATTCAATTCCTAAATCATTTTGGATCACTTTCCCTTGTACAAATAACATTGCAGAATATGAGGCATTGGTCACATGTCTCAAGATAGCAATTAAATGGAAAATTCAGACATTGCTCATATTCAGGGATTCTCAATTAGTCATCAACCAAGTGAATGATGATTATGACACAAAGGATGAAAAGTTGCTTTCTTACAAACAAAAGGTGGATAGTTTCCTAACGTATTTCAAAATGATTGCCTTTGAACAAATCCCAAGGACATAAAATAAGGCAGTCGATGCAATGGCTATCATTGGATCTCTCTTAGACATCCCTAAGAATGTGTCACAATTTAAGTTCTTAGTGGAATAGTTGTTGATGCCTACATATGATATTCCAAAGTTAGAAATGGTGTAGGAGATTGTTGGTCCTAGTTCGCCTTGGTATTAGGACATCTATGACTATCTTAAGTCCCAAACCCTCCCACCCAACCTTTCCAACAACCAAAGAAATTCCTTTGATCAAAAAGCGGCTAGACACACCATCGTCAGTGACACCCTATACCATCGGGGCTTTGATACCACCCTTCTTCGTTGTATTGACATTGATGAAGCCCAAACAAATTTATGAGAAGTGCATGAGGGTATATGTGGATCTCATTCTAGTGGTCCAATGTTAGCTCGAAAGGTCACCAGACTGGGATACTATTGGCCAACATTAGAGAAAGATGCTCTTCAGTTTGTCAAAACATGTCAGAAATGTTAGGTGCATAGTGACCTAATTCATGCACCTTCACGGAAGCTAAGACCAATCACTTCTCCATGGCCTTTCGCACAATGGGGACTCAACTTTGTGGGTAAGATCCATCCTTCCTCCTCTAATGACCACAAGTTCATAATCACCGCCACTGAGTACTTTACTAAGTGGATTGAAGTTGTCCCTCTCACTTACATCACCGGTAAGAAAATATCCAAGTTTATCCTAAATTACATCATTTTCCGGTATGGTGTCCCACAATCCATTATCACAGATAACGATAGTCCATTCAAAAATTAGGACGTTCGTGAACTCTATGAGAGATTCCACATCCAACATCATTTATCCATCCCATATTACCCACAAGGTAATGACCAAGCTGAGGAGTCAAATAAAACAATTCTTTGCATACTCAAGAAGACCGTCAATGACGTTGGCCGAGATTGGCACCTACAACTTAATCCTTCTTTATGGGCCTACCATACCAGCATTCATACCCCCACTGGAGCCACTCCATTTTCCTTGGTCTATGGATATGAGGCCATATTTCCCATCGAGGTCGAAATTCCTTCTCTCTGAGTCTCCTTGAAAGGAATGATTGATGATTAAGAGTACAAACAGTCTCGCCTACATGAGCTAGAAATTTTACAAGAAAGATAACAAAATGCCTTAAATCACTTGCAGGCATATCAAAATCATCTTTGCTGGAGCTATAACAAGAGAGTAATGGTGAGAAAATTTGAAATCGGTGACTTGGTCCTCATGCAGAACCCAAGAAATTAGGAGGACCATGAAAAGCCTAGCAAGTTTGAGGCTAATTAGCTTGGTACTTATATCATTATTGTTGCATTTGATTTCAAAGCTTATCACTTGGCCACAGCTGATGGAGAACAGTTGACAGAACCCATCAAAAACTTACATCTATGAAAGTTCTACACATAGCATCAGAGAGCTTGGCTAAAATCCTAAAAATACAAAGAAAAATGAAAAATAGAACAAATCATCCCTTGATGAAAACCTGGCAAACAGGTGTCAAGGTGACACCAAAAAAATTAAAAAATGGCAAAAATAGTAAAAAAAGAAATGAATTCATCCAATAGTGAAAACCTGGTAAACAGGTGCTTTGGATAAGTACCATGGTGAAAACCTGGCAAACAAGCACCATGTGTAGTTGATTGTTGCTTCGCCATCTACTGTTACTCTCATTGGCCTTTATCCACTTTTCATAATCATGATAGCCTGACACATTCATGACCTTCGTCCTAAGTCCTGTCGATTTCGGCCATGGTTAACATTTGGTTGACATCATCCCTTGCATATCCTTGCATTTTTCCCTGTGTCTGCCTATCTCCATATCATTTGACTCGGGTAATCCTCACTCTATCTGGGGGTAGGACCTTTATTGTGTAACTGTAGTGGGTGTCACACATGATCCCACATTCTGAAAAAGTCCTGAAAAAATCCAAAAAATCTAAAAAAGTCCTCAATAAAGATCTAAAATTTGAAAATGTCATGAGAAAAGCCAAAACAAAGTCAAAGACAATGTTTGTCTGATCATGTCAGTTAATATTTTGTCCATATCCAAACCACGTTGTCTTTGTGCATTTTCTACATAGGCAAGATTCATCTTTGAATCCCCAAGACTTTAGGTCAGTCCTTCTAGGTTTTTAAAAATAAAATCATGATTCAAACTTTTATCCTTTGGACAAGGTCATTGGTCATGTTGAACTACGAGGTCTTTGAGTGCATAACGTAGGCAAGGCCATTAATCGATGAGCCCTCAAGGCCGCACTAGGTCGGTCCATTAGGGTTCATGACACTACATGTTCACACATGTCAAACTATCTTCAAATCAAGAAAAACTTCTATCAAATCTCAAGCAGGCTTTCTATTAGAAAATCTATTTCATCAACATTTTCAGTCAATTCAGCATGTCAGCAATGACATGTAATTCTATCAAGACAATTCACCCTGGCAAAATTTTGGGTTCTTCTTCAGATACGTCCTTCTAAAAAGCAACTCTCATCATTTCTTTATGCTTTTGGATGTGTCCTTCCTAAGCATCATCAACATCATCTGGCATTTTGATGGATTCTCCTAACTTCGAGAATCGATCTCCTAGATATCAACATCATTCAGGATGCATCCTTCCTCAATTTGATATCACTCAGCATTTGGCAACACTTGGAAAACTTTATTTTATCTTTTTTTATGGTTATCATGATATTATTTCCTTATGTCTTAGGAACCACAACATATCATAATGATTATTCTTGTCTTCTTGTAATCACCTTGCTAATAGTTTCTCAAGGATGTCCTGATTTCAGGATTTAGAGAAGCAACGACTTAGCACGATGATTTTCCTGTCTGTTTTTTACTATCATGTGGCTAGTTTCTCAAGGATGTCCTGAAATCAGGATTTAGAGAAGCAGCAACGTCTCATGATTTGTCTAGTTTTTTTTGGCAATTGGTCATGACATAAGAACTAGGGGTAATTATGTTCCTTGTATGAGTCATGATCATCTTTCTATGTGACTGTTGATCTATGTGATGGTTCGACCTTGCACACTATTGATCTACATCATATCATAGTGTTTGTCAGCCATCATGACATTTTCGCCCAATGATGATTGAAGAGCAACAACTAGAATAACACTATAGCAAAGCTTTGAAGGATTATGTTTCTGCACTAACATGCATAACTTTCTTCGCACTAACATCCATCTTCGCCTTCTCTTCTCTCGTTCTCTAACGATATCATGTGACATACACAAAAAAAATGTTGCATACATAATCATACGAGCATATCATATTCACATTTCACATCTGCATAAATCAAATATCATAATTCACATTGCATAATGCTATCATTTATATCCATCATGAACCATCATTTACATCAACATATAGGCATCATAAATAACATTTTCATTAAAATATAAGCATTACATCACCATCACATTACACAATGCATACATACATAATAACATCCATAATTTCATTCATAAACATCGGCATTAAACATCCATACATCTCATAGTATCATAAAAGCATCACATAGCATCTAGTAAAGCATAAACCACCATAACACATAAAATCATATAGGCCACATCAAAAAATGGCATCACATATATATAATCTTAAAAAATGTAATGTCACAAGATAGAGTCATATGATATCCCAAAAATGGAGCTCGTAGGCTCGAATATCAAAAAAATGATAGTGTGTAAAAACAAGTCATATGATGTCCCTCTTTTGTCCCATGGAGGTGAACTGTGAGGTGGTTGTGGCTGACCAACCACGTGGGAAGTAACCTGGATGGGCGTGTTGTCTTGAGTCTGACTTTGAGATCTCGAGAGATCAGCCACATGAGGTTGGCTCTGCTCTACCTGGTGTCCTGATGGCGCTGACCAGTGCCCATGATCTGACCTATGGCTATGGCCTGATGAATAACTGTGTGAGTTGTGTGACCTATAGCCTAATGACTGTTCTAATGACATGGACCCTCCAGCACTAGTGTGACTGCCACTATATGACCAGTTGTCATTGTGTGTCTGAGTGCCACTACCTATCCTACTATAGGATCAAGACAAACCTGGGTCTCGTCTCTCTGGGGGAACAACCTACTCATATAGCAACCTATATCGGCCCCTACTCTCTACCATCTTGGCTAGCTCCCATGCCATATTCCCCGTTGGCCCAGTGCACAACTCGACGAACTTAGTAACCCATCGATCCAAATCATGTCGTCAGATGACGACCTAATCTCTCTCAACCCTGGTGACCTCTAACTTTGCTGCCAAGGCCTTGTTCTAAGAAAAGGTTATGTCTAGTCTGCTCTAAAGATTTACGATCCTCTGATCAATAGTGGCATCTATAGGCAAAATGGGTGACCTGTCACCATCCTCGTCTTTGGCGATCATCCGCTCTTGCAACCTCCGATATGTCTCATCCTCCTCCTCATCCTCCTCATCCCTCTCCTCCTCTCCTCAGACCTCCTCCACATCTATATCAAGAGGCTATCCTCTAATGAATGGATCCTCCTCTACGGGCATCTCCACCTCCTCTCCACCCCTGACATCTCCTCGGCCCTCACCTCCACCTCCTTCTCTCCACCCCTAACCATATCCTCGACCCTCACCTCCGCCTCCTCCTCACCCCCTCTAATCTCCTCTCCCACCTCCTACTCAATTGGCATCTCTCTCTCCTCACCCTCCTCACGAACAGGTGACAATGGTGGACCACCCACCCTCTGCCTAAATCTCTTGGGTTGTCTCTACCCTTTGTCATCCCTCCTCCTCCTAGCACCTCTCCCACCTCCTCCATCCCCTCCTCTCCTGCCACCCCCATCATCCCCATCTTCTCTGCCTCCATCCCCCCTAATTTCATATCTGCCTCTATCCCCCCTGCTGCCATCCTTGCCTCCATCTCCCTTGTCGCCATCTCTCCCTCCGACACCTTTTCCATCTCTGCCTCCATCCTTGCCACCCCGACCTCTCCTTCATACTCGTAGGATAACTGATCTTTGATCTATGGGCAGTGTACCATCTGGATCTGTCAATGTGATAGGCTTATGAATCTACCACCAGGCATCGAACTCAGAAGATGTCCCTGGATCTGCTGGACCTCCCCTCCACATCCACTGAAGAGCAACAAGACCATCTAACTACTACTCGACCACTATCACTAATATAGGTGGCCCCCATATGGTCTCTCTGGAAGACCATGCATACTCTGCAGTGCCTACTGGCACATCTTGTTGCTCCTCGAACTGTCATAGTACCCATTGGGGCAGATACATCTCTATGATACGTTGACTCTAAACTGTACAACCGGTCAAGTATCTAAACTGTCTGCACAATGATAAATGGCCATCCTCATCTGATCATTGGGCACAATCTTTATATGACCTCCACACGAAAATAATCATGGTGTCAATCCTGTGATGCCAATATCCAATATCCCCAACACGATTTTGACTGACTGAACCCACATATAGATAGACATATGACATCCCATCGCCCAACTGCTGCATTTGTACTAGTGGCCAAAAAATAGGAATGCGCTCCCATGCCCAGATCATGAGAAGAGTAGTCTCACAACTGATACTTTGGCCCTAATGGTAGATGACCTCAAGTAGTTGATGATATAACATGGCCAACAAACAAGGTCTCCAAGAAAAAACGGTCCTCTGTCCTCGCATACAGACTAGTACATCCCCCCATCCAATAGGAAATCCATGACCACGACGATCTGGAATCAGTAATCCAGCAATCAGAGTCATAAGCATAGCATCCCACCTAGGAAACTAGTTGGCCACGACATCCTAGCCAATCTCATAACCATCGATACCCATCTGGGCATCACTGACATCCTCATACATCTCTAGTAGGGCCTGTTGCCCTCGATGCGGTTCATATACAACCCTCTCTCCACTGATCGGTATGCAAAGAATACGATACACATCCTCTAAGGTGATTGTGGCCTCTCCTGTAGGCAGCTGAAAAGAGCAAGTCTCTGAGTGCCACCTCTCGCATAGAGCTATCAACAAACCCTTGTTTTCCTGAATAATGGGAATATATGCGATATAGTATAAACCCAGTGACATCAGGTGTTGCCTCTCCCTATCATTTAAGCAGTCTCTAAAGGCGTACGTTCTCAACCTGAACTCTCATGTGTAAATCGGCACAAGTCATCTCTGCACAGGAAAGGACAAGAATTAGCACACATAGAACAACATTGTTGATAGGTTGCTACTATGGGGAAGTCAAAGGTGCATCTAAAACTAATCTCTGCACAAGGTCAACACAAGTCAACTCTGGTCAACTACAATTATGTCACATTGACCACAAATGCGTCATGATTTGTCACTTGTGGCTCTTCACATCACAGTTACGTTGAAATATGTCAAATGTGTCGCCCTATCTAGGAATTGTGCAACCTAACAATGAATGTGTTGTTTGACATGGCAATTGCGTTGTGATTTATCAAATGTTTCATTCGACCTAGAAAGTGCGTCGTAACATTGTAGATGCGTCGCGGAGTGCCTCACTTGCATTGCAACCTAACGATTGTGTTGTTTCCCCTCACGAATGGGTACTCAAACAAAATAACCTAGCTACCTAGTGCACTTGCATCGCGACACAAGAAAATGTGTCGAACGCGAAGGCATTTGTGGCTTACACGACATCATTTGCATCGCAACACATCTGTTTAACCCCCCACAAACCCTCATAAATGCATTAAATTAAAAAATTGACAAATGGGATAGGGTACTTATTGGTGTCTCTGTGCCCTCAGGTCGTCGAAAGTTCCGCACGTGGTATCCATGGTGGTCTGTCACTAGAATCACCATCATCTCTTCGAGCTCTGATCACTAAAAATTCTATATAACAAATGAGAAAATGACACTTGGTTTTGCCTTTTCAACCTATTTATAGGTTGAAAATTAGGGTTTTGACCTAATAGGTTTGTACTAAAAGCTCCTTTGACCATCTTTGTCTGGCATTTTGGCTAGCTAAACGTCCTCTGTCTCTAAATTTGATCGCACCATTGTTCCTCTGGCCATTAATTGAATTAATCAAGACACTTTCAAAAAAAAAATTGATCCCTAGTCTAAATTCGAAAATTTTCCCGAGGGGGCAAAGGCACTCTGTACCTTCGTTGGGGCATATTCTGGACTTGTTTTCTTTGCCACAATGCGACAAGCTACATTATGACAAAGAGGGGAAAATGTAGACACATAAAAATGACTAAGGCCTGCAAGCACTATTTTACCACCTTTCCTCCTAACATAATTATGACATTTTAATTATGTTTTTAACCCACCTTCAACTATTAATTAAATAATTCATAATTAATTAATTAATTCATGATCTTTCATTCTTCGTGATTATTAAATAAATAAATCTTATTTATTTATTTATTTAATATGTCACTAATTATCAAAGTCTTCTCATAATTAAATAAAGTCCTCAATTTATTTAATTAATCTTTATCATTAATGTCCTCTGGATTATTAAATAAGTATATTTTAATATATTGATTTAATATGTCACCAATTCCTAAATCCTATCTTAATTAAATAGATTCATTAATTTATTTAATTAATTAACTACCTCTTCTAAATTAAATAATTATTTTTAATCATTTAATTGCTTAATGTGACACTTTCATCTTTTTAAATAAAATAATTTATTTAAAAATGTCACTGATTCTTCTTTTAGTAATTAATTTCAAAAATCAATTACTCATTATCTCACAAATCCATATTTTGAATTAATTTAATTCAAAATGGAAATATTCTTCTACACATCAAGTAATTGCTAAAATTACTGATTTTCTAAAAACTCATCTCCTTATCTTCTAATTTTTACTAATTTCATCTCAATGTCACGTTTATTCTCTACCATTGATTTAATTTCCTAAATTAAATCTTGTCCACACTTTTGGGGATTTTTAACCCCAACCCTAATTGAGAGTTGTCATTTTGAATCTTGACCATTGATTCTAGGGAGTTCCTCAATCTCTCATCTTGTTCGTCCATTCAAGATTGCATTTTCTATAAAATGAAAATTTTGTTCTCATTTTTCACATCTTTTATTACTTGCATTTTCTCTTATTATTATCTTCTTGCATACTTGCATTTTTCATTTTAGTCTCTTGCATTATAGAATTAATTTTCTTGTGCAATCATATTTTTACAAATCCTTCAAAGTATTGTTTAGGACTAGGCATATAGAGTTTTCTCATCAAATCTGAGGGCATTCATTATCACAATAAGCTAAGGAGGTACAATGGAAATCAATCATGGAGGAGAGAAGATTGGGTGAGACTGTTCTAGTTTCATTTCTTTTCTCATTTATCTCCCATGTATTTCATTGTTATGTTTGGATTTAATTAACTATTGCATGCATATAAGACTAACAAATCTATTTTGCAAAAATCCATCATTACAGTTAGCAGATTTTATTTGGTGTTAAAACTGGGCCTTGAGTCATAGTTCAAGCATACTTTCCAAGAGCCATTCCATTCACTAACAAGTATTGAGATACTTGTTGGATGATCAATATCAAGATGGTTGATGTTTTGAAAGTGTTGTGTTTACAAGCCAGTCGAATTGGAAAGCTTAAATATAGGCATGAGGATATTCTACTTTTGTTTATTCTATTTTTGAATGAGCTATGTCTTGATTGATTAAAATATTCTTGTTGTTCCTTGCACATAGGGGAAGGTATTGATTTATTTTAAAGAAAATTAGAAGATGCTTACTTTGTTTATGAAATGCTTGTAATTACTCCATAATAGGAGGATTATTTTTATCTACTAGATATGAATAAGCATAGGAAAGCATGAAGCTTATTCATAACTTAAACCCTTTTAATCAAAGGGGTGATACTCTCGAATGGAGTCATATATTGTTATGACAACTCTTCAATTGAGGCCATGCATTGTGTTTGTATTTAATCCATGATAGGGGAGACGTTTGTCATGGGTATTGTTATTATACTTTATATGATTAAACATGGGTAAAAGAGACTTTTTTTCATTAGTATTTTTATTATACTTATGATTTAACATGGATAAGAGAGACTATTTTCATAGGTATTGTTATTATACTCAATATGATTAAACAAGGGTAGGAGAGATTGTTTATAATAGGTATTGTTATTATACTAGATATAATCAAACATAGACAAGCTTAAGGAACACTCATAGCTAGATATTTAATTATGTTGGATAGCTAGTAGGTTACTCCTAAAAAATATTTTCTAATAAAGGGAAGGAACTAGTCATTTTCTTTATGAGTTGTGTTTCCTTAGGTTGTTTAAAAGATAGGTTATCTTGGGGAGTATCTTTCCCATGGAGAGGGATTGCCTAAGCATAGATATAATGGCCTTAAGTCAAAATGAGCTTGCCATAGTGTAGGTGAATGGTAGACCACCGCTTGATTATACTGAGTGAGAACACTTTGGCCAAATTAGTGTGAATGTTCGAAGACTCCACTAAAGAAGTGTGAATGTCGAGACTCCACTATTAGTTCACCATGTCCATTTAAATGCACGAGGGCTACCTAGAGTGGGTTATAAATCCTAGTCATGTAGGGAAAAATACCAAGCTTAGAATGGTATTTTGTATGGGGTTACCCAACTAATACCTTCGTCAAAGGGAAGGGCCATCTATCATTGATAGATGTGTGAGGGATCGCATATGATTCTGTGGTTGGCAGAAACATGCTTGAGTGATGCTTCTCCTCCTCGACAGGTGACAAAAGACCAAGGTTTTGAAAGGTAGATTCCTAGACCATCTATATCTTTTGCTCTGAAGCTCAATGGAGCTGTGTTTGTAATAGTGTACATTCTTGGAATATTGTAATTGTGAAATTATTATATTGGAATGGAATCCATAATGAATATTGTATGACATCTTTGTTCAATATGATATCTATGTTATTGGAAGACTTGAATAAATTACTTTGGATTGTAATGACAAATTGAAAGTGTGTTATTTCAATTAAGCATATAGTTATACATTAGTGGAAGAAAAATTTGTATTGCTATGTCATGGAATCATGTTTAAATCACTTAAGGTGAAAAAATTAGAAATTTTACTGTGAAGAACATCGAGGTTGTTACATCTGTTATAGCTCAAAATTTTATTCAAGAGGTATTTAGGTTACATGGAATTCCTGAAAAGATTATTTCTGACAAGGATGCTTGTGTGACATCTAGGTTTTGTCAAATCTTATTTTATTCACTTAGGACATAGTTGAGCATGAGTTCAACATATCATTTGGAAACTGATGGTCAAACTAATATAGTGAACCAAGTATTAGAGGATCTATTAAGGATATATTGCATGGATCAACAATACATGTGGGAAAACTACCTACCTTTGGTAGAATTTGTGTATAATAACTCTTATCATTTCACAATCAAGATGGCTCTATTTGAAGCATTGTATAGCAAGAAGTGCCAAACTCCTATAAGATGGGATAAGCTACAGGATGGGATAAGCCTTGGGATATAAATGTTATCAGAAATGGAGGATCAAGTAGGTATAACTAGCCAAAGGCTAGCAAAAGCTAATTATAGGCAGAAGAGTTATGTAGACCCCAAGCGAGTACCTAGACATTTCTCAATAGGGGAGAAATTTTTGTTAAGATTTAGACCTCATAAGAGTTCTATAAAGTTTGGAAATTCATCCAAACTAGATCCACATTACATAGGTCTTTTTGAGGTTCTCGAAGAATTCAACTTGCTTATCGAATTGCTTTGCCACCAGCTCTTACTAGGATGCACAATGCCTTTCATGTGTTGTACTTTAAAAAGTATATGTCGGGAGATAATCATGTTATTGATTGTAATGATTTATAGGCATAGGACCCAAGAGTGGTAACAATCAAGCCTTTCAAAGTTCTTGGAACACGTAAGCTTCACTTATATAATAGAGAGGTTCTAAAATGCAAGGTCTAGTGGGATTAATATGCAAAAGATTCTACCACTTGGGAGGACTATGCTGAGATGAGGCAAAAATTTTCTCATGTTTTGCTAGAATTTGAAAGTCACTAAAAAAAATGTTGTTATGTTTTATGGTTTATGTTCATGTTTAATACTTAAAATCATCCGGGATGATGATTCACAAGGGGGGAATATGTTACGCCCCATTGTGTTATTACCTATTTACTGTTACTTTGTTGAGTTAAAATGCTTTAATATATGATTATGTTTTGTATATGTATCTTGATGGAAAATGTAATGGATGAATGTGTAATTCAATGTGAATTTTTTTAATGCTTTGATAATGCAATGATATATGATGCATATGAATTTAATGTTTTTGACTAACTACTATTGTGATGCACTAAGCTTGATTCAAGAACAAAATCATGCCTCCGGAAGAGAGGGGGAGTATCACTTAGGAGAAGAACTTGGTTTGGTAACCCTTAATGTGCCTATTGAGTTATCACACACTCACATCCTAGTTTGGTCAAGTTGAGTCAAGTTAGTTAGAGAAATGGTAAATAACATCCAGTCATGGTCTCAGAATGTTATGTGTTGATTATGGTTTTGGTCTTTGATTGTTCTTGATTGGGAATTTTCGATTCAATCCTTGTGTTAAGTGTAAGTTCTTCTTTGTGTGTTCATAATTATGTATTAATCGATGAGTATATACATAGAATGTATATATGTATGTATGTACATGTTTACAATAACTCATACATGTGAGTATAAACATGCATGCATGTACGTAGGTAGATGTATCTACACATACTCATGTACAAATATACCATATGCATGAGAATATCAATTGGGAATATGCGACATATATATACATTATGTATATATACTGATCGATGGATATGTAAATATATGTGTTTGTATGGATAATTAAAATAATGGCATATGTATATAATATGTATATATATTAATATATATAAATATATGAGTATATTAAATACATACATATTAATATATGTATATATAATCATCAGTATATATATATATATATATATTTATGTGATTGGTGAACAATGATTTATAATAAACACGTATATATATTAATATAACAATAGAAGTTATATTATATATATATATATATATTACTAATATATATATTGATACATATTTAAAAGTACTTTGAAATGTTTATAAAGTAAGCATAACACATATGTAGTGTGGGCCTCATAAAGGAGAATGACTTAAATAAAAGTCAACATAATGTGAATATATGATGCACATATAATGTGTGCAAGAAAGAGTTTAAGCCAACACATGAAAGTGAATATAATGCAAAGAGTATAAGTTAGATAGTGTATTGTTATGTGCAAAGTGAATAATATTTTCTTAAGTTTATTAAAGTGCTTGAGCAACACTATAGTAAAGTGTTTCAATATATAAAATTTTGTGTATAAACCCACGCCAACATGATGATGTGTAAGAAAACAATGTCATAATAGGTGGAGTAAAAAAAAATAGGAGTCTAGAATCCAACACTCAACTGAAAATGAGCATGCAAACTTTGTCAAAGCCAAAGATGGTTGAAGCTTAAGAAGGTAATCAACTTGCATAACAATTAGGAAACCTATAGATATGCATTGTTTTGTTTGGAATCAATAAAAAAGTCATTGTTAACACTTGAAAAGGGTGAATCATCCATTTTAAGAAGCTGGAAAGAGAGGGATGTTTATGTGTTGCAAATTATAAGTTTAAAGAAGCCACATTTCATTCTAAATGGCTGATTCGATGCATTATAAGTTTGTTGTTGAAGTGATGGTAGAAAGGAGAGAAAAGGTGGTGAATTTAGTAGCTCATTTGTAGCACTAAGTTGCTCATATTTAAGTATAAATGGAGGCAACTTCTCTACCTTTTGTTACACTCATTCATTCTGATTTCTTGATTCATAATTTTGTTGTAGTTTTCTGTGCAAGTTTTTTTTTTAGAGCTTTAATGAGAAAGAGAGTTTGTTTTGTGGATTTGCATTTGTTGAGAGTTTTGTGAGAGGCTAGAATTAAATATAGGTTGAGCTTGGAAAGAGCAACAAGCATGATTATGGAAGTTGAGCTTGGGAAGTAGTATTTTCATTTGGAGCTATAATTCCAAGCATGTTTATTTTTATTACTCTATTCTTTTTATGTTGAAATATTATTTGTCTATGAATGCCATTATTTGTGGAAAGGATGATTTAAATGCATGTTAAGCTTGCTTGAACAATCTTAGTTTATTTATTATTTTGAATAAGATTGCATGATTCTTAGTAGAGTCTTGTTTTGGTGAAACCCTTTCAATTGGAATATACATATATACTCTAGATTGTAATTTGTGTGGTTATTTTGTTATTGGAACTATACTTATTTTGTTAATACTATATGTATGTTGCATGAATTGTGAAGTATGAGTTAGAAGTGCTTTAATGGAAATGTTAGTTTGAACATGGGTAGTTAACTTGGTTATTCTTGGGGTTAGGATAATCCATGGGAAAGGGAGTAACCTAGTTGGTCACTTAGTATGTGTGCATGTATGATTATCTTGGTTATTCCTAGGGTTAGAATAATCCATGGGAAAGGGAGTAACCTAGTTAGACAATCTATTATGTCATCACCTTTTAGACTGAATGTATGTTATGATTGAAAAGAGTATGAATGGTCAAATACCAAATCGAGCTAAGGGTGGGTGAACATACAACCTACAGTCAAAGTATTGGGTTTTGAATTCTTTGGAAAAATTAGTGTAAGTAGCCATTATTTACACTATCGATTCACTGTGATCCAGGTTTGCATACTTGGTAGGGAACGTCATACATACAGGTTGTATCCAATATATGGTAGCTCTAGATATGTAGGACACAACACCATGCTTAGGAAGGATAGTATTATGAGGTTACCAAACCAATCTCTTCATCAAAGAGTAGGGCCATCTTACCAGTTAGGTAGATGTGCGGGGGACTGCAATAAGTCTGTGGTTGATAGAAAAGCACTTGAGTGATGCTCTCCTTCATACAATTGGCAGCCAGGATTTGAGGATGTACGCACCAATTTTAGGGACACCTAGAATATATGAACTAGTAATGGGGACATCTAGGAGGTATGCACCAATATTGGGGAAATCTAGATCATTATATTTTTTTTGTATGTCTATAGCATTAAGCTCATGGAAGCTATGTATGTAATCATGTTTCTCTATCTTTATTTAAAATTGTAAATGGAAAAATGTTATCATGGGATTATGTAATATGGAATCATTACTTGGGAGTTTGTAATGTTTCTTTTTAAATGCAATGGAAAAGTTTGAAATGGGATTATTTCAAATGTGCGTCTTATTATTGAATTAGAAAATTAAAAAAATTATTGCTAAATTTTGGTATTCATAAACTATTCACATGTGGGTAAAACATAGTAAAAATCAATGGGTAGAACATTTAGCATGCTACATCTCTCTCCCTCTCATTATATACTTCTCTATCCCCCTCTCTCCCTTCATTATATATTTCTCTATCCCCCCTCTCTCCCTTCATTATATATTTCTCTATCCCCCTCTCTCCCTTCATCTCTCTATGTATCTCTATCATCTCTCTCTATCTCTCCATCATATATCTCCCCCCCTTCCCCTTTCCCCCTCCTCCTATCTCTTTATATCTCTCAAATAATTTATTTATATTTCTCTCCCTCCCCCCTCTCTCTATATATCTCCATATCTTTATATTTCTCTATTCTCCCTCTCTTTCTCTCCCTTTCCCTCTGTCTCTTTCTATCTCTCTCGCCATTTATTTATGTTTCTATCCCTCTTCCTCTCACACAATCTCTCCCTCTCTCTTACTCTGTCTCTATCTATCCCTCTTTGCCTCTATCTCTTTATCCTCCCCCTCTCTCCCTCTCTCCCTCTTTGTCTCTCTCTCCCTCTTCTCTCCCTCCCCTTCTCTCCCTCCCTTCTCCTTGCATATCACTTTGAACTATTTCTCACTTTCTCCTTCTCTTTATCTCTCTCCCTCTTTGACTCTCTCTCTATATCCATCACTCTATCTCTCTTCCATCTCCCTTTCTCTCCCTCTCCCTCTCTATCTCTCTATCTCTTCCTCTCCTTTTATCTATTTCTATATCTTTCTCACTATCTATATATATCTCTCTCTCCCTCTCTATTTCTCTATCATATCTCTCCATCTCTCTTCCTACCTATCTTTATATATCCCTCACAAAATCTCTATCTCTCTAGATATATATATATATCCCTTCATCTCTTGATATCTCTATCCTTCATCTCTCTTTATCTCTTCCCCTTCTCCATATCTCTATATCTCTCTCCCTCTCCTCTTCTCTCACTCTCACTCTTTTTCTCTATCTCATATATGCCTCACTCTTCCTCTCTATCTCTATATCTCTCTCTCCCTCCCCTCCTCTATCTCTCTTATTATCTCTTTATGTCTCTCTCCCTCTACTTGTCTACTCTCTCCCTCTCTTTCTCTATTTTTCTATCATCCCTTCCCCTTTCCATGCCCCCTATTTATTTTTTCATCATCGTTTCTCTCTATATATCTCACTCACTCTCCCCTCTCCCTCTCCTTCTACCTCTTTCTATCTCTCTCTCTCATCATTTATTTATGTTTCTCTCCCCTTCAATCTTTATCTCTCTATCTCTCTCCTCTCCCCATTTCTCTCTCACTATCCTCTATATCACTATGTCTCTCTTTCTTTATATTTCTCTATCCTCCCTTTCTCTCTTTGTTTTCTTCTATCTCTTTTTATATTTCTCATCATTTCTCTATGTTTATCTTAGAAAATGTTCCTCATACTACTTCAACCTAACTCCTAATTTTTAATATATTGGTTATTTTAAGATCCAAGAGTACCATAGATTTTCTTTTCTTTTCATGATGATGCTCATGCAAATGTCTTATCTATATCAATTGGCAATTGATACCCAATCATTTTTTAAAGAGATACATATTCTCTTCTTCAATTGAAGGCCTAATATATACTTGTACATTCCCAAAAGGCTCAACCTTAAAGATCATACTTCATAGCTAATGAGTTCATGAATCCAATTATTTAGTTTGATGGTAGCGTTACAAGGGAAACATGGAGAGAAGAATCTAGTGAGGTTTCTAACTTGAACCCAATTGAAAAAAATATATTTTCACATGTTGCAATGACCATAGACCAATTATAAGCTAGGTGATTTAGATCTAATTAATCAAGTATGATAATAGAGCCTAACATGTGAAGGGGGAAAATCCATGATTCTCCCAATATAGGATCAATATGATAAGAATTTGGAATAAAGTTATATAGCAATATAGGAAAAAAATAATAGTATCAAGGTATGTGGAATAAAGTTATAAAATGTGTACATTTTAGAAGCCACATGAGGTCTTCATGTTTATGAGCCACAAAATGTGCTCATTTTTTGTGTCTCATAAAACAAACGCGCATTTTATGGCTCATAAAGTGCGCTCACATTTTGTGGCTCGTAAAACATGCTTGTGTTTTGTGCCTTATAAAACACACTCATGTTTGATAAGGCATGGAATGTTACCAAGCCATAATGCGGTTGTGTTATACATGATTTTGAACATAACATTTGTTATGTAGAAAATTGGCCATTTCGTCACCTTTTTGTACACCATTTCCATGCACTCACCCCAATATCAATTTGGAATATTTTTTTTAGCTATTTGAACTACAAAGATAAGAGGGAAAAAAAAATATTTGATGGATGAACAAGGTTCTTTAATCACAAATCACACTTTAAGATAATTGTGTTCTTTTATAATTGCTATGGAAATATATTTTCAAGGAGGACAACAAATGGTTGGATATACAAAACCACTTGAATATATAGTTAAATATTGTAGTCCTAATAAACTTGATATTAGTTACAACAAGGTTTTAGACCAAATCCTCTCTCTTAAATATCTTGAGAGGGCTCTTTTCTCTATCTTATAACATTTTTTTTGGTTTTGATGGGGTTCCTATATAATTTTATCAAACTATGAGGTGTCACATTAATGATGATTTTATATGCTTTATCTCAAAGCCCTTGGAAAGCGTTCTTTAGGTTCAAATATCAATAAGGGTTTAAGTAAATGTCTTCCTAAAGGGAGGAATCAAGATACCATTTCTAGTTCATGTCCTATTACTTTATTGAACACTTCATATAAAATTATTGCCAGCGCTCTAGCTATATGAATTAAATCTATGGTTCAAGGTATTATGAGAGCTAAATAAACTAAATTTCTTAGAGGAAGTTATATTCTTGATATTTTATTTTTAGCTTGGGAATCTTGTGAATGGGCTCAATAGTTAGGTAAAAATACTTTTCTAGTCAAATTAGATTTTGACAAGGCATATAAAAAATATGATGGGGATTTATCATCAAAATAATGCAATGGTTGAGTTTTGGGCCCAAAATTTGTGACACTGTTCAAATTCTCTTCAAAGATACTAATGCTCATGTTGTGGTTAATAAATATATTTATGATCATTTTCCTTTGCAATTCTCTATAAGAAAAGGTTTTCCTTTATCACCCCTTCTTTGAGTACTTATTAGAGATGTGTTAGGATAGTTATTCCACAAAGCTAAGAAACTAAAACTTATACATGGTATCTCCATCCCTCATAATATGTGGTAATCAATTCTAGTTTTGTTGATGACAACATACTTTTCCTACAAAATTCAAAAAATAGTTGACCAATATTTAGATACTTTTTGTATCTATATTGTTATGGCTCCATCTCTTAGTTATGTAATCACAAAATAAAGTTCCTTATGACACAAGTTGGCCCCAATCCTCATTGGTTCTTAAAGACTCAAAATAAATTAAACATGGTGAAATAACTTGACACCTTGGCATTCTTTACATCGGCTTGGTCTATCCTTTGTTGAAATGTGGAATTGATATTTGAATAGAAACACAAAATGTAAAAATTAATTGTGAAGACAAATTTATCATTTTTTTGAACAATTCAAGTCACCAACATAATTTTTCTTGTTACACACATTTATTTTTCTTCATGTTGGATGTTGTCTTGAAGAGGTTATGGGAATTTGTGAAAAATTATTTGGCTATTCCTTTGAACTAATTGGATAGTAATGTTGGGTGCAAAATCATCTCTGGGATCCAATGCATCTAGCCTAATTCTAAAGGTGAGCTTAGTATCATAGATGTTGAAACTCAATGAACTTGTTTCATCACTAAATGGATCACTAGAGTCAATGAAGGTGATGAGCCATGGAAGAATTTATTATATATTCATTCAATTAGTAGAATTTCAAAGCTTTATTGTAAGAGAATTTTTAAAATTACTTCTCTCTCAATCTTAGGTATTGTTAAAGAAAAAAAAGGAATTACACATGAGTTAGAGCAGACTAACTAACCAATCAACACTCTTAAAAGTAAGAGTGATGGAGTGAATAAAGCAATTATGGATCTTCAACAACATGGGGAACATGAGTGTAAAGACTACTCAAACCTTGATCTCTTGGCTATACTCCCAAGCCTTACAAATATAGGTATGCATTTGAGTTATAACTGCTTGAGCAAGAAATAACATGCATGAAATTATCATTGAGGGAAAGGGTATACTCAAAGAAATGGGGAATATTCTGATGTAATGGAGGTAACAATTTGTAGTCTTAATAGTAGTCAGGGAGCACTTACAAAAGTGTCGAGGCTAGTGCTAGATACATTCTTGGTACTATGGAATATGTAGCAAAACTACTTAATAATCGATCTATAATCTAGCTTAAACTGTTGCAGACTGCGAAGTAAAGATTCAATCAGATTGTGAAGGTTGGAAGAGCTGTGTTTAAAACTATATTTTTTTCCATGAAATGAGATAGTTATGTGATGTTAGCAAGAAGAAACATAAAATATCTGATAGGTTATTTTGATATGAAGGCTATTGTTGGTTATGCACAATATAGTCTATTTGTCCACAATTTTCAACTGCTCTATTGAGAAGTTTACCTCACTCTTCAAGTGGATATCATAACAATGCTAAGTTTTGTTAATATCTATTTGATTCATTATTTGTGGGTTCCTCTATTGATCCTTCTTCAAGAAACTGCTTGATTCCTCCATTTTGTAATTAATTTGACTTTTCTCCCTATTATTGTGTTGTGTCATTTTGTATCAATTGTATTGTGTCATTTTGTATCAATTGTATTGTTTGTATGCCAGTTACTTTATGCTAGTGATTGTTAGTTGTTGCTTCACTTCTTCAAATCTTGCTTGTTCCTTTAAATTTCTTGATTTGTTCGATTTGGTTTTCTTATTAATGTATATATTTTATTTTATTTTATTTTATATTACATATCTCCTTACATTTCTTTTTGATAAATAAAAAAATAAAAAATAATATTTTTAAATATTTTAAAAAATTTAACATATAAATTTATACATTAATTAAAAAAAAAACTACTAAGCAAATCTCATCCAAAAGAAAGCTTCAATAATGCTAAATTTGTAATGCCCTACCATGCAACCCTAGAGGAAGTTTCAATTCACAATAAAAACGTACTAAATTTTTTTTTTATTAAAGTGAATTAAACATACATGTTCACCTATAATTGACAACATCCCCTAAGGCTACGTAACCGAGATTACTTAAACCCCATTAACATACATCATCTAAATTACATTGCATTAAATAACTCAAGTAATAAACATTCATTCAACATAAGTAAATACAAGATAGGAAAAGAATATCCATAACATATATCCATTACAAGATTACAATCCTCATTCCTAGAATGAGTCAAAATACATAAGTATTACAATTACAAAATCCACCTCATAATAACAAGAGGGGTATAAACAACTCATTACAATTTGAAATACAACAGTGCTAGAAAAGAATAACAAGATTCACGAGCTGTCCAACTGGATGTCTCACCTCCATGAACTGAAAATCAATGGGGACCCAACGGTTTTGGTGCATGTTCCACCCAACCAAGTGGTACCCGAAGGCCCACCCCCCATGCTAGGAGATAGTAACAAAGTAACATGGACAAGGAATCTACTACCTCTAACCAAAGGCAGACTCATACTGACACATACTGATATAACCAAACAAATGAACTAAACAAGTATAACATTCACATCACTGACATAGATCACATTGCTTCCAGACAAAATAGATCAAGTATGTTCAAAGTACCATACACATAAAATAATTAACAACAGTTATCTTAGATAGAGTGTCATCGCATAGTAGTAATGAGATCTCCTATGGGCATTCTTCATAGGTTCCGGCATAGGTAATCCTGGTGACCTCAACCGAATCTCAACCCTCATACTCACTCAAGCGGAATCAACTACCTCTCGTACGGACAAGATAGTTGATCTTGTCATTCCAAGCCTTCCCACTCGTCCCAAGTCTAAACAAGCCCTTGTGTCTATGAGTGAGGTAAAATTATCTTGATTAGTGAGAAGTTAGTCCTAATCTTCTAAGTACATTACTTTAATTATCACTTATTAAAAATACTTTCGAAAGTTATCCGGTTTACCTCTTTGGGCTCCGGCCCCTAACAAAAGCCACTCTTCTAATGGATAACACACAACCAAACCAATCACCAAGGGAGTCACAAGTGCATGCAACCTAAGCATCATAACCACTCCAACTCAAGGAGGAAACAAATAAAAGAACTCACTCCAAACATCTTGGAGGAAACAACCACACGTAATCCACTCCTTTCACAGGAGGTACAAAACATCCCTGTTCGTGAAAATCAGGTAAATAATGAAAACATAACACACACTACCCAAGGGACAAGCGAACAATAACTTAACAAGGGAATGACGCACATCCACTGGAAAACTTACAAATTGAATCTCAATCACCCGTTCTCAAGTAATTAACATAAGGGAAACAAATATTACCAATACCCAAAGACAAGGAATCATGCTATATTTGGATATATTAAATCCATATCCTAACTAATACTTTTCAGTAACAAGCCAATGCTTCAATAAAATAAATAATAACTGAATTAATTACATTTACTTTTACAAAGAGAAGATCAATTCAAATTTAACCAAATAAGATATTTCATTTGTATTTAATTCAAATACAATCATGCAAGAAGATAATTCTTTCAATTACACATCTATTACACCCGATTACTATAATTCTTTTAATTTCCACGATTCCACTTAATTTCCTAATATTTCTCATTCAACATAATATATTACAAATTAATTTAAAAGAAAGACAATTACTTATGTTAAAATATTCCACATTAATATTTAGTATATATATATATATATATATATATACAATAATTAATCATAGTCTGATAACCTACAGACAAGATATGTATCTATATATATATATATATATATAAATAATTATACATTTATCTATATATATATACATAAATATGTATATTTATTTTACATAAATCATGCTTGAAAATACTAAATATAATTTTATTTAGCAATAAAGCCTCATACTGGAGCGAACCCCAAGGTCATAGGTTTTCGGACGGCGCAGAGAAGGACATTGTAAGTGTCAAAATCCGCACACCAATGCATAAAGAATAAGGTCCCATCGGCCAGGGCACCGACGGTACCTTGTAGCGGCTAGGTACGGCCTTAACACCTGCGTGGGGGCTGCGCTTCCATGGGACATCGTGTCCCCCTAAAAGGTGGGCACGTTGTCACATGGCAGCGCCCCTCCCACATTGGAATGTGGGTGGTGGGGTCATAGCCACCATCCCAAACAATTTTTTTTTTTTTAATCTTCTTTTATTCATTTTGAATACACAGAAAACAAGATTTCGCCATTGATGGCCTGTGTAATAAATTCGTACGGAAAAGTAGAATATAATACAAATTCGTCGACGACGTTTTCTTTAAAAAAAATATAAACAATATACATTAGATCTTTAACAATTAAAAGAATAGATATATTTATATTTATCCGAATATAATACATATTAAATATATAAATATATTTGTATTTGCACTGAATATTTTAACTGATCAATTCGAGAAAATTATAAATAAAACCAGAATAGGAAATTAATTAAATTTTTCCAAAATTTCGTTCTAAATTCAAAAGGTGCAATTTAAATTTCTTTTAACACTATTCACTGAATTTTACAAAAAACAATTAAATATAGAAAATCAAACAAATCTTGTTCTTTTACTGAAGGTTTTCTACGAGGATTTGATTTTCTTTTGAAGAACAAATCTGACTAATTTACCAGGGTAAAATCTTCATACTAAAACCTAAATGTTGAACACACAATTTGAGGTTTAATTTAAACCATGTTTCTTCAATTTCCCCCATTTATGGAATTAAAAGCTACAGTAAATTTAAACATTCTTCCCCAAATTTTAGATGGATTAAATCTAGATTCAAACAACAATTTCCAATTCACAAATGATTTTAACAACAAATTTGAAAACAATATAATATGAAATGAATCAAACAAGACAAAACCTGGAATCCAAAGCTACAAAAGAAGATGAATATCTGATGCAAGCTTCCTCCCAAGAATTCCTGAAATTTTATCAAACGTGCAACGGATCCAATCCAAGAACTTCGATAATTGCAACAAATTATTCTCCAAACAAACTCTACAATCCAAAATTGCTCCAAATCCTTCTTTGTGCAAGTTTTTCCAAAAATTCATTTTTTCCCATGCATGAATTCCTCTCCAAATAATTTCCTTCGAAATCAAATACATGCAATTCACATATCTCCAAAAATATCTTACACAACCCTAATTTTCAAATGCATGCAAATTGAAAATAGATATTTATTTCCTTTTTCCATTTTCGAAAACCCCAAATTGATTTTAAAATGCAATTTCACTTTTCTTTCAATTCTTTTAATTTAATTTAATTTAATTTATTTCAATAAGCTCAATTAATTAATTTTAATTATTTAATAATTAAATTCAACCTTTTCCAAGATTAATTTAATTAATTAAACAAATTAAAATTTAATTAAATACAATTTCATCATCAACATAAATATTTCATCTAAGCATAAATTTCACTTAATATTAAAATAACCTCTACTTTCAGCAATGCAATAATTCTAAAATATTGATTAAATAATAAAGCATCCAACATAATCAAATAACATTAATAAGGTAAAACATGACTCAACAATCAGGACTGACGACACACTAAGGCTAGGGCGTAGACCTGACACATGTTACCTAGCTACTATCTCCCTTTCAACTTAATCGTTGGATCGACACACTCAGACCTGTGAAACCAGGTGGAGTCGATGTCATATACCCGCAACCTGAAAATCAAATAAACAACATCATACAATATATCCAACATATAATACACATCGTGAAGAAGAAATCACGGATTCGCAGGACGCTTGCAAGCGAGTGATGCGAAACCGTCCTCTTCACCAATACACTCATCAAAGACTGACATCAACATCATAATCGATAATCTCATAATAACATCTCATGCTAACTCTACTAACATCATTAATCCATGATGCATGTGAAACAATAAACAGATATCCACAACACACAATAATAGATGTCGCTCAATAGTAACGATCAAAACATCATAACAAAGCGTGTCCAATACCAAAATCTTTGCAACCAAATAAAACATAAAACAACCTAAACAAGAAGCTAAACGAAGGAGTATTACAAAATTGTTCAAGTGTCTAAATGAATAGTCCATCGGATTTACAAATTTGCAGTGAGAAACCCCAAAATCCGTCAAGCACACCGAGAAGGTCGTTCCATTACCTCCACGGTAAGACATCATTGCAAAAAATAAACTTACTAGGCCTAGAAAACCATCCTTTTAACAGCATTATCCCTTCAAGATGTTACTGGATCGCTTTTAGCCCAAGTGTATGCCTTCCATTGGACAGAAAGAGATATCTAACCCCATCCTCTCATAAAAGAACAATTTTCGGGCAGGCTATGTCATAAATGCTCTGAACTCTGGGTGTTTGGATTAGGCATTTCGGTCCAGGAATCCTCTAATCATCAGAATGGCTTCTGCTTTGAGCGCAACCTCTGTATCCGCAGCACTGCTTCAGAAACCTTTCAGTGGCTCAACAGTCAAGCTGTGCTCTCCATCTGTTGTTGTGGGTAAGTTCATATTTTACCATACTGCAAACCTTTGACAGTTGGATTGTCTTATTCCTATCTAAGAATTATTGGGTTCAATCTATTTTCTATGGTTGATGCACATATATATGTTAACAGGTCTTCCGGCCTTAAAAGCGCCCAGAATTACGTGCTCTGCTAGCAAGGCGGTGAAGGAGGAGAAGAAGACTTTTTTGAACAATGGAAACTTTGGCCTGAGTGCTGCAGCTATGAGTGTGGGTATTTCAAGCCCTGCACTTGCTCTGGTAGACGAGAGACTGAGCACTGAAGGAACAGGACTTAGTTTAGGATTGAACGACCCCGTTCTGGGATGGATTTTAGTAGGGGTCTTCACTCTTATCTGGAGTCTGTACTTTATCTACACTACAACTCTTGATGAAGATGAGGAGTCTGGTGGTCTTTCTCTCTAAATAAAACTTCATCCTATGGGTATGCTCAATTTTTTTGTATTTATCGCTAGTTATAACTTGTAAATCTAATACATTTGGAGTAATCCTATGCAGCCTTCATTAATTATTTCCATTGGCCGTGAGATTAAATATGCTTCTCCTTTCTAGCCTCGAGTCTATTCACAATCAATGCGAGGAGAATGTAGTGAGCATTGGTGTGGAGGAAAAAAATTAATTTCCACTTTTAATAATGTATATTTTCTTCCTTTCCTGCTGTAAATCTATGGCTGAGGTCGCATGGCTGCTTTTCACCGTGAGGGGCATGTTTGTATCACATCTTAAGATTGTTGGAACATTGCTAGACCTCGTCTAATATCTAGAATTCGCCATATCTCCCCTGAAGATATGAGTCAGCTTGTTACAGTAGAAGAGGGTTAAGTGTCTCCATTACCATTACACCATAACCTGTAGACAATACACTTCCACTTTTTTGGTTGGATGTTTTGTAAACCTTCATCTTTGAAGAATATTGTTGAATGCAATCTAATGTAGCCAGCATATTTTGTAGTTAGCACATTTGCAGGTTTCTTGAGTTTATTCTTGTTTCAGTTGATTAGAAATCTAGTCTTTAGCTTCGCCTACTATATGTTGCCAGTCCAGAATAAGTCACTTAATTATATTTCAAACAGGAACCTCACATATGAATCTATGTATTTTAGATACCTATTCATATTCATAGCTTTGCCTTCAGCAGTAATTTTTACTATTAAGTTTCTTCTTCATCTAAGTCATCATGGTTTGATTTAGGCTGTAAGTTACTCACACTAATAGGAAGTAATACTTGTCTATTGAGAAACAGGACTCTAGTGCGATATTGTAATACCCTTTCAAATTTCAACTTGATATTGTTTGAGCATGGAGAAAATGAAGGGAACATGATGGAGAGAATGAGCAAACGGAACTCTTTTCTCTTTTTTTTGGAATAAGATTCGAACTTGATGGTTAGGAAACCAACGAGTTTATCTGACATTGATCCTCATGGCAATCAATGTCCCTATAGGTTATCATCAAAGAGCCCCTCAATGAAGAAACTAAAATGAAAAACATGTCTTTCCAAATGTATGAAGATAGCTTTGGAAGCTCCTTTTAACTGAAGAACAATATTATAGCTTTGGAAGCTCCTTTTAACTGAAGAACAATATTATAGCTTTGGAAGCTCCTTTTAACTGAAGAACAATATTTTTGTTTTACATAAGAGTTACAACAACAGAAAGAAATAATATAAAGTAACCTTATAATGTCAAGCTTTGGTAAAATTAGGGATTAATGGTCTTTTTGGCGTTCAACTTCTCATGGAGCACGCTTCTTAATCTTATAAAAAATCACTGGTTGTAATTAGAGTATGATGAATGTGTTCTGATTGTTTTGAAAAGACTGATTGAGCACACATGCTTTGTGAATAGGATGTGCTAACAAGGGATATAAATCTATAGCTTTTCACCCCCACTCTCTTTCTGTGGAAAGTTTGTGTGCGTGTGCTTGAGAAAGAGGAAAGGAAAATGAAAGGTTCTTTTATAGTCCACGATACCAGACGGTCTGTTTTTGGGTCTATAGATGGCTTACAGTATATGGGATTCCTCGTGCTCCACAATACAAGAGAGAATGTAATGGTTTATGGAAAGGAAAGTTTGAATCCTATCAGAGTTTAACAACCCTTTTTGTTGTGTTTTATTTTATCTTGTTTTTAACTGTGTACACATGAAAATAAAGAAAAAGTGAGTTTACAGTAACACAACTGATGCAAAAATGAAATACAAGGTGTATATATATATATATGTATTTCTTGAGTTTAGGAATTTAGCTCTTCGCGTGTTCCTCGGTTTACAGTAACACAACTGATGCAATAATGAAATGCAAGGTGTGTATATATATATGTATTTCTTGAGTTTAGGAATTTAGCTCTTCGCGTGTTCCTCAGTTTACAGTAACAGTGTTTGAGAAAGAGGGGGCATATAATGGCTTATGGAGGAAAGTTTGTGTGCGCATGTTTGAGAAACATGGATACTGCAATGGTTTATGGAAGGAAACCATGAATCTTATCAGAGTTAAACAATCCTTTTTATTTTGTTTTATTTTATCTTGTTCTGTTAACTGTGAACATAAGAAGATAAAGAAAAAGAAGTTTACAGTAACACAACTGTTGTAACAATGAAATACATGGCTCTATATATCTATGTACTATTTGTTTGAATATAGATAAGGGAGAAGTAACAGTAACAGTCTAGAAAAACTGTCAAGTTCAAGGTACCTTGGCTCTTAACGACTCTTTTCACCATTTCCTCTTTCTTAGATTTGATTGGGAAAGAATGTTAGTTATAAAACTAAGAATTAACTTTGCCACTTCTAAAATATTAACTATAAGTTATTATGTGAAAAGTATAAGTTGTAACTTAAATCATAAGTTCAGGTTTTCTATTTAAACTTGGAACTAGTAACCACTCTCTTGCATGTGGGCCTCTGCCCTTACCACCCAAATACTATGTTATTTAGTTTTGTCAATTTAATTCCCAAGCATAAGTCAGCAATCAACTAGGTCAAGCTGATGTACATCATCCTGTAAATTTGAATAACTCAGCTTGAAAGACTGTTCACTTGTCTTTTAATGGCGACAACTCAGTCCATGAAGATAACCTACGCCTATATTTCAGCAAAGACCATTTAAACATAATGTAGTAGTTGTACATACAATTCATGAAGGGTATTGGTGTACATATATAAGAACATAGAGAATTGAAAACAAAATACAGAAAGCTATTAATACTCTGGCATCACTGTTTCATGTAAAGAGCTGCATACTTACCTAAAAACCAGACAATATTCAACAATCACTAAAATTGAGCTACCATATGATAAACAAGAAACAGAACAATTGAACTTCGGTAGAATAAAGCAAGAAAGTTTTGATGACTGTCAAAAGTGTTGTTTACTGATTAAACTTATCTATATTTTAGAGAAGCAAAATTTGAGCTTACACCTCCCCCTTGTTTTGTATCAGAGCTTACTTTTTGATATTGGATTCTCCTTTTTGAGAGGTTGACAAAATATATTGCTCACCTCTCAATTTTGTGAAGAAAAGAAATTGAGTTTATGCCTCTTCTTCCTTCGTTAGGACAGATTACGCGTCGACTTTACTACACTTTGCAAAAGTCAAGTGGTTCGGTGACAAATAGTGCTCACCTCTTGATTTTTGCTTCACAAAAATAGAGCTTACACTGATCATAGATAATCATGATCATCGACACTCAACATGATTCCCGACAGGGTGCAATGTTAGATATAGTTGGTAACTCAACTGAACCATATGATCACTTGCACCCAATTGCACCTAACATGATACTCGTGGACCGATCGTGAAGTTACTTATCTGATTGAACTGGTCGCACCCATCATGATCTTAAAATGAACGACCGTTCCGGTTGGTTTTTGGTGTGACCAACTTTCGGCACGTGGGTTATGCATGATTTTGTGCATCTTTTGTTCGTAATCAGACATCTAAAATTATATAATGTATATATAGGGGCTTCATGATCTCGTTTGTTTATTTGCTTCCCCTGCTCCCATCATTTTAGCCCGCTTGGCTTGAGTTGAGTAGAGGAAGTGGATCCTGAGATAAGATAGGGGTTTTAAGAGTAGCCGTTTGGGATTGGGTCAAGTAGAGAAGAGTGGATGTCAAAGTTCCACTTGAATCGCTTCAGTGGATCTAGAGATAAGGTATAGGCAAAAACCATTAAAGCAACACTTGACTAACAGCTACCAGTAGCTAAACACGATTAAACTTTTGAAAGGGCCTTCACACCTACAAAGAGGCCAAATAAAACCAATGAAGCCAGCCAAATCTTGTTCATTTTTTGAGGCTTTGTAGACAAGCATACAATAAAGTATTTTAAAATGGCATTGCTTCCAATTAAATTTATTTATTTTTGCCTCCTTACACATGTATGACACTGTCCTTCCAGTGAATAGCAGAGATAGAACCATAGTAGCCATGCCTAAAAAGCCAAATATGAGAGGTCCCAAAAAACTATGAAATATGTCTGAACAAAATAATTTGAGGAAAAACAATAAAACCGTCTAGCATTGTTTAGGCTGGATTTCTGGGCTCCTTTGTTTTTCGGTTGTAGTTGTGTTGGTTTTGTGTTTGACAGCTTGACTGCAGTTGTATTTTACTCATTGTGAGGTCGTTTTATTTGTTTCTGCTTGCAAGCTTGCTTTGTAATTGAATTGGAACCTCTATTTCCATTTTATCTAATGAAAAACAATAAAATAATTTACAGCTTTCATTTCAGTCAAATGTGACATACATATATAACTTCATAAAGAATTTATGATTTAGGACTACTTATTAAAGAGAGAACAGGCCAACACTAACCCCGTTCAAAAAACAGTGTTGTAACAGGTAAGACAGGAAAAATTTAAAAACCTGGCTCCTTTTTTCTATTTTTTGGCTTCGAAGAATATTAAGATTTCCTCTTCAGCATGTGATCCCATTCCATCAGCATTTTTCATAAATAGCCTGCATTTATTTATTTAAACTTATATATAAATCTGTTTCATAAAAAATGATAAGATCCATGCAACAAACAACTCTTTAAAACTTTTCCTTTAAAACATAAGATCTTTTGTGCGTAATGCTTTACATATTCATCTTCTTAATAAAAAAGAGATCCCAAGCACTAAATGTTTGCATGCACCAAGGTGCAGTTATCATTTAGGAAAACAAGCACAAAAAACGTATAGCATTTGGAATTGCAAAGGTCATCCAAACATATCTTTTTACTCTATTTCTGACAATACACCTCAACTTCCAGACAAAAGCAAGGATCGTGATGGTGCAAAATACAATCTCCTCAGAGTATACAACATGATTCACTAGCAGGGATAGTCAACTCTCTAATGCAAAAATATCATAGTAAATTTTATTTTCAGATGGTGGGCCCAATATCTAGGCTATACTGGTAACCTCAACATAAAGCTATTCATTTCACAATTTTCTCCCTTTCAATCATAATAATAATGCATGCAAGCAAGTTTATACCTGTGATTATAATATTTGTTCTTTAAGAGATTTCTCTGACTTAATTCATGAAACTTAAAGAATTATAAGATAAACATCAAGTTTCCACAGTCCATGATCATGAATTGTTTAGTTTTCTGGATTGAAACTCTGCATTTTTGTGAATCAACATTTCGGATCAAACTCCACGATCCATCCTCAAGATAATGCATGCAACTAGAGAGAAGAGAAAAATAGGATGAGATAGCAGACTTAGAAGGTTAAATAGATGAGGGGAATGAGAGGGTTAGAAGACAGAAATAGACCCAAAACATAAATACCTAAATAATAAAATAAGAACTAATCCAAATAATAAAGTAAGAAGAGAGGCCCCAAAAACAAAATGAGGAAAACATAAAGTAAGACAAAAAAGAAGAGAAGATTAAAAAGTTTGAATAAAGTCCAAAACAAAAAAAAGTGGAAAGAACTAATGAAGAGAAGAACACAAAAAGAGAAAAAATAAGAAACCAACTATAATGATTTGAAACAAAGACCAAAAGATAAAAAATAAAGAAGGGTGAAGAGAAGCAATGAAAAAACAAAGAAAAAATAGGGACAAGGAAGAAGCAAAAAGAACACCAATTGCACAAAAAATAAGGTAAAAAATAATATTAATTAAAAGACAAGACCATAAAAATAAGACAAATAAGAAAAATAAAGAAGTAAATGGAAAATTAACAAAAGGAAAGCAAAGTTAAGGACCAAACGAAAAGAGATAATCAGAAAAAGAAACTAAATAGATAAAGAATAAGAATAATACATAATAAATAATAAAATAAGATTATTGAAACAAATGAATTCAATAAAATAAAACTTTTGAAACAAACGAATTCTATAATTCAATAAAAACAAATGAAATAAAAGAAGCAAAAACTATTGAAGACAAACAAAAAAGAGGGGACCAACTAGGGAGAGGAACAAGAAGGAGACAAGGAGGAAAGGTGTCGAAAAAGGGCAAAATAAGATAAGACAAAATAAATAAGGTGTATTAATTAAACAAGAAGACGATAAAAATAAGACATAGAAGAAAATTAAAGTAGTAAATGGGAAAAAACAAGCAAAGCTAAAGCACAAACGAAAAAAAAAAGATAATAAGAAAAAGATTAACAATATTTTTCATTCATTCAAGAGTTCCATCGTGGCACTTTAATCCACGTTAGCTTTTGTCTTTGCTTACTTTCTATGTTGTCTTCCACCATATTACTCAGTGTTTTCAAATATTCAAAAGTGTCTTCTTCTGAATGCATTGGTTCCTATTCTTCAACACATCATATTCGCATACCTTTCTTGCATTTGGAATATACAAAATTTGCCTTTCTCTCTCCCTATTCTGCCTACACCACCCTTCTTCACTTATATCTTCGTCCCCTACCTCGTTATGGGTGTGTATTGCCTTCTATTTGGTCTCCATGCATGATTTCCTATGAATTTTAAGTTTTTCTTTCTATCCTGCACAAGTGTGTCCCCTCTCTCAGCTGGCTGATTTCTCTTTTAACACTACTGGCAGTCCCTTCAAATCTTAGTTTGGAAGGAGTTGAATAAACTACAAATTGAATAGGTTTCCCTTCACTAAGTCCTCAAAATCTTTTTGGTGATGTTGATTGCACTAAACCTCGATGCTCCTACATTAGTAAGTAAATTCTCGGGACGATGCTATCCCAATGCACTACTATGACTTGATGTGATAGTCAACTAGTCTTAGGCTTCTAAAAATAAGGCTCATAGTGACTTGATGAATAGTGGGCTTGTCTGTAATAGCTTGAGATTGAGAGGGTCACTCCCTCTCTCCTCACCAACAGTTCTCAACAGATTGAGGATCCTACAGCTTGGCTTTGAACAACATTGGAAAACCACTTTGAGGTACAAGTTTCATTCTCCCTCCTTTTATATAGCGCAGCTAAACACACACTTGGGGTCGTCCCTAGAGTGATCACTTTTCTAGATAGGCCACCACTACAAAAAAGGGAAGGGTTAAGTGTCTTGATATTTCTCGTCACCCAAGATTGCTCAAGGTGCAAGGAGAGAAGATATGTATACAACATGCTTTCGATGACAACACATGCATGCAAGTGCACAAAACATGAAAAACACTTGTTCTTTTCAATCACCAATTCCAAATGTTCCTAATCTAAATATCACAAACACATAATGGAACCCTGCAAGAAATTGGATTAGTAGTTTTAGATCAAAAGGTCTTCTTCCAATGACTGCCACATAGCTGAAAATTAGATATCAGTAACCCAAAAAACCTCCACCCTAATGAATGCAAAAAGCAAAATAAAAATATGAAAATTTATACCCTTTTTGTTATGACAGTCAATTACGGTGTATAGAGGCTCAGATGCGATTGACAAATGTGTCATGGGAATAAATGAGTGTGACTTATTAAACTATGACTACAGTGAATGAAAAGGTGACAACGACACATGGATCGATGACTACGGCGTTCCAAGTTAAGATTGTAGCACATGACTTGAAAGTTGTAAAAACACACATATCTGACAAAAAACAATAAAACTCATGATGCAGATAATGTAAGCAAGTTGTTAGAATGTCAAAATGATAACCAATAGTCAATGAAATGATTTGAAACAACAATGATTGGATAAATTGGACTTTTGAAAAATGATAGTCAAATGCGTCATTCTAGATGACAGATGTGGCGTTCGAAAGCTCAATTGCATCGCATCATACAATAATTGTGGCATTTTAAGGTTTAGTTGTGTTGTTGTGTAAATCAATTGTAGCAAACTCCTAAAAATCAAAATTTCTCAAAAAATTCAAAAAATTTGGTTAGTTCACGTCAGGTTCACCAAATGTAGATTGGGGTAGAGCTCATGGAATAAGAATGAATCAATGATAGCAACCACAAAACTATCTAATTCAAACTATGGAGACCCTAATCTAGCTACGAAACACAAATGACAATAGAAATCCAAATAATAGAGCAACAATACTCAATCTCTATGCCAAAGTTAAATCACCTCCATTGCTCTTCTCCATTTTGCTTTATTTGTTCTCAAATTTGTAGTATGCAACTCGTATGATGAGCTTGATGTTGATGCAAGATAGCTAGATATCAAGATAGAAAACCTTCAAAGATTGTGGTTAGGGTTGAGATGAAGGTGATGGCTTGCTTTTATAGAAATCCCAATCCAAATGAAGAGTGAGGTTTGAAAGATGAGGTATCATGATCAACGAATGAGATTAATTGAGACAAGGATAGAAAAGGATGGACAAAAACTCAAGAAATTAGTTGATATTTAGGGATTGGCTAGAAAGAAATTCAAATTAATTAATGATATCAATTATTTAATTTAAAGGAGGGAAAATGAATAATTTAATAATTAAAAATAATTATTTAATAGAAGATGGAGGAAAATGATAAATAATTAAATAAATAAGAATTTATTTAATTATTGGAAGAAAAGATAAATTAGTGGCGTAATTTAAATAAAATTGATATTTATTTAAATTAATCAAAAGAAAAATAAGGGAAAGTGAATTAATTAAATAATTAAAAACTATTTAATTAATAGAGGAATATGACATTAGAGAATAGTTAAATAATAAAAATTATTTAATTATGTATGGAAGAAGGTGAATTAGTGATAAAATGGTGCTTGCAGGCTCGGGACAATTTTTAGTTTGTATAGTATGTAACATGAAATTGCATAGGTTACAATTTATGACATTACATTTTTTCCCCACTTTATTGAGCATATATGTATTCAAGAGGAAATGAGAGCTTAAGTAAAAGGAGGAGAGTATTTTACCCAAAATGTGAAGAGGAAGAAAAGTCTCCTATCCACGCAAAGTTGCCTCCAGGGAAGAGACCTGAGTCGATACTACATAAAACAGTTAAACTATATCACTACAAACATGTTAGTTGTAGAAAAACATGTTAGGTGAAAAGTAGGAATTTAGACATCAAGAATTATTATATAGACACCAGACGACATTAATATGTATGGGTAGCAAGTTGTGTTATCATAGGGACCATATGACAATCCAATTGGCCTGTGACTGCTACAAATTGTGTTGTAGAACAACCACACAAAAGAGACAGACATTCATAAAGACAAAGTCTAGTGGGTTGTCCCCATGCTAGATGACGGATAAGATAGCTATATGCAAACATATGTTAAAAAGAATCATAAGATAAAATATCTGTAATATGGATGTGATAGTTCCCCCTTTAGAATATCTCATGCTATGCAAAGGAGCATAAGTTATTCAGGGTCCTATCATAAGAGAAACATAAGAGAGACAAGGGGATCTTAGTATTTGGGGTCAATATGATTCATATCAACAACATCTATATGTAATTGTGTATAAATCCTCATCATGTCCCCAAGTATGTCAGATCACGAAGAAGGAATATAGGAAAACAAAGTGAAAATAAAAATTTGGGTCAGCATGGAAGAAGGCCTAAATTCCCCCAACGCTTTGCATCGTCCCCAAATATTGAAAATCAAAGTATGACAAAGAGAATAATAATTATACAAATAGAAGAAGCATATGAAAAAATGTCTATCTTGTATTCAGGTACGTATGAGGGTATATTGGATCCTCCAAGAGAGACCACAAACATATACAAGAAAGTACAAGGGAACATAGACAAACAAATAAACTCTAATCTAAAGACATGAAGGGTACTACTCTAATCGATTATGTCCAAAAAGTCATCCTCCTCCAAATCTAGATCATAGGAGTAAGGAAGGCGAGCTTGTAATGAAACAATAGCTATGGAAGGAAATTCTCCATAGGTTGGAGAGACCAGGGGTATAAGATCCTTAAATTCGATTATGGGCACCTTTCCTCATGCTTTTTGGATAGGGGAGGAACAAGAGGAACCCTCAAGAGTCGAGATGTTAGAGCCACATGAAAAGGACCAATCAAAGAAGACTTCTCACCCTTACTATATATAGTAGGGCAAGGGATGTTGTGAAGAATTGGAAGTTTGAAGACATGGGATTTTCACTTCGTCAACACACAGGCCTTTCATTTTCCCATGTTAGGCATAGTCGAAGGAATAAAAGGCATCGCTAGAGGTTGCAAGGCCTTAGAAGAATGGGGAGGTCTACTCAAGGGAGTGTTCTCGTCTTTAGCCCTCTATGAAGAAGGCCTAGAGAACAAAGCTTGATGCTACATAGGATTAGGTTGAAAGGGGATTGTAGAAGAAGGAGGAATAATCGAATGAGATGATAAGCCCTCAATCTTGTATTTATAATATGTTTTGTACAACAATTCACCACAAGGTAGCATGGGTCCCACTGGATCGGGCCATAAATGGTCAAGAGAGAAGCCCCCATGTGACACTAGCGACTTATATACAATGTCCTAGATAGTCTGTACAATACCCTCATGAGTAAATTTTAGACACTTATAGAAAACAAAAGTGACTGCATTCATAGAAACTAATCAAGGAATGCCTAGTTTCACTTTGCACAAGTTAGACTTCAATATCACAACAAATGTCATAGAGATGGACTTAAGTCCCACAAAGACTAATAGAGAAATGGATCGCAAAGGGGAGAGAGAAAGAAAATCATGTGTGTGAATGGTAGCCTTGCATTCATCATATCTCGCCCTATGTATACCATTGATGAAGAGTGTCTCCTTAGTTATAACATTGACCCTGTTGCCAAGGTCAACCATAATGTTGATAACAACATTATTGTTGACCTGAGTGATAATATAGAGGGGAGAGTACTCTCCATGATAAGGCAAGTCATTAGGTGTAAAAGATATGTCAAGTATCTTGACCTTATGACTTGGAGGAGAGATTGGAGTGATAGAAACCATATTAGCATACATGACATCATCAGATGGTATAGAAGTAGTAATAAAATTGGAAGAGTGAGGTGGGAAGGGATCTCTGTAGATTTGCAGCTGGATGTTGGCTTTAGCAACATAGCTTTTAGAGTTTTTGTTTTTAGTATCAAGGCGGATGTTACCGCTATCTATGTGGTCTTGAATTATATGTCTCAAGTGCACACAATGTTCAGTGTCATGTTTGGGCACTCGATGGTATTGGTTTAACTTAGAAGCATCAAACCAACTAGGGTATGGCTTGTTGTCAAGAAACATCTAATTTTTAAAAGGGTGATTAAGTTCTCTTCCAATAATTTTTTAAGTACACTTGAGTAAGAATTAGATAATTTTGTAAAAACCCAATTACATTGTGAACCGAGTGTATTGTTTTCATTTGTTTGAGGGGCAATTACCACATTAGCTATTGATTTTTTCTCTTCAATCCTTTGGAAGAAGACACAACCCCAAAACTATCATGACATGAGGATGAGGCAAAAGCCCCATATTGAGCTAACATTTGTTGATAGTCTTGTAACATAGTACACAAATGAGAAAAGGAAGGATATTTCATTAGGGAGACTCATTCCCTTAGCGTCGACTGAAGACTTCCCATGAACATACTCTAGATGTCATGGTCAGTTAGAGCATAGGGAATTTGCAAGGAGATAGATTGGTAGCAAGAAATGAAATTAGTTAACTTGTCATTCGATATTTTCTTATAGTAGACAAGGTCAGTGATAGTGACCTTGGAGCCAATGTTCGCCTAGAACCATTGTAAGAATTCATTCATAAGTTAATTGAAAGAAAAGACGGAATTATTTGGTAGTGAGAAAAACCAATTCAACATAGTCTCCTTAAGGGATTGTGAGAAATTTTTTTTCCAACAAATGATCTTGATGTAAAAATTCACTACACAAAGTGGTAAAGGAATTAACATGTGTCTGTGGATCTCCCTTACCATTGTACTTATCAAATTTTGGCATCTCGATCCCTTACGACATGGCAGCATTCAAGATGTTCAAAGCGAGAGGAGAACAATAATAGTATGGAGTGAGAGTGGATTTTGTGGTAGAACTAGTTAGGTTGGCAACCTAAGATTGTACCTAGCCCATATTTTGCAAGAGGGTGTTCAAGATGGGATCAAATAGTGGGGGAGGCAGATTAGCCATTGCGACAGAAACTTGCACTATAGGATTTTGAAGTGTAGAGTTAGGCAAAGGGGTGTGATAATTGAAGGGAACACAATATACCCAGAGGGGGGTGAATTCGTATTTAAAACTATTTAAAAATCTTTAATTCAACATAAATTAACATTAATAACTTCTCCAAACATGAATGCAAGAAACAAGCATTAATCAAGCACACATTCACACAATGAACACCAAATATACATGGAAAATTGAAATGGGAAAAAATGAGGTGAGAAGAGCTACTTGGAGCCATTGTCCAAATACAACCTCACTAAAATAATTAATAACTTACAATCATGAAGTAGGAACCAACCTACCAGAGACACCAATCCCAGACTTTGTTTGTAGGCATCAACCTACAGAGACACCAATCCCCAACAAACAAATTTAAGCACCAAATCAATAGGAAAGACACCAGTCTTATCGGATTACAAAGATATGATTTGTGAATCTTCAAGACCAATGACACAAATTTCACTTAGTCTATTCTACCTTCAAAAAATTCTACACAACATATGATATCTTGATGACAGACAATGATTGGGATGCAACTCCCATTACGTCACCTGAATTCACACTTACTCACACATACTATAATGATTAGTCATTTTGAATTCTAGACATAAATATATGCATTCTAATACATTATAAATGTTTCATGATGGCCAAGAATCTCTTAACACCATATATAATTAGTCAAGTCATCTAAGGGTGGACCTAAATTCAAATTGATATTAAATGTGTAGTGAGTTGGCCCTAAATCAAATTTGTTGCCACCAACAATAGATGATGTACTCTTCCTTTAGAGAACTTAACCTCAACCTATTTCATCTTCACACGCTTCCCTTCTCTAGCCCAAACACTCAATTGTTATTCATAGTTAGCCAAACAACATAGATAGTACTTTGTTACATCCAACTTTTTGTTTGCTAAAGCTCCACTTATAAAACTCTTGAATCTGATACAACATGAGTAACATCACCTTAAGTCCAAATTGCAGGTCATAACATTCAACTACAGTAGAATTCAAAACAAAACACTATTATAGTATGATACAATGCATGAGTATCAATTCCTAGAATACTTATGCAAACACTTCCAAACTATTTCAAACAATTATAATAGATAAAAGCATGATATTTCAAGCATACTACATGTAGTCTTTTGCATAGTGTAGATCACTCTAGCATGTGTTCTCAAAAGATCTGACATGACATGATCATGACAATAATATAACTTGATTTCAAAAGCTCAGACATGACAAAAATGATTACATTTAATTCTGATTGATCTGCTAGCATTACTCCTTTGACATCAGTGAGAACCTTTGACATCAATGAAAACATATGTTCAATAGTGATACCCCAAAGGATTCTAAGATAGGTTAACCCCAGGAGTAACATGAGGCACAAACACAACATTTGTGTTGTTAGTAGAAGACATTAGGGTACTGTATGATTAACATCTACCATGTGCACAAGCACCTCAAGCATCATAAGATTCAACTAGGTGCTAGTGATATCCAATTAGGAATTGTGAGGTCAACTCAAGTCTGATGTGTACAAAGGCACATGAGTCTTGACTATGTTCATTAGTGCACGAAGCAACTCAACGCCCTTGCAATCTAAGATGAGCAGGTTTCTCAAATTATTGACAACAAGAGAAACTTGAGCAAACAAGCTTTCATGGTTAAGGAAATCTTTGAAATTCTTTAGGTTCTCTTCAAAAGACTTGACTTTCTCAAAGGGGGGCCTAAGAGCAGTTTCATAATCCATAGAAGGAGACCCTAGAGAAGAATTAGAGGGAGAGGAATCCCCAAAGTCCCATTGGGGGACGAAGGAATTGGGATCTCCGAAAAACATCAGGTCGAGTCTGGTAGGACTATACCAATTCAGAGGTATGTTAGCTCTCAAACTTCTTCTGAGTACATATCTAGAGGTTGTGGACTGGGTCATGAATCTCATAGAGGAATATTCACAATGCACAATCTTACAAAGTTTATAAATTGAGAGAAGAAAATGCAAGAGGGGATACACATATTTCAAATGATGCTTTGAAATATTGCAAGAAGGTGGGTTCACATTAGGTTCACCAAAATGTAGAGGATGAAATTTGCTAGCCTTAAGATAATGAGATCTCAAGGAGAAAATTATCTCTCAACTACCTCAATTGACATGGCTCAAGTGAACTAGAAATGAAAGAATGTGAGATTTAACATGTTAAAAAAATGATCTATACCTTTTAGACATCAGATACCAAAAGTGTAGGGTACAAAAGTCTTCCAGACAACTCGACAAGCTCTCTGTCCAGGATGGATGTGTGATTTTCGAATGACAGGGTGCCATGTTGGTGTCTTGTATGGACAAAAATATAAGTCATCAAAGGAAAACTTAGAATACCCCACACAAGGTTTTGGGCATGAAAGAGGTGCAAAACACAAATGTGCAATGAATATAAAAGGATAGAAAAAAATATGCTAAGCGAAAATTAGATGAAAATGGCAAGGAGAAGTTTAAGATGTCACCAGAAGTGTTTGATGAAGTTCCAACTTTCTCCAAGTAGTTCTTCCACATGCACCTACACACACAATACTAAAGGGAAAGGATTGGGTGGGTGTATAGGATTTTTCCTTACTCAACCCTTGTATTGGTCTTTCCACCTCCACGGACAACCTTATACAAGATAATGGAAATAGACAAAAAATGATAAAGAGAACAATATGCTTAATAATAAATATAATATGATTTAATGAAAAGAATTGAATAGTTACCACTCCAAGCATATAAAATATGTATCTTGTTGGTGTAGTGAAGAAGTAACCTGAAAATCCAAGATGGAAATGGCCTCTTTGCAAGATGAGCTTGTATTTGCAACAATGGAGTTTACTCAGGAAGCTATAGAAGAGTTTTTTTGAAAGATATACATAAATAAGAGATTGAGAAACTTGTGTATGCTCAATAATTGTTGTAGAATGGTGGAGAATGATAAAATAAGAGATTTGTGTGTGTTTTCCCAAGAGAGAAATATTGAATCAATTTGAATCCTTAAGGAAGAGGGAATTTTTTGGTCTAAACCGCCTTTCTGAGCAACTCATGATGAGGTTGCAAGTTGGTAGAGGTGCTACACTACTAAAATGTGATAGGTGTAACATCACAATGACCAAATAGTCATGGATTTTCATAGGACATGAGTGCATCTCGTAGATGTCTTCATGGCATGCATAGATCTGTAAGAAAATCAGACTCAACAGTCAAGAAATTGGGCATGCCAGATGGCGAGAGATAGTTTCAGGTTGAAAGAAATCATAATTATCTTAATTTATGTAAAGAGGAAGACATATATAATGTAAAATTTCATAGGATGTGATTTATGACATTACATATATATGAAAATCCTATTGAAAACCTTTATACATAGGTTATAAAGATTTTATTTGGAAGGACACATTCAAGAATATTAGTAGATTATAAGGGATGCATCTCTCCAAGTAGATATTTGTATAAGATTGTTGTGTAGAAAAATATATCCCTTTACATTTTCACACTTAATTTGGAATTAATATTAATTTGGACTTAATTGTGCCTTATTTTTGGTGTTCTAAAGTGTAACCCTTTACACTTTCACACTTATTTAGGGATCCTTTAATTAATTGAGCTTGATTTTCGTTAATTGTCCCCTTTAATTCAAATCCAAGCCTATTTCAATTACATTTTCTGAAGAGGATATTGGATGTTGTGGTTGTGTTGCTGATATGTTGTCATTGATGTCAACACTATTAGCATTCTAATCTTCTCAAAGCTGTATATGTCGAGGAGATTGAGAAAATTGTTAAAAACATAGTTCAGGTAGCCAATGAAGCTAAGAAGGTCAGAATGGTGAAATGTTATGTATGTTGATATTCAGGTGTTGTGTGCTAATGGGTTTATTGTTGAAATTATCTAGTATGATGTTTGGAAGTCTCAGTGATACACATCAAAGATTTGTGCAAGTAAAGTGTTATGGTGTTCCTACAGTCATTTTACCACTGTAACAGTTGTTCCTAGAAGAGGAAGTTGGAATTATGGTAATTCCAGTTGTTTCGTATGTTCCTATGATGTTCATGGATGATTCTAGATCATGTTCCATCTTTGTTGCATGTCTACGCTATTTGGCATGATTGTGGTTGAAGATTTTTCCAATGTATGTTCGGGTTTTCATGTTCTTGGCTAACATGATGTTGGTAGTGTTTTGCGGATCCTTATGGATTAATTTCTTGTTTTTTAGCATGTTTGAGGATGTTGGTTTGAGTTCTATCTGTGTTTTGGCCAACCTGTGTTGGTGCGCATAAAGATTTACTCATGTATTAAGGCCGACAATTATAATTTATCTATTATTTGTGTCGGACGAAGTTGTCGATGTAAATCTATGTAGCAGATATATAAGCAAGGTTGTTTTGTGGTATGAATGTGTGGTGGGTGTATACTCAAGTGTACAAGTGATGTACAAGTGTGAATAAAGGTCAAATAATTCAAGAGTAGAGCAGAGAGTGAAAGAAGATTGAGCAAAGTGTATGCACCTAACCGAAACTGTCATCAAGCTTTTAGAGAAGCTATTTTTTCAGTTCATCCCACTTAGATGGTTTTAATCTGATTGTATTTTCTTTGAGCAGTGTTCTCTAGGCAGTGTACCTAAATGCAAGTGTATTCTTTATTCATTTTTCATTATACTTTTAAGAAGGTATAATTGTGGATTAACCTCCACCGTAGTTTTCTCCCTTAACAGGGTTTCGATGCAAAAATATTGGTGGTATGTTTTTCTGATGTGTTGTGTAATTCATTGCTTTCACTGTTATTCATCAGATCTAGAATTAAAGGTTAATAGTTTGATTAAATTTTTTGATTTTGTTACAACTGATTCACCCCCCCTCTTAGTTGTATAGAGACCTAGCACCCATTCATCCATGGACGAATGGATCCTCCCTTAGACCTAGAACCTAAATTTAAATTATGTTTTTGGTGATATTTTAACATGTTCAAATCTATATTCAAATGTCGGCTTGTGATATTTGAATTTTGGGAAACTGAGGTTACATATCTATAAATATAAGGTTATTTCACTATGTTTCACCTAGCAATTTTTAAGATCTAACATAGCACTTTCAAGAGCATTTAAAGAGAAATTTAGGAGATTCTTATTGAAGTTTTATTGCAGCAACCGAGATCCAATCATCATATCAAAGTCTTCTTGCATCATGCATGTTATTGGAGTTAATATGGTGATGTAGGTTTCAAGATCCATTTAAGCATTCAAAGCACTATTACAAGTTGATGGTTGTTTTTATTGTAACTAGGTTGATCTCCTAATCTACCTATGGAATTTCCAATTCCAATCAAGGGCAGCTCGAAGGACCTGGACCAACTGACGAGGATTTTAAAGACCTCCTACACTTTGGGCTCTGCAAGACTCGGGAGGGTGATCCCTTAATGTGTTTACAAACTCTGCACCATTATCATAAACCACATTAACAATAACACATAATCTCACATAATAGCTCAACAAAATGGGATAATAATGAATATAATTGGTTGTTCATCAATAATATCAACCATTTGGAGCATGAGATAATTACAACAATACTTCAAAGTAAAAGATGTTCATTAATTTTCAATTTGTAGCAAGCTCCAGGTGAACACAAACAAATATTGAATCACAAAGAACAAATGCAAGTTAAATCAATGCCTTAATTCCATTGGAGGAGTCAAATCCACAAATACCTAAGGGTTTATAATGGATTCAACACATAAAATATAAGATCTTTGATAATATTGCCTTACAATATCACCAATTTGTAACCCTAACTCAATAATACTTATCAGATCCTTGTACATAACATATCCACCTACAATCTCATTTAAGCATTTCAATTAATTTGTTGAATTAAAGCTAAAACAAGAATTGTACACACCACAATAGTGAGATGAACAAAATAACCCTTGATCACTTTATTCAAAATTCAAATATGTTTGCACACAGGAGAGACATAGGCTCAAGTTTATCATTCTAACTCAAATGCTAGTACTGTTATAAAACATTAAACCTCCATGAACTCAAAACCTACAACAAAATGACTTAGAACCTAATTTGCATTTCCTCTATCATTTCCAGATCTTACATTTTGCTCTGCAACTTCACCTAGACTCGACCAAAATTTTCTAACTTGCTAACTCTTACAATGAGAGAACAAGAAAAGATATAAAAGAAGACAAGGATCCGGAAGAAGCCCTAAAATTGATCTGTTGATGACATCTAGAAAAATTTCTCCCGTTGATCAACAATTTTGCAAAGCCACTCTCTTCTCTCTACAAAAAACTTATTCTCCCCCAAAACTGCCTTTTCTCAAGTTGTTTTCCAACATAAAACTTTCCCATGTGATGAATTCCACCATTTACCCAGTTGTGTGAAAAAAAAGTTTTCCCCTGAAAATCCTTTTATCTTTGTTTTTTCCCTTTGTTGCACTTTATTTTCACATTCACTTACTATAGCTTCACTTGTAATATTACATTTAAAGGCATGGAAAAAACATTACATTCCCCAAAAAACAAAATTTTAGTGAATATTTTATTCACTCTTTCAAGTTATTTCCTGCATTTGCATTTCACCTTTAAAATATTTACCCCCAATTTTTCTCATTCAACAAGAAATTCATCTATCGGTGAAAAATATTCACCCAACTCCCCTGTAGTTGAAAATTCAATTTACTCCTCCAGCTAAAAGGTATTTTCATTGTTCATTTTACCTCTGCAAGTGAAAATAATTCCTTCCCCGTGAACACCTTTTATTTCTCTTGTATTTATTAAAGTTTTCTAACTTTAATAATATGGCCATCTGACATTACATTTGCACTGAAAAGCATTTTCTCTCATCCATTTATTTTCAAATCCTACTCCGGAGTTTTACCCTTGAAAAATAAAAGCCCCACTTCTTTTTAATTTTCACCACCATATTAGGCGAAAACTTATTTTACCAACTCTTATTCACTTTCCATTTTAAATCCCTTTTAAAAAATGAAATCACCCATCGGCAATATCAAAAGCATTAAAAAATGTCAATGTTTTGGGCCCACCATATTTACCCCACTACCTCACAATCAATAACCTGCGTGCACCTTGGGATCACGATATCGCGGGGAAGGGCCAAGATGTAGCTAGATTCAACTTGTAATCTGAGTCATCAATCTTATTTTCCCCTATTTGTGTTGCCCTTTCTCTAATCATGGTGGCATAAAAAATCCTCTCAACTGTATGCCTCCATTCTCTCTTAAAACAGTATGATAATGCCCTGTATATCGTTGATCAATATTTTATTGAGTTTCCTGAAGACCATTTAATAGATTCTCTTGTGCATCATGTTTGTGATTTTATTTCTCTCTTTGGTTATGGTGGCAAGAAAAAAGGAATCGATAAAACAATATGTTGGTTGCACCCCCATTTAATGGTAATGAAGCATTCTCCTTTTGCATCGCTCCCTGGTCTATGCGCCACAACTTCAAGTTGCATTTGCGTAAAAGTTTCTAAGGTATTTTCAACAAATACATTTGGTGTAAATGATGGCGCCATCCATCATCTATTGGCCACACCTAAGCCAAGTGTATTTGCTAGATGGTCTCTCTACATATACCATGTATGTATGCTACAAATAATCATTCGATGAGACCTTGCTTATTCAAGAGCCCCCTTGGAGATAAATTTTGGTGTACACCATACCTGCAGACTCCTCCATGCATTATGTCCAAGCCCGCGCTCATGCACGCCAAATAAATTCACTTGAAAGTTTGTTGAGGCATTTTCAAAAATCCATTTAGTTGCACTTCGCAATCATAGCATTCCATTATCGGCGCAAGTAGGAATGGTAATACAAATGCCATTAGCATTTGCATTAAAATCTCTAAAGACTCTTCAATAAACCAATTTTGTTAATATACTCTACTTTCATGCCCCGTGTCAAACTCAATGTGAGATTTCGGGCTTCTGCTTTAGGTCTAAAAGAAGATCAACAAAAAAATCGGCCATAGTAGTAAAAAAAAAATTCCTATCTCCCACGCCAACACTCACAGGGCAACACAGTTATGAAATGATTTCAAATCATGCTGTCACATTCCTTGGATTCACATTTTCTTGCACTAATTTGCTCTCATTCAATAAGGTCTTTTCTATTTTCCATAACACAAACAATCCCTTTTTTTTTTAATAGGATGAAGATTTGTTTTACTCATTTTAATTTTAGAACCATTAGTTGCAGCAACAACATGAGGACAATGGCGTCTGACTTTGTTTTGGGCTCCTTCCACTGGCCACCTTCCAATACCACATAGTTGCTTGAATAACCCAACAAGATTAAACAAAGGTGTGACTTTAATTGGGTTGAGTAAAGTGCAACACCTCCATTCAAATCAATGGAAGAACTTCATTCAGCCAGACACAAGGAAATGTTCATTCATGAGATGACATTGCTCTTAGGCCTTTAATCAAAATTCTTGCCATATGTCCATGTTTCCACGTTTCACTTAGCACATTCAATCATAGCATTCACAATTATACAATGAATTCTCCATCCTACATGTTTTTACAAATGTCCACAACAACAAAAGCAATCATACTAATGCAAAGCATGTTGGGCCCTATGTGGTCTAACTTTAAAAAAAACTTTTTTAAACAAATTTTCCCCCTGAATTGGTCTAGGACAACTTCTGAGTGCATTTGAAATGACAACATGAACTGGGTCTTCATTAAAACTTGCTTTTTGGCACTTTTGGGAAATAAGTAAAACTAGGCCAAGTTGACTTTGGAATCACCTTTGAAAACCAGTCAAACAACCTCCAAGAGACACAAAAATGTGTAGACGTGTAGTCATTTGACCCGAGAATACAACACAACAAACGGTTTGAAAAAAAAATCACGAGGTGGAAGATATTAATCCACAAAGTTTCTCAATTGAATTTTTCTGAAACCGCATCTGTTTAGAACCAATTAAAAATCATGAAACCACCTTGCTGAAAAAAATAGAAAATCAACTCCCAACGAGCTACCACCAGACACAATATATCATTTTGGTACACTGAACATGTGTGCAAAAGGAATTTGCATGAACCATCACTGATCAAAAGATTTTGATGCTCAAAGTTGGCCTCTCAGAAAGGTTTCTAAAAATGCAAGAGAAAAACAGGAGAAATTGCATTTGGTTTTGATCTGCTAAAAATAGCAAATCAGATCATGAGGCTCTGAAAACTAACATACGAGCTCATTTAAGTGGGGAGAATGCAAAACAACACTTATTTTGACATGAAAATCAACTGGTTGCAAAATACAAACTCAAACGAGAGGCAACTTTGCAAGATTGAAAGTTTGCAAACAACATAATAGTGTCAAAACCCTCCAGATTCGCTTTTCAAAACCTATTCAAAACTAATCGTAGGAAGCTGAAAATTGACATGCACATTCACATATGTCAATTAAATACATCTACACATGGGTTTTGCACAAAAATCAACATGCTCCAAATTTTGACCCTCCAAAGTGGGCCACTCAGACTGATTCATCAGGTGCACTTCTGAAAGTGCAGAGGGATTTTTTTTTAAATGGACACTTCAAATTTGAAAAATTTGAGAGTGCCATCAATGGCTCCAGTTGGGGATGTATGCCCCCTGTGGGTATAGCAAGATTCTGGATCTCTAGGGAGTAGACCAAATGTCAAGTGTTTTGAAACTGCTCCTTTATTCATTCCTTTTTCCTTTCTTCATCTGGTGACCCTGAGCCACGAAATAAAAAATGGGAGTCAACATTTACTTTTGTCAAACACAATTCTGCAAAAAGAGTTGATCTCCCTCAACTCATGCTTGCACTTATCAAACCATAACAACATGAACAACTGCACCTTTGCAAACACAAGTGACAGGCTGCCTTTGGGAAAGTAGAAACTTACTCTATGTTTATCTTTGTCATCAAGTGGCAACCAAATAAAATAAGTCACATCACTGCCACTTTCTTCGTTTTTTGATTTTGCATCAAGTGACATAATTTGAAGATAATGATCAAGACCATATGAAAGCCTAGTCTAATCACAACCATCTGCCTTATCAAACATGCTAACCTCTCCTAACAGACAATCATTCACAACATTATCAACATGTTCATAACCATTGTGCATTTGGAAGGAAAACATAATTTCAAAATACTGACTATTATGTGGCAACGACTTATCACATTCATCATATGAATCATTCTCAAGCTGAAAACAACTTGCCTCAATATCTTGCACATTGCCACACTTTGTGAAAAATTCTTCCAGCTAACAAAAATAACACTCAAATTCTGCCACATGTCTGGAACTATTAATCTCATTTTGATTACCAGTTTGCACATCAAAATCAATTTGCAGATCAAACTAAAAGTTCTCATAAACAACTTGGTGTGTGTCATGCAAATCATCTTTGCATATGTCAAAGATAAAATATGCATATTCTGGAGAATCCTTATATCGATCAGTGCAACATGGGTACATTTTTTGACATTTCGATTTAGGTACATCAGAACACACCTTGGTATCATGGAGATGGGAATCTTATGCAGTATTAACATATAAGGGATGAGTGAGTGCATTCATCTCAGGTTTGAGAACATGTTTTGATTTATTCTTCACATCATCATTCCTCTCAACACCAAATACCTCAAGTGAGGGCTCAAGAAAATCATCATCAACAAGGACATTAGGAAGTCAACCATGTGCGCAGGAAACATCATGTACAATACCAACTGATATGTGTGCTGATCCAAAAGTGAAAGACTCATTGCTAAATGAAAACTCATCCTTAACAATAGAACTAGAATCCTCATTTTCCTTCACATAAAGGCCTTTCACATGTGGTGGATACATTTCCATGTGCACACTCTGAATATTAGGAGCATCAAACAAAAAATAATTATACTCAACTTCATACTCATCAACATGAGATTCACCATTATTGTCACTTCTTGGCTGCTCTACACATGGATTAACAACTTCTGCAGTATTAACACCATCTGCAACTTTATTGGCATATGGATCAGCAAAATTTTCAATATCATCAATAGGTAATGAAATTGATTCAAGATCCATGTACATATCACAATGTGCCACTTGATTATTCCAAAATAAATCCATTATTTCATCATCATGCTATTCATGTATCACAAACCTTTCCATCTTTGCTTCATACAAATAATCATGAAGATCAAGGGCATAAGCACACTCATCAGCATCTTCATCGTATTCAACATTATGTTTTGAGTCAACATACTGATCACACACATGTTTGTCTTCAAACTCTGCATCACTCTCATAATGAACATGCTCTTTTGATTGTGAACCTGAATTACATTCAGTGTATTCACCATATGCAATTTTTTCCTTCACTTGTGGACAAGTGGCGTCATGAGCATCTACATCATTGCATTCTTCAGGTGAATAATATGTTTCCATATCATCATCAAAAAAGAAATCACAATCTTCAAAGAAGCAATTAGGACTATCAACCTCATCATAATTTTTATCACAAGAAAAATCCTCACTACATAAACCATGTTCAAGATCTTTCGAATGAATGCTTGAGGCTGCACTTTCACAATCATAGTCATTGTTTTCTAATGAAATATCAACAACACATGCCTTGTAATTCTTGGTCACAACATGACATGGAATAGCACTCTTTATCTAATTTAATCGTTCCTCATCTGAGATATCACAAGAGAAGCATTCTTTCATATCTATTCTATTATCATCCTGTGTGTCATCATCTTCCTTAGTGCTACAAGGATGTGCACATGTACTGATTGCGAGCTGATCACAATGTTCATCCTCATCCATACAACATGGAACTTCATTTTCTGACATATTCTTTTCATTTTTTTGCATTGTTGTATGATTTCTTTCAAAAGGATAGTTGTTGTTTACATTTTGAGAATCAATATTTTGTGCATAGCCACACTTGGTTGATTCCACAATCTTTATCCAATTAGGTACTTGATCAAAGCTATGGGGCTTCAATTCCTCTGGCAAAGTACTTAGCCCTAATTCATAAATCTCACAAAATAAATCAATGCACACAGAATCCTCAGGTCTGAAATCTTTGGGAACTTCTATCAAAGCATCCAAAAATCTCAAAAACAACTTAAATGGTGATTCCCCTTCCTGTCTCTTCATTTCATACAATTCGTGTATAAAAGACTTTTGATCAACAGTGCTCAAATTTTGTTGACATTCAACTTGGAGCTCACTATGATCTTCATACTTTGATGATGGAGAGATCATAACAACAAAAATATTGTCAACTTGATAATCATTTTCATTACCTGATCCTTGAATTTTGTAGGCATGAGGTGTGTGTGGAAAATCAACACTTGCAACTAGATACTCTTTCATTATAGAGTATTTCAAATTGTTTGTAATGTCCATGGCAGTTTGATATGTCTGAAGTAATGTTGCAGGATCTTTATCCCTTACCAAGAATCCCATCTTACTGTCAAATGCACCAAGATACACAACCAAGCATTCAACATCATTTGGCTGCATACTTTCTGGGATTTCCCTGATAGTGTTAGTGTAATTAATTAATTAATTATTACACTAGCATAACTTAACTTAGGGTTAATTAATCATATTAGTACTAGGTTACTTTTTATCATTTAATAATGGTGTTGAGATAAGATTCCCTTCTAGAAGATGAGTTGTCTTTTCTAGAAGTTATCTCCATCTTGTTATCATTCCCTAGGTTAGGGTTTCATGTTGTCACATGAAGTGTGGTTTGTACACTTGGCAACATCTTATGCATTTTAGGTTTTTCGCTTGCCTATTTAATCAGGCATATGTACTCTTTGTAATGAAGAATCCAGATCATCATAATAGAATCTCTATTTTGAATGTCATTATCATACTTTCTGTGTGGGTGAATATTTCTTCTTGGCAAAGGTCCTCCATTGAAGTCTACAGCTTCGTCAAGGCAACCTATGTATCCAGCATTCCAACAGATAGCCCCTTTGCAAATCGAAGATTGAAAACAAGGACCAACTCATCTTCACTTATATAGATCTCCATAAAGTTTTTCCTCACCTCACTTGGATTTACCCTTTCACCAAATTGATCAACAAAGGTTGTCATAAACTGACTCCATGAAACTATAGAACATGACGGTAAATATGAGAAACAATCTCTAGCATCATCCTTCAATGATTGAACAAAAATTTTCATAACAACGTCCTCATGATTTACCTCACAATCCCCCATCACATCCATGAATGTTTGTAGATGCTTAGAGGTTGATTCTGAATTTTTCCCTATGAATTTGGGCAAATACTTCCTAACAGTTTCAGGGATCAGGTTCGGGAAACCTCCAATACCACTGAAAACCAATGGCATATACCTTTCAATAGAAAAATCCCTTTGAGGACTTCGGACAACTCTTTTTCCCTACATACATTTATTTCCCATTTCACAGGGAAACCCTCTTATATACAAATTCAATCATTATCAACTTCATACATGGTTATCAATTACATCATTTACAAATTCAACCATGATTCTAAAACATTAACTTAATATTTATGCCTTAAGCTTTCTCAAAGGCATAACTCAAAATAAACATACTTCTCAAATCATATTACATATTACATTTTAGAAGTATGGAAAGAACTACCACTGTTGTTCCCTTTCTTAATGCAAATTCATCTAGTAGGGAACCAAAAAATTTCCTAAAATGTTCAAATATGGTTTCCATACACAATTTCTCGAAAAATAAGAGTGAAAAATACCTAGAATTGTTGCATCCGCTGCAAATTGTTCTTTTGATTGGAAATATTTGTAGATTTGGAACCATATTCACCTCTTCATCGGGTTCTTTGGTTGATTCACCACCTCTTTGTAAAATTTGATCAACTAGAATTTCTTCATAGGTCAAATTTGTTTAAGAACCAACACAAGCACTGCAAGACCTCCTTATCCAACAATATGACATCATATGGATTCCTTCCTCAAACTTGTCAGGGTACTTCATCACAAGAGCTAAAATTTGCTTCATCTCTACTGCAAATCCTTTGGTTCTTTCTCAATTATTCTCAAATAATGCACACGGGTGCATAGATCTTAGGGTCGCCACTCACAATGCGTGAGGTATTATGAAATAATCATGAAATATGGAAAAATCTAGACATAACTCACATTCAAAGATGAATTACAACAAATTCTCCGACAACATTTATGAGATTTGTCTCACTTGACAAGGAGATTGAACCTATCATAACAAGCTCATGACTCTATAAGGAAAAATGATCTTCAAGAATGGTTCCCAGTAGAGTCACCTTATTGTTGGTTGTTTTTACTCTAACCAGGTTGATCTCCTAATCTACCTATGGAATCTCCAATTCCAATCAAGGGCAGCTTGAAGGACCTGGACCAATTGACAAGGATTTTAAAGACCTCCTACACTTTGGACTCTGCAAGACCTGGGAAGGTGATCCCTTAATGTGTTTACAACCTCTGCACCATTATCATAAACAACATTAACAATAACACATAATCTCACATAATAGCTCAACAGAATAGGATAATACTGAATAGAATTGGTTGTTCATCAATAATATAAACCATTTGTAGCATGATATAATTACAACAATACTTCAAAGTAAAAGATGTTCATTGATTTTTAATTTGTAGCAAGCTCCAGGTGAACACAAAAAATATTAAATCACAAAGAACAAATGCAAGTTAAATCAGTACCTTCCATTGGAGGAGACAAATCCACAAATACCTAATGGTTTATAATGGATTCAACACATGTCATATAAGATATATGATAATATTGCCTTACAATATCACCAATCTGTAACCCTAACTCAATACTACTTATAAGATCCTTGTACAAAACATATACACCTGCAATCTCATTTAAGCATTTTAATTAATTCCTTGAGTTAAATCTAAAACAAGAATTGCACACACCACAACAGTGAGATGAACAAAGTAACCCTTGATCACTTTATTCAAAATTCAAATATGCTTGCACACTGGAGAGACATGCTCAAATTTATCATTCTAACTCAAATGCTAGTACTGTTATAAAACATTAAATCTCCATGAATTCGACACCTACAACAAAATGACTCAGAACCTAATTTTCATTTCCTCTGTCGTTTCCAGATTTTACATTTTTTTTGCAACTTCACCTAGACTCGACCAAAATTTTCTTACTTGCTAACTCTTACAATGAGAGAAGAAGAAAATATATAGAAGAAGAAAAGGATCCATAAGAATCCCTAAAAATGATCTATTGATGACATCTAGAAAAATCTCTCTCGTTGATCAGCAATTTTCCAAAGCCTCTCTCCTCTCTCTACAACAAACTTATTCTCCCCCCAAAACTACCTTTGCTCAAGTTGTTCTCCAACAAAAAACTTGCCCATGTGATGAATTCCACCATTTACCCAGTTGTGTGAAAAAAAAAGTTTGCCCGTGAAAATCCTTTTATCTTTGTTTCTTCCCTTTGCTGCACTTTATTTTCACATTCACTTACTGCAGCTTCACTTGTAATACTGGATTTAAAGGCATGAAAAAAACATTACATTCCCCAACAAACAAAATTTTAGTGAATATTTTATTCACTCTTTCAAGTTATTTCCTACGTTTGCTTTTCACCTTTAAAATATTTACTCCCAATTTTTCTCATTCAACAAGAAATTCATTTGTTGGTGAAAAAGATTCACCCAACTCCCCTGCAGTTGAAAAGTCAATTTACTCCTCCAGCTAAAAGGTATTTTCATTGTTCATTTTACCTCTGCAAGTGAAAATAATTCCTTCCTCGTGAACGTCTTTTATTTCTCTTATATTTATTAAAGTTTTCTAACTTTAATAATATGGCCATTTGACATTACATTTGCACTGAAAAATATTTTCTCCCATCCATTTATTTTCTCATCCTACTCCGGAATTTCACCCTTGAAAAATAAAAGCCCCACTTCTTTTTAATTTTCACCGCCATATTAGGCGGAAGCTTATTTTACCAACTCTTATTCACTTTCCATTTTAAATCCCTTTTCAAAAATGAAATCACCCATCAACAATATCAAAAGAATTAAAAAATTTCAATGTTTTGGTCCCACCATATTTACCCCGCTACCTCGCAATCAATAACCTACATGCACCGATATGGCGGGGATGGGCCAAGATGTTCCTGGAGTCAACTTTTAATCTGAGTCGTCGATCTTATTTTCCCCTGTTTGTGTTGCCCTTTCTCTAGCCATGGTGGCATCAAAAATACTCTCAACTGTATGCCTCCATTCTCTCTTAAAACAATATGATGGTGCCCTGTATATCGTTCATCAACATTTTATTGAGTTTCTTCAAGACCATTTAACAGATTCTCCTGTGCATCATGTTTGTGCTTTTATTTCTCCCTTTGGTTATGGTGGCAGGCAAAAAGGAATCCATAAAACAATATGTTGGTTGCACCCCCATTTAATGGTAATGAAGCATTCTCCTTTTTCATCGTTGCCTTGTCTATGCGCCACGACTTCAAGTTGCATTTGCATAAAATTTTCTAAGGTAGTTTCAACAAATACATTTGGTGTAAATGATGGTGCCATCCATCATCTGCTAGCCTCACCTAAACCAAGTGTATTTGCTTGATGGTCTCTCTACATATACCTTGTAAGTATGTTGCAAATAATCATTCGATGAGAGCTTGTTTATTTAGGAGCCCCCGTGGAGATAAATTTTGGTTTACACCATACCTACAGACTCCTCCATGCGTTATGTCCAAGCCCATGCTCATGTGTGCCAAATGCATTCACTTGAAAGTTTGTTGAGGCATTTTCATAAATCCATTTAATTGTACTTCGTAATCATGGCATTCCGTTATCAGCGCAGGAAGGAATGGCAATACAACTGCCATTAGCATTTGCATTAAAATCTCTAAAGACTCTTCAATAAACCAATTTTGTGAATATACTCTACTTTCATGCCTCGTGTCAAACTCAATGTGAGAGTTCGAGCCTCTGCTTTAGGTCTAAAAGAAGATCAACAAAAACATCGGCCATTGCAATAACAAACATTCTCCTATCTCCTGTGCCAACACTCACAGGGCAATACAGTTATCAAACAATTTCAAATCACACTGTCACATTCCTTGGATTCGCATTTTGCTGCACTAATTTTCTCTCATTCAATAAGGTCTTTTCTATTTTTCATAGCACAAACAATTCATTTTTTTTTTAATAGGATGAAGAGTTATTTTACTCATTTTAATTATAGAACCATTAGTTGGAGCAACAACCTGAGGACAATGGCATCTGACTTTCTTTTGGGCTCCTTCCATTGGCCACCGTCCAATACCACATAGTTCTTTGAATAACCTAGCAAGATTAAACAAAGGTGCGACTTTAACTGGGATGATTAAACTGCAACACCTACATTCAAATCAATGGAAGAACTTCATTCAGCCAGACACAGGGAAATGTTCATTCATGAGATGACATTGCTCTTAGGCATTTGATCAAAAGTCTTGACATATGTCCATGTTTCCACGTTTCACTTAGCACATTCAATCAGAGAATTCACAATTATACAATGAATTCTCCATCTTACATGTTTTGACAAATGTTCACAGCAACAAAAGCAATCATACTAGTGCAAAGCATGTCGGGCCCTATGTGGTCCGACCAAAACAAATTCATTTTTAAACAAATTTTCCCCCTGGGACAACTTTTGAGTGTATTTGAAATGAAAACATGAACTGGGTCTTCACTAAAACTTTTTTTCTGGCACTTTTGGGAAATGAGTAAAACTAGGCCAGGTTGACTTTGGAATCGCCTTTGAAAACTAGTCAAATGACCTCTAGGAGACACAAAAACTTGTAGACATGTACCTGAAAATACAACACAACAAACAGTTCGGCAAAAAATATCACGAGGTGGAAGATATTAATCTGCAAAGTTGCTCAGTTGAATTTTTCTGAAATTGCATCTGTTCAAAACCAATTAAAAACCACAAAACCACCTTGCTGAAAAAAATAGCAAATCAACTCTTGACAAGCTACCACCTGACACAGTAGATCATTTAGGTATAGTGAACATGTGTGCAAAAGGAATTTGCATGAACCATCACTGATCAAAATATATTGACGCTCAAAGTTGGCCTCTCAGAAAGGTTTCTGAAAATGCAAGAGAAAAATAGGAGAAATTGCATTTGGTTTTGATCTGCTAAAAATAGAAAATCAGATCATTAGGCTCTGAAAAATGACATACGAGCTCATTTAAGTGGGGAGAATGCAGAACAACACGTGTTTTGACATGTCAATCAACAGGTTGCAAAATACAAACTCAAACGTCAGGCAACTTTGTAAGACTGAAAGTTTACAAACAGTAGAACAATGTCAAAACCCTCTAGCTTCGCTTTTCAAAACCCAGTCAAAACTAATCGTAGGAAGCTGAAAATTGACATGCACATTCACATATGTCAATTGAATACATCTGCACATGGGTTTTTCTAGAAAATGAATAGGCTCCAAATTCTAACCCTCCAAAGTGGGTCACTCAGACTGATTCATCAGGTGCACTTCTTAAAGTGTAGAGGCAATTTTTTTTAAATGGACACTTCAAATTTGCAAAATTTGAGAGTGCCATCATAAGTCAAGATCTAAGGTTCAAGATCCACATACATTGCAACCATTTCATGCAAGTTACAGATTTACATTCCAAGGTTTGTTTAATTTTTTGGTGAGTTGTGACATTGAGTTGTTCATTCATCATTCCTTTCATACTTTTTCATTTCATTTCAAGGTTTGATTATCAAAATGAGGTTTGACCAAGAAAAAACCCCATTCCCCAAAAATAAAACATTTTTCCCTCTTGATTTTTGTTTGCATATTTAGGTGGAAGAAATCTTGAAGATCTCTTGAAGAGAAAAATTGGAGTTGTCAAAGTTACAAAAGTTGTCATAAAAACTTTCATCTCATGAAAAATCATCTAAAGAATTTATTTCCAGCTTTATAAACCTAAAACCTAGGAAAATTGAGAGATTCAAATCTATAGAAGAGTCTCTCGAAAGTTGCAAACAAATCCTAAATCAGGACCCATTCACCCTTGGGTGAATGAGTCCCAAATTAGCTTCAAAAACTAGCTTTTGGTGACTGGTAAACATCATTCTACCCTTCTCTGATATGTGATCTAAGTTTTGGTTCCATCAATATTGAGCTTAATCTATTAGATCCAAGTTGTATATTGAATTTTGGAGTTGATTTACTACTTTTAGTTTTTCTCCCCAAAGTGTTGTTTGACCAAGACCCCCATCCTTGCAAAAAAATGAGATCTATAGATTCACATCTTGAGTTGACTCACCTAAGGGTTGTGTTGTCACATGAAATTGCACCCTGTTGAGCACGAAGCTCGACATTCATATGGCACAATGGAAATGAACTCAAGTTGTGAGACCTTTGTGCATATGAGGTCGAATCTCCAAAGAAGGATAGCTTTTTATTTCAATCCTAGTGCAATGTGATGATCCAACCCAGAACATGAAATCCTACCACTAACAACTCATAAGGAAAAGGGTAGAAGGAGAACATGAAAGGGAAATGGGGGTCATACATCAAGATGGAAATGTTGTTTCTTCCTGGCTAATATTAGCACAATACATCAAAGAAGGGGACAAAATAACTCACACATCTTTATTTGGTTGATTTTAGAGGAAAACATGGAGGTTAGGGTTTGACAGAGCACTAGAAGGAAATAGATTCTCTCAACACAATAGTTGCAAATAATTTAATCACAACATACATAGATAAAAATGCAAATAAACACTCAAAAATGAAGGTAATGAAATATTACCCATACATAAAAGAGGAGAGATCCAGAAACAATGATTAGCTTCATTGATTCAATGGCATATAGTTAATCTTTACAATGGTAGAGTGTGAGATATAGTCTACAAAAGAAAAACCCCAGAGGAGCCAGAGGAAGAACCCTAAAATTGAATACATTTTTTGCCTTTATAGATTAGGCATAATTGAGAAAAAACAAACTGAACCCTGTTGGAACAAAATGATCTACTGAGAGGGAGATGAATCAGTAGATACTCAAAACTTTGACTCTCAAAACCTTTATGCAGATTACTTCCTTAACTTTAAATACCTAGTGTATATTTCTTACTAAACTCTTATTGTGTAGATTGAAAACTAAAGATACATACATAAACATGCAAATAGACAATCAACACACACATGCCCACAACACCAAATATATGTGGAAAATCCAAGATGAGAAAAACCATGGTGAGAAATGTTGCTTGAGTCTATTGCTCAAATCCAGCCTCACAATCCAAATCTTTGTTACAATGTTTAGGGCTACAACCCAAGGAAGCTTCAACTCCCTAATTTAGAAGCTACAACTTCAAGGATGCTACAACACCCTAGTTTAGGATCTACAATTCCAAGGAGACTAAAATCCCCTAAGCTGAGCTACAACCTAGTTCAATGAGGCTACAACCTCTTACAACTTCACATGCTCATATATGCATAGATTGGTTCTACATAACCTATAATGTATCATTACATTCACTACTTTTTTGCACTCACCACAACACACAATCTAATGCTGAAGTTGCACACTCAACAACACATACCTCTGCTCTTCACTCTCCTTTGCTCTAAACTACACTTTCTTCCCTTTATGTAGTGCGTCACACATCTGCACTCTCTTGAATGCCAACCTAGATGATGTTCTATTTTACAATCTAGGACTTTACAAATGCATTCTCAATCTATTGCACATCTCTCTCTCTCTCTTGTAGACACACAAAAAAATGTCTTACTATCTCTGCAACATACTTTAGCAAGATGTAACACTATTCAACACTATATACAACTATGAGCCCTTTTTGTTTATGCACACTTTCTTCATAATTCAAACTTCGACAATACCTAATTTTCCTCTATCTCCATTGATCTACAATCTCTAACTTGAGATTATCTCTATCATTCAGATCATCTCAAAGCTTGTGCTAGGGTTTCCTTCGCTTGCAAACTACACCAACAAGTTGTCTGTACCTCGAGCTACACACCACTATCTAGCTCATCATTAATTCATTTGATAGGGTACATTAGATATATTCATTGTCACTCTGCCTCTATATCAAACCAGTTCCACATTTAATTCGGTTTTAGAGAATTTTCTTCATTCTCTTTCCCGAACCAAAAAATATGATTTTGCATTTAATGCATTCTTCAGTTCATCCAAATTTATTTTATTCCAATCTCTTGTTATGGTTTACCACCTATCTTTCTCAACACCATACCTGTGTATCAAGCCTCACAACATTTAATTCTGATATAGAGATTTTTCCTTCATTCTCTCTGTCAAACCCTAAGATCTAATTATGTATTCAATGTTTTATCCTATTTATTCGATCTGATCTTGATTCTTGTCTCTATGATCACCTTTGCAATCTATGCCACTATTTTGTGCATCAAATCTCATTTACATTTTCCATTGGGTGCAGTTGGACCAATTAATTCCTTCTTCCGTGACAGTTTCTAGTCAAAACCTTGTTCACACAGACTTAACCATTTGAGATCTTCATCTTTGAATCTGGGCCATCAATCTCTTTCTTCGTGTCATGATCCATTGGCTCTTGTTCATCGTCATATATGTAAAACACAACCATCTGATAAATGGTTGTTTAAATCTCTATCGTTTATCACATATATAATTGTTTAGCTATCAATCGTTGATTTTCAATAGTGATGCAAACAACCACTAAACATTTTCCACATGGCATCCTATCATTCACTTTATAATGGTCAATGCACATCCTCCTCCTTCATCTTCACCTTTCACTTAGCACCATTCAATCACCATTGATCAATCATATACAATTTTCCATACGCAGGGTCCACCAAGACACACATCCACAATCCACTAATATCGCGAGCTTGAAAATGAACCCACGTAAACCTAGCAAGGTTAGTAGAATACTACCATTTATCGTCCACGTCATTGCCACAGAACTCACAACAACGATGTGAGTTGTTCTGTCGATCAAATCTTCTTCCACCACTTGTCATAACACATCATCATCCACCATCATCACCTTTGCTTCTTTCTTTGTCAGGTCCCACCATCTTCATTGATTTCCAATAACCATCCATCGTGGATTAATCTCCACCATTCCTTGCTGACCTTGTGGGTCTTAATAGGGACCCATCACAAACTCAATGGTTCTTGTGAGCACCATTATATCTTGAAGCCTTAACCATCACTTTCGATCAAATGAAGACAAATATTTACATGATACTTAGGAAGTATTATCCGCACCAAATATTTTCTCGACTGGTAAATGCAAGGTAAAGGGGTCGATTCCCCAAACGACATCAAAGGCTTAAGTCACAACTTAAGCTACCTACTACATCTAGTCAACAAAAAATTAGAACTTTATCTGCCCATGAACCTTTGATCTACTACTTGCTTGACTATGTAGGGTCCACTAGATTGGTCATCACCACATTCCATCCTTTCATTCGCATTATCTCTATGTTGCTAAAAATCAAAACATAAAAACCTTATGTCGGAGGTTGTGAACATTTGCAAACCCGTGACATGCCAACAACACTAAGTCACTAAGTCAAGAAGTTAAGAAAATTCAAAACACCACAACATAGGTTAGAAAGTTTTGAAATCCCGTGACTTAAGAAATAAATCATTTTTCATCGAACTGATGGGAATGTATCACCTTAAAGTGGTAGGTAGAGGGGTCGGTCACCTCCATGGAACGAACGACTTAAGTTATCACTTAAGTGACCTGCAACCTACAATACTAAGTCACCAATGAAATAGAAAATATTTGATCATTGTCTATAAAATCCTACACACTTAGGGTTTAACTGATAAACCCTAGACCGAGAGCATGAATACATGAATACTGACATGTCCATTAACATCACAACCTACACAATACCTTCTCGGAAGGTCATTGAGAAAACCAATTTGAATTTGCCATCAAATTCACTACTCTTACACTCATCATGTGCCATCATGCTCTTTAATTCAACTAAACTTATCTCCTTTGCATGACCTAACTTATCACCTTTCTGATACCTTCATGACATCAATGCCAACATTATAGCATATGCATTCACTAGCAACCTGTACCCATGCTTCCATATTCACTACAAACCTTGTCTCTCCTTGACATCAATGACACTTTCCATTAATGCCAACACACTACTTAGGATTAGATCCATCCTCTCCACTTGATCCCCTTTTGACATCAATGACAACTATATGCCAACAATCTCCCCCTTTGTCATTGATGGAAAAACTTAAATTTTCAATGATACTAATTAATGAATTCAACATTTGTACCGATATCATCTCTACTTTCTACTTCTATTGTCACTTTCTCAAATGCTCCTCTTTGAGAATTTGCATGAATTTCTCTCCTTTGCTCAGATACTTGAGCATTTGCATACTTTCTCCCCCTTTGACATCAATATAAAATGGATCACTCCTCCTAAAAGTATTCTCTCCCTTTGACAAGCAATGCAAAGGGTCTAGTTGTTCTCTAATATCCTCCTTTGAACTGCCAAAGAGACTTACTCCCCCTTTGAAATTCCTTCTCCTTTGCTTATTCTTATGAGCACCTTCATAGCATTCTCTCTTATGCTCTATTATTTTGAGCACTGGCTCATCCTTTCTTCCCTTATTTATTTCATGTCACCGTACTATCGCAAACTTCACCTCTTCTTAGCAATGGAAAAGGGACTTAGCTCCCCCTTTGATAGATACCAACTAAAGACAAAAAAATTCTCTCATTCCAAATGCTACTTTCAACCTTTTTACTGTAACGACAAAACCATATGCTCCAACCGCCCTATACCAATTAACAATATCTAACACCAGTTGGAGTATCATTACTTTCTTTGATCTGATCGGGTCAGATACCAATTGTAGATATGTTGATTCATTCCTTGTACCAATTGAATCATATTCCAAATACCAATTGGTGATATCATTCCCCGTTACCTATTATCATTCTGATACCAATTGTGAATGTCTTCATTTTATCCTATGTACCAATTAATATACAAGACTACATTGTATCAAGTATAACACTGATTTGATACCAATAGAATCTCCCCCTTAGACCTTGTTTTGTTATTCACTAGCTAAATTTCAAGGGCTCTATACCAAATAACCTATTATGAACCAATTTTTAATGGTCTGATACCAATTTAAAAAATATATACACAAAACGGTTGCATTTTAGCCATATCTCTTCTCTTTGCAGGAAAGAAGTATTTCTCTTAACACAGAATCTTCACCACTTTTTTTCAATAACTAACACCAACGATTGATATCAATTTCTGCAACAAACTGTCAACAATCTACTAATACAAGCATTTCAAGGAGCAAGAATGAGACCGTAAATTTGCAAGCCATCAAGTCGTTAAAAATTTGTAAAACATTTTTTTACTTTACTTGATCTCCTTCTTGATTTTTAGGGATGGATGAAATATCAATTTAGCTCCCCCTGGACTCATGCCTTATCACTAAAAATTAGTGATGTAAACCAAAAACAACCTCATGGAGCACTGCTTGCTAGTCTTTGTCTTTCCAAACCTTCTTTGTTTTTTCCTTTATTTGATCAACCTTCTTCTCAAGAGTATGTGAAACATTGTTCACTTTGGGGGAAAATCCTTCCTTGTATTCTTCCTCTTTCTCTATACTATAGGTCCTACATAATCTTGTCTATAGTCTTTAGCTATGTGACCAATGTTGTCACACTTGTAGCATACCACATACATATTCCTTATAGGAGAAAATTAATTTCTATTTACATATTTAGTGATCCTTTTAAGTGTAGCTCTACATTCTCTAGCCCTATGACCAAACTGATTACAAATATAATAGTAACCATTAAAACATAAATTGTACCTGCTCATAGCATTCCTCTGAATGAGATGAGGAGGTCTTCTTTGTCTTGGATTCCTAGCATATCTCATCCTAATGGATCTATTTGCATCAGCTCCCTTAATGTTTTGTGTTTTACTTTGGTGACTTGGAAATGGTTTCTTCATCTTCTTCTCTATTGTGGTCATATTTTGATAAGAAGGAATTGAATAATTATTCTTTTTCTTGTTTGCAGTAGGACTCTTTTCTTCTTCTATCTTCTTCATCTCAGTAGTGCCTTTTTATGATCTTCTATTTCCAAAGGTATTTTCCTTGGAACAACTCATGTAAGATTTCTCATTCTTTGTGCAATTTCTTTCTTTTTCCCTATATTTTTCAAATGCTTTTGCACAAGTAGAAGAGCTCTCTCCTTTCTCACCACCAAGGTCAATGTTTACTCTTGGTCTTGATCTTTGTCTTGTTGTCTTTTATGAATTGATCAACTCATCTAATATCTTAGAGCCACCTTTCAACTTCAAGCCTTTATCAATCTGCTCCTTGGCTTCTTCTAACTCCTTTCTTAGTGCAACTACTTCTACTTCAAGATTAATGCACTCATCTGATTTAGATCGAAGTTCAATCTGAACCACATCCTTTGGTATTCTTTCTTCTTCCACCTTAGTCTTCAATTTGATCACCATTTGATTAGATTATTCAAGGATTTTATTTATCTTTTCTATCTTTTTTGTGCATGTAACTTTTGTTCATCATTCTCTTTCTTCAATATTTTAATCTCATCAAGAGCACTGATGAGTTTACCTTCAAGATCCACTTCTTCTTCATCAAACCTCTCAACCTCTTCATCAGAGGTAGTTCCAAATGGGTCACACCCATAGAAACTTCCATGTTCATCATTTGATCTATCAGATGACCCTCTTTCTTCACTTGCATGCAGATCCATCTTATTTCTTAAGATTATCCTTTTTGCTATGAAAGCATTTAGCAACTATATGACTTGTTCTACCAGACTTAAAAAATTTTGTGGGTAGCTTACCTTTGCATTTTCTAGAGCTTCTTCTCAATCTCCTAATGTAATCAACTTCAACTTCATTAGACTCCTCAGATCCGAAAGTAGATGCTTCTTTCTCATCACCTCTAATTGTACATTCTCTCTTGGATGTATCTGTAGTCTTCTTATCCTCATTCATCTTCACATTTTTAGACTCTCTTCCATATGTCTAAATCTTGGCCTGTGCTAAAATCTCATCATCTCCATACATTATTTTCAACTTATTCCACACTTCATGTGTTGTTTGAAAATGCATGACTTTGACCAACATAGAACTTGACAATTCATGCAGAAGTATATCTCTTGTTGTAGCATTATCCTCATACGATTTCTCTTTTGCTTCAATTATTAGAGGTATAGAAGACTTTGTATATCCATTTACAACTGACCTCCAAACATCACATCCTATGGATCCCAAATATCCTTCCATCAATGAGCTCCAAAAAATATATCTTGATCCATCAAAAATAGGTCCATCATATGTAAGTAAACTTTTCTGACTCGCCATTTTGTTCACACCCAAGATCTACCCGAGTTGATTTATCCTCTCCTAGGGAACCTAGGGCTCCGATACCAATTTTTAAACACAATGATCTACTAAGAGGGGGGTGAATCAATAGATAATCAAAACTTTGACTCTCAAAACCTTTATGCAGATTACTTCCTTAACTCCAAATACCTAGTGCATATTTCTTACTTAATGCCTACTATGTAGATTGAAAACTAAACATGCAAATAGACAATCAACACGCACATGCCCACAACACCAGATAAACATGCAAGTATATAATCAACACACACATTCTCACAATATAAATATATGTTAAAATGTTTAGGGCTACAACCCAAGGAAGCTTCAACTCCCTAATTTAGAAGCTACAACTTCAAGGATGCTACAACACCCTGGTTTAGGAGCTACAATTCCAAGGAGACTAAAATCCCCTAAACTATGCTACAACCCAATACAATGAGGCTACAACCTCTTACAACATCACAAGCTCATATATGCATAGATTGGTTATGCATAACCTACAATGTAACATTACATTCAATACTTTGTTTCACTCACTGCAAAACACACTCTACTGTTGAAGTTGCACACTTAGCAACACATACCTCTGCTATACACTCTCCTCTACTCTACACTACACTTTCTTCCCTTTTTGTAGTGTCTCACACATCTGCACTCTCCTAAATGCCAACCTAGATGATGTTATATTTTATAGTCTAGGACTTTACAAATGGATTCTCAATCTGCTGCACATCCCTGTCTCTTGCAAACACATACACAAAAACCTCTTACTATCTCTGTAGCATACTTCAACAAGATGTAACACTATTCAGCATTGTATACAACTACAAACCCTTTGTGTTCATGCACACTTGCTTCAAAACTCAAACTTCGGAAATACCTAATTACCATCTATCTCCACCAACCTGCAATCTCTACCTCAAGATTCTCTCTATCATTCAGATCATCTCAAACCTTGTGCTAGGGTTTCCTTCACTTGCAAACTTCACCAACAAGTTTCATGTACCTCAAGCTGCACACCACTGTCTAGCTCATCATTAATTCATTTGATAAGGTCTATTAGATATCTTCATTGTCACTTTGTCTCTACATCAAACCGGTTCCACATTTAATTTGCATACAAATAATTTTCATCCTTCTCTTTGTTGAACCCTAAAATCTGATTGTGCATTCAATGCATTCTTCATTTCATCCAGCTTCATTTTATCTCAATCTCCTATTAGGGTTTACCACATATCTTGCTCAATACAATACCTTTACATCGAGCCTCACAACATTTAATTTTGATATAGATAATTTTCCTTCATTCTCTCTATCAAACCCTAATATCTGATTATGCATTTAATGTGTTCTCCTGATTATTTGATTTGATCTTGATTCTTGTCTCTACGATCAACTTCGCAATCTATGCCACCATTTTGTGCATCAAATCTCATTTATTTTTTTCTAGGTGCAGTTGAAACAATTAATTCTTTCCTCTGTGTTGGTTTCCAGTTGAAACCTTGTTCACACAGACTTAGGCATTTGAGATCTTCATCTTTGAATCTAGGTCGTTGATCTCTTTCTTCGTGTCAATCAATGGTGGGTTTTTTAATGTGTTGGCTCTATGTGAATCACTCTAACTCAGTCACATTATCCCTAATGCCAAAGGTCACATCTTCATTTTGAATGAATACCTCATATTCAACATTGCTACATTCAAGGACAACAAAAAACCAACAAACATCATAATTACATGCATTGATGCACATTTCATCAACACATACCTCAGATTTATGAGCCACCTTGGGTGATGAACTGAATTATTCAAGTTGTCCCTCTATTTTAATCTCTCTTTTTTGGAAACTAGTTGCAACAAAATCAGACTCATGGCATGTAATGGTTGCCACATCCTCTTTTGTTTCTTCACTTTTATGTTGTTTCCCACAAAGATCCTCTTTTGGGGGTGAATATTTGACATTCAATACTAAACAAGAAGCTTCTATAATGTCCCAAAAGAGGTCCTCCACCTCAGAATTGCATACCTCAATAGATTCGAGATCTTCATCCACAATAATAGGGAATAAACACGTCTATTGTTGTTGCTCCAAAACCTTGGATTTATCTCCATCCACCAACCCAAGACCAAGTTATTTGAAGGCTTCTTTTGATGTAGGTATGTGTGATATTTCTTCCTTGTCTTCAACAAAATAAGGAATGGCATCAAATGAAAGGACTAATTCTTCTATTGTATAAATTTTTCTACCTTTTTAATGCCTTGTTGTTGTAACACTGTTTCATCTTGATTTTTTTCTTGCAACAAACTAAGACACTCATTATTTTGTGCACATGAAGGTTCCACAACAACAACCTCTTATTTCCTAGTCCGAAACTACTCCTTCCCTTTTTCTTTTGACCAATTAGGATCCCATACCATAGGTCCACCTTGAAAGAGTGAAATAGGAAAAGAGAGAACCGATCAAAAGGGCATTGAAACTCTTGTTGAAGCTTTGGAAGGGGATTCTCAATAGGAGTAAAAGGTTTAGCCTCCTCAAGGATGGGTTCTTGTGAGGAATGAAGTCTCACAAAACTTAGAACCTCTAACATAGAATATCTACTTGATGGCACAATAGGTTCTATTGTAGTTTCAAAGGGCTAACTAGGATTTTTGAAACAAATTTTTTTTCTTACAAAAATTTTGCACAATAGGTTGCTCTAGAAAAAAGGAGGGCTAATGGGGGTTTCAAGAGGCTTCCTAGGTTTCTTGAAACTTACAATTTTTTGCTTTCTTACCTCCTCCTTAGCAAGTTGTTCTTGAACGAATGGAGGTTCTTGTTTGAAACTAGGCACACAAGGGGTTGCCTAAGTCTTGGGAACTTGTGCTAGAGCAAGGGCAAGAAATTTTTTCTCTTTTCTAGCAGCAACAACATTTTGTGTATAATCCTTTTGTTGATTTATTTTTTCCTGCATTTTTTGTTCATAACTCCATTGAGCTTCAATATTTTGTTGTTGTGAATAATGAGCTTGATGGGAAAACTCATCATTTTGTGGGAAACAACACTACTACCCCTTATAGGCCTAATTTTTTCCCTCCTCCTGCTATAAGTCAAACTCTTGTTATCTCTTAATCTCATCAATTTGTCTATTGAAATCAAGAAAAATGCTTGTAATCTCACTTGCACTTAAATTATCAAAATTTTGGGGTTGGGTAGTAGAGAAATAAGGCTTATTTTGAAAATGATGAGTCTCTTGAGGTTGCTGATATGAATTTGTAGGTATCCAAGAAGATTAACCAGGGTGGGTGGGTGGTTTGCATTTTGAGAATATTGAAAACCCAAAACAACAATGTTTTGTGGAATGGAATGGGGGGAATAACTAGCCTAATATGGTTGATTGGGAGGAACAAAGTTACCATTATCATTATATGGTGGAGTATACATGTAGTTTCCATTATAATATGATATTTTTATGCATGGAAAAAACTTTTAAAATTATAAGTAAGAGAAAAGGACTTCCAAATGAAATATTTTGGGTACATACCAATGGAGTCACCCAAATTAAATTGCAAAGTCACTAGGTGCTTGTAGAATCACCTCCAAAGGCTGAAACATTGAAGAGCACCACTTCCTCAATGACATGGAATGGAACTAGGTTGCTTGAACCAACTGATTTTATATGGATTTTCCATGGTGTTTGATGATATTCCTCAAAAGGAAAAATGTATTGAAGAAAACACTAGATTCTTCAACGAAAAGGACCCATCAAGTGTGCCAAAAACTGTTGTCACATGAAATTGCACCCTGTTGAGCACAAAGCTCAAAATTCCAATGACACAATGGGAATGACCTTAAGGTGTGGGACCTTTACACATATGAGTTCGAACCTCTAGAGAATTTTGGATTCCTTTTTTAATCCTAATGCAATGTGTTGATGCAACCCAGCACATGAAATCCTACCACTAACAACTCATAAGGAAAATGGGAGAAAGAGAACATGAAAGGGAAAATGGGGGTGATACACCAAGATTGAAAGGTTGTTTCTTCCTGGCTAATATTTTCATAATACATCAAAGAAGGGGACCAAAGAACTCACACAACTCTCTATTTTGTTGATTTCAGAGGCAAACATGGCGATTAGGGCTTGATAGAGCACTGGAAGAAAAGAGATTTTCTCAACACAACAATTGAAAATAATTTTAACACAACATATATGGATGAAAATGCAAACAAACACTCATAAATGAAGGTAATGAAATATTACACATACATAAAAGAGGAGAGAACCAACAACAATGATCAACTTCATTGATACAAAGGCATATAGCCAATCTTTACAATGATAGAGTGTGAAATACAGTTTGCAAAGAAAACACTCTAGAGGAGCTAGAGGAAGAACCCTAAAAATGAATACATTTTTTCCCTTTTTAGATCAAGCATAACTGAGAAAACACAAACTAAACCCTAACCCTAACTAGGGTTAGCAATGAAGCTTGTGCATGCAAGATTTGAGAAATCTTGTGAAAGACGCGATTAGGGCATAGATCCACCAAGAAGTCAAAAAAGAGAAATAAGTGGGCATGGGTTCCCATGAAATCCAACTATATAAGACATGGAGTGCAATTAATGTTATCCTTAAATCCTAGGAATCAGATCTGGTAGCTAAGAAGTCGAGTTGAGCATCAAAAAAATTACCCTAAAAACATGTCAAAATTCCAAAAGGTTGGGGCGTTAGGCCCAAAAAGAAGCCTCTACAAGCTTGAAAAAAAAGGTTTGAAGCCCCAAAAATGCTTTTGTTGAGTTTCAATGATCGGGCAGTCAAGAGTCGGATATCAGGCATACTACATGCTTCATGCTAGGAAGAAGGAAACAAGAAGGAACCACAAAGAGAAGAGACAGCAGGCATCAGACCTCAAACCATTAGAGGTTAGACGTTGAGAGGATAAGATACCACTTACCAAAGAAAGGTAAGAGATATAGGGGAAGGAAAATGCTAAAACCCAAAAATTTGACACTTAGTCCAATTTTGGGAGAAAAGAGTGAAAGTGAGAAGGGGGATGGAAGGAGGAGGTTGAAGAAGAAGCCTTGGAGGTCAAACCTCAAGCCATCGAAGGTTGGAGGTCAGAGATCATAGGTTGGACCATCGAGCGACGATCGATGAAGGGAAAGGTAACAGGTAAAGGGGGAGGCCGAAGGCTGGCCCCCAAAAATTGGTAGAAGAAAGGTGAAAAATAAAAGAAGAGAGAGATCAATAAGGTGTAAACTAGGGTAAGGCTGAGGAATGACACCTGAAAAAATTAGAAGAAAATAGGGAAAGGAAGGAACGATGGATAAATAAAGAAGGCATTCAAGGTAAGCAAGTAAGAGATAGCCAAGAAACCCAAAATTTTGGGACAACAAAATTTAGGAAACCTTCAAGGAGAAAACATGCAAGATGGCCCATGTAAGATCTCTCAGATTGAATATCATTGATGGGTCATCAAAAGGGGGCATGAAATTTCAACAAATTGTAATTCAATTCTTTGTGTGGATCTCATTTCCTAATGAATTAAGGAAGAATAGGTCCATCATACCTCACATTTGATGCATTCATCCCCCAGCATATATTTATTTATTTCATTTTGGGGAACCCACATTTGATCATTGTATTTTTCTGATTTTGGTGTCCATTTTCACCCTAGATCTAGATCTTGAATTTATTTTCATTGCATTACATTTAATTGAATCTCATTTATAGTTATTTAGCTTGCATTAGTTTGCATTTTATTTATGGTTTTAGTATTGCATTTTTGCATCTCTTAATATCTAAAAATTACAAAAAAATTAGTCATTTTGCAAATCATTTACATAGAATTTCAACATAATTCATTTACATTTAAAAATTGAATCAAAATTTCACATCAAAAGAGCTCTTTTGAGTTGTCATTTAGTCATAATTTTCATTTGTATTTAGGCTTATTTTCACAAAATCTAAAATTGTAACTCACTATAAAAACCAAAATTTGGAAACCAAAAGAATCAACTCATATATCTGTTAAAAATAAATAAAAACCCTAAGCTAGGACCCATTCACTCTAGGGAGAATGAATCCTTGATCAGGGTCATTTCCTAAATTTTTGGGCATCAAAATATCTATTTCTGCATTTTTCTTTGTTGTTTTCAATTTTATGTTTCAATTTGTAGAATTTATGTTACTTGGAATTAATCATATTTAGTGAATTGTGTGAATTCAAAATTGCATTTACAAGACATCATTTTCAAGTTTTTACATAGTATAATTAGGAAATTACCTTGTTTGAAATCTGAAAATTGCATTTACATATTTGCATTGCACTTTACATTATATGTTACTTCATTGCATTTCATCTTCTTTCCATTTTGGGTATACATTGAGTTTGTGAAACTTGTATGAGCTTCACAACTTGGTGTCCTATTAGCAATACTATCGTGATACGTGGTTCGAGACTCATGTCATTCCGTGATAGACCATTTTTCGTGAATATTGGTTTCTCCAACTCTTTCACTCATATTGTTGATATTAATCAACCCTCAACCCTCTATTATCCTAGTCTTCATACCTCATTTCCAATGACTTCCCTACCCACAACTAATGTGCATGATGTTGAAACAATGGTTTTTGATGTATTGCAAGAGAACATAAGAAGGATAGATGAAGAAATTGAAAAATTGAAAAACTTTATGACTTCTAAAAATATTGCTAGTGGTACCATTCCTGCTTTAGATAATGTGAGGAAAATAGTTGAAAATGAACATGGAATAGAGATTGTGTGAATTCTAGCTCATATTATTGATAAGAACATCCCTACCATGACTAATTGTGCTCAAGATTTGGGGTATACTCAAATAAAAGGTGTAAATTCCATTCCTCCTTCCAAACCCCTTACCTCTATTCCTACCTACACTAGTACTCATGTTACTACAACCATCCAACCTACTAGCAATGTCAACACTTCCTCAGGTATTTCCACTAGAAATCCTTCTGGCTTTGTGAATTCCAATCTCATATCTCATCATCCATACCCCCTCACAAAATCACAATTCATTTCCCTCCACATACATACACAGCTCCACCGTATTCATCTCCATTTCACTATACCAATAATGATCCAATCCTTAACACACTTTTGCAAAATATGGCATCCTTTCAACAACAAATTGCCACACTAAATCAAAACAACAATGGACAACCTTCACAATACATCAAAACCAATTTTTTATCCTTAAAGATATTGAGAACACAAATGCCACATGGTATAGAGGTTCCTAGGTTTGAGAAATATGGTGAGAAAGGAGATCCCGTTAGTCATGTTTCTTCTTACGCAGTCTTATGTAGTGACTTCATTTTTTAAGATAAAATCTTGGCTAAGCTGTTCCCTAGATTCTTGAAAGATGTTGCTTTAGAGTGGTTTTTCTCTTTACCGAACAATTCAATTAGTTCATTCAATGAACTTATTGATTCATTTTACAACCACTTCCAAATTCACATGGGTCCTAAGATGACCTTATCTAATTTGATGACATGTAAACAAAAGGATGATGAAAAGGTCACTAATTTTATAGTGTGATACCAAATGCTTTATTCAAAAATAAACATTAAGATTCCTAATGTTGATCTTCAAAGAAATTTTATTTCCAAATTGAAAGATAAAATCCAAGATAAGATTGAGATGCTAAGGTTTCCTTCCTTCACATAGTTGTGTACAAACCTTCCTAATTACGAAAATTTGGTTAGTAGTCATGAAGTGAAAACTCCCTCTAACCGTCTTGAAAATTATAAATCCACACCTCAAACCAACTATCAACCTTTCAAGAAACAAAATAAGGGTTTTCTACAACTTAATCCCCCTCAATCAAATCAAAATGTTGACACCCAAGTGGTTGCTATAAAGAAGAAAAAACAATATGCCTTTGTGGATAGAAATAGAAAGCTTACACCCCTACCCAATACCCTTCATAATATCATGTTGCAGCTCTTAGAAAAGAATTTTATTTCCTTACATCCTGTTAGAGCTCTTGATCCTACTAATCCTTTACCTTCAAACTATAGAACAAATTCTTATTTCCATTTCCATCGATAAAATGGACATGATACAGAACATTGTAAGTGTCTTAAACATCTTATGCAAGACCTCGTTGATTCTAATCATATCCTAATTGGAGGTGTTAAAGATCAAGGTAATAATTTTGTAGGCCCTCCTAAAAAAACTTGCAAATCTTTACCAATCCTATGCCTAATCATAATATCTCCTTTGTCAAAGCTAGTGAAACAAAGAATGATGTGATGAATGTTGACACAGACGATGAAAACATGAAAGACAATGAGAACAACCTTATGAATGGTATGGTTGCATTTATTGATGTAAACCTCATAAGGGCCTAACTAAGATGCCACTTGACATTGCTCTCTCAAAACAAGACATACTTAAACATGCACCCGATGGTCCTCTTTACATAGCTGAAAGACTCTATAGCAAGCCTATTAATGGGATATTCATTGATCTCATCTATGTAGAGAATGTGATAACTGAAGAATTTCTATTTGTGCATGAGTTCTATCAAGATACATATGAAAAAATGGAAGCATGCATCGAAATGCATAATGGTTTTTCTTGCCCTGCGATTGGTTCGATAAATCTCCCTTTAAAGGTTGAACCGAAAGAATTTAATGTCCCATTCACCATCATCCCAATGTCAGATCAATTTCATGTGAAGTTAAGCTACCCATAGCTTCACTCCATGAATTTTGTCCTGTCGATTGTGTATAAATTTTTGAAGTTTCCATTTGGTAATGAGATCTTTACTATACACCATAGTGGCTCTAATCCCATGTCTTCCTATGGGAATTTCTCATTGGATTTATTTTGGCCCGAGCCTATTGAACCTATTAGACCCTGTGAAGACTTATTTTTTAAATCCTTTTAAAACTTTAAGGCAAAGTGGATATCAGATTTATCTATTAGTAGTATGCCTCAACCCATGATTGAGCCTCCTATCCTTGACGAAACAATGATTCAAAAAAAACCCTTTTGAATAACCAAGACCAACCTATGACAAATCCTCCCCTATTTTTTATAAGAGACCACGAGACAATCAAAAAAATCTCGTTGTGTCTCCTAAAGTCCAAAAATTTTACAAAGATAAAGATAAAGTGGTTGAGCAACCTCCTATGGTGCCTTCCATTCCTCCCCTAAAGGAAGAAAAGAAACCTATGGTTGACAAACCCACTCCTACACAATCACAAATTGAAAACTGAATGAAAAGAACTTTAAATTCTAGAGAGTGTAGGTGTAGACATCATGCTATTGCTCATTTATTACAAGAAAAAGAAAAAAAACCAACATAGAAAACCAACATCCAAACTTGTCCCAAGAAATGCATGATACCTCTCCACCCTCGTCTCAACATGAAAAAACTTCTATAGATATTATCATTAGACCTCCTATTGTGATTAACTTAGATGATGATAATGAAATTGTGAAGATTGATGAACAAATGCATAATGAGCTGAATTCATTGTTTTATTCTTCCATGAGCTTAAAAAATGATCCTCCTAATAAGAGTGATGAACTTGGTTCTTGTCCTAGTTCAACACTTGATGTTGTCCCTTTGGCTAGTTGTATGCTTTTCACATATATTGAACAAGATCAGGATGCATACAAATTTCTATAGGTTGAATCACATGTGCCTTACTAGTATTTTTATTTCTTTTTCATGTTCTTTGTGTGATTGCATGTGTGTAATGTGATCTCCCCATACTGTTTTGTTTGATGTATCTCTCTTCATGTGCATTCCTCTATTTGTATCTCCATTCTTCTATATGTTGTAAACATTTACCTTTTCTTTTGTCTTGTGTTTTCCTTTTGGGGATGACGCAAGGTGTCGAGACATTTAGGTCTCTTCCATGTTGACCCAAAAGTGTTTTCTTTTTTTTTTATCTTTATGTGCTATTCTTCCTATTTTGTGAGTATTTGGGGTATGATGATGTTTCTAAGCTCTATAACAACATTGTAGCAAAGACATACTGACCCCAAATCCATAGATCCCTTATCTGTTTGGGATTTCATTTTGGGGGCAACCTATTCCTCTCTTTTTCATGATGTAACTTCATTTGGGAACATATAACTTGGAAAAGGTTATTTAGAATAAGCTCTCATGTCTTCTCTATTTTTAGCATTGATTATTGGATAATTTAAATAAAAGTTCTCTAAACAATGGTGCTAGAAATTTATTGAAAGTGGGGGCATACATTGGCATTATTTATTTTGAAAATTTTGGCATTCCTTATGTTTCATTGTGTGATTTTATTTCTTCTTGTGATCTGTATTTTTCTTGGTGGTGTCATTGGGCTTGATGTCCACTGAGAACATGATATTTCTTGGGATACAAATTTCCTCTTAGTGGTGATGCTATGTGTTTCATTCCCTAAGATTGTGAATCTTTTATCCTTGACTTGTCCTCTCTTGGATACATTAGGCATGATGTTCCCTAGGAAGAGACCCTACATGAACTAAGAAATATCCCTTGGAACAAACCTTTATTTGTATTTTCATTCATATGTGTTTAGCATAATACAACTTGTTAACCTTGTGAAGTTCAAATTTTTATTTTTATTGTGTGGCACCCTATTGGAGTTATTAGAGGGATAGCTTTGGTATGGTTAGTATAGTGAGAGCCTATAGAACTTGCATGAGTTCATCACTAATCCAATTTTCTTGGGGGCTCACCTAGTGGATAGCCTAAGGTTCCATTAGCCCGGAGTGAGTGTGTATTGTTGTTTGCATAGTGGCCATTGAGTTCTGTTTGTGAATTTTCTTGAAAAAATAGCGGAGATGTGTTCCACATTTCATTGGACAGTTGTAAGAGAGAGGGACCAACCACATTCAAGACCCTAGGTCATAGAGGGCCAAGAGCGGAAGGTTTCCCTAACTTACCTCGGTCTAAAGGGATGTTTCAAATGAGGGACAAGAATGTTGAGGACTATAAGGTCTTGCAACCACTCTTTAAACTCAAACTATAATCTGGGCTAGGTGAGTTGGCTTTTTGGAGTCGTTTATGTGCCTCAGATAGCTCTTTGTCCAAGGATGACAACACATTTTTGGGACATCAACATGACATGCTAGCATCTGTATAGCCAGATAATAGTGGACATAGTAAAACTACCAAAAAGACCTACTAGCATCCTAGCTAGCTCAATCTAGATGGTAAAACCGAATGAGGAAGTACACAAAGTAGACAGTGAAATGGTAAAGAAAATAGACTAGAACTAAGGTGACAAAGATAATCTGACAAAGATTTTTGTTTGCTAGCTAGCTCCATGCGTTCTCTCACTTGCACACAAGAAAAAGGGAAAATTGTTGGGGTCTGTATAGGGATCTACCTCAGTCAGACCTTCGTTTCAGTGTTTCCACCTCCACAAATAGAAAAGATAGAAACAATATAGAAATGTATGATAAAGAAGAAAAACAAGCAGAAAACACAATAACACTACAAAATAGTGAAGTGCTACTCAACCAAATCAGAAAGGAGGGTAGTGAAAATGTTACCACCTCCACTAAGAGCTCACTATATAATGATGGAGAAAGAGAGCTTGAACAATCACCACAACCTCAACTATGGTGAAGGGAGGCTTTTCAAAACCTCATGCCCTTGTTGCAATGGCTTGTTCCACACTTTCTCTAAGCATTTGATAGAGTGTTATTGCTACAATGGAGTGTCAACATGTTGCTTCAGTGTGAAGATAATGTTGGAAAATGCTTGAGAATTGCCAAAGAGCTCAAGAACTACTAAGAAGATCTTGTGTACAAATGAAAATTTCTAAGAGGATGGATTGAATGAGCAAGATAGTAATTTCAAGGGAAAAATAGCAAGGAAAGAGTCATTTTCAGGTTGGTTGGTTGAAGAGGGACGTTACAATTCATTCCCAATAGGAAGTGTAATGCCTCTGCCATCTTCAAATGCAAGAATCTGTCATGGACGTAAGCACATAATGTGGATGTCTATGTGTCGCATGGGCATCCCTGACAGTTACTCTCTTATCGACATAAAAGACAAATGCCAAGTGGAATGAAGGCAGCTTGTTGATGTGGAATTTTTCCTTTGGAATTGGTTTTCTAAGGTGAGGGACTGTAAAAGGGGAATTTGCATAAGGGGTGAAAATTTTCTCCTATACATTTCCCCCCCACTTTAGTGAGCATGAATATTGACAAGTGCTTTGGTAAAGTAGGTCGAAAAGGTAGTAGGGTAAGAAATGTATACCTAAATAGTCGAGGAGGAAGACTGCAATCTGACGAGCTTGAAAGCACAGGTTGGAACAAAAGACTCCATAGTCCCACAAAACCATGAAGTTGTAATGAAAGCATCTTATAAGCCCGAGGACCTGCAAGGAAGCGACTCCCAAGATCTCTCATGTTGGTTGTTTTTATTGTAACCAGGTTGATCTCCTAATCTACCTATGGAATTTCCAATTCCAATCAAGGGAAGCTCGAAGGACCTAGACCAATTGATGAGGATTTTAAAGACCTCCTATAGTTTGGGCTCTACAAGGCCCGAGAGGGTGATCCCTTAATGCGTTTACAATCTTTGCACCATTATCATTAACAACAATAGGTAATCTCATTTAATAGCTCAACAAAATAAGATAATACTTAATAGAATTGGTTGTTCATCAATAATATCAACTATTTGGAGCATGAGATAACTACAACAGCACTTCATAGTAAAATATATTCATTGGTTTTCAATTTGTAGCAAGCTCCAGGTCAACACAAAAACAATATTGAATCTCACAAATAGGTACAACTTAGATCAGTGCCATATATCCATAGGAGGAGTCAAATTCATAAGCATCTAAGGGTTTACAACAAATTTAACACATAGCACATAAGATCCTAAATAAAATTACCTTACAATCTCATCAATATGTATCCTAACTCAATACTTCCTATCAAATCCTTGTACCAAACATATCAACTTACAATCTCATTCAAGCATTTTAATTAATTCCTTGAATTAAAGCTAAAACAAGAATTGTACACACCCCAACAGTGAGATAAACGAAATAACCCTTGATCATTTTATTCAAAATTCAAATATGTTCGTACATTGGAGAGACATGAGATCAAATTAATCATTTTAATTTCAAATGCTAGTACTGTCACAAAACATTAAATTTCCATGACTTCAAAACCTACAATAGAACGACTCAAAACCTAAATTGCTTTCTCTCTAAAAACTATCAGACTTTACACTTTTCTCTGCAACTTCACCTAGACTCGACCAAATTTATCTAACTTGCTAACCCATACTTTTGGCCTTGAATTCCTTCTTATAGAAAATGAAGGATAAAACAAGCATCGAGCCAGAAAGTACACATGTCACTAGCCACTTGAACCACCTGGTGACATTTCAAAATCTTGTTACAACAACTTTGCTTGGAGAATATGCTTGCTCATATTTCCTGCTGAGAATAGTTTGATGCATCAACAAAACCTCAAGAATTTCGCGCCTAAACTTTCATCAGAAACAAAACTAGAATCTTTTATTACTGTAATGGTTGATCTATTAACTATTAGTAGCCTACTCCCTTTTTACTCCTCCTCAGTTAAATATACATTTAACTACTACTGGTACTCTTCATGATTTGGCCAATTAAAACTGATTACCTCATTTACCTTGACACTATAAGGCATATACTTAACTGCCACTTGATTTTCTTCTCATTCAAAAGACTCAAGGAATTAGTTAGTGTTGATAATTTTATCCATACATCTCACTAATAAATCAAAATCTGAGTCATCACAAATTAAAGTAATTTGAGCATTGATGACCTCATTAGCCCGATCTTGCCACTATCGAAGGGACCTAATGTTCCCCTACTCATCAACTATGTCAGGTAGTTTTGTTTCACTCCAATCATCAAAATTCTTCACCAATTGTTTTATCTTCCTACTCAAATCATATGGTAAGGCCTGAAAACCTTGCAATGACTTAACGAAAACTTGAGTAGGCCTTAATGATTGGGGCCTATTATTTATATCAAACCTTGAGGCCTTATACATTATATCTAAATCATTGGCCCTAGGAATCCAATTCTCAACTAGTGGTATTGATACCTCTCGATCCCTATCAATGTTCTTTATTGCACCTAATAATAAAGAATGTGAAGAATAAACAGATGACAATATGTCATCAACCTTCTCATTTAAATGCCTCAATATAGTATTAACAATCTCCATTTTCTTTGAAAATACTCCCTCTTCACTCACCTTCAAAGATGTCTATAACTCTGCAATTTTGTGCATCAACTGCTTCTTTGTTGGGTCAACAGAGCATTCAAATTCTTCCTCAATGGGTTCCAAATTAGGGTTGAGGGAATGAGTTTGACTAGGAGACCCTGGTGTAGAAACAAAGGGGGAAGCAAGAGGCACTGACCTTGATGTGGAAGGAAATGATCTAATCCCTAGAACACTTGATATTTCCCCAATCTGCTTGCACTTCAACCTGTCCACCCCTATCTGCAGCTAAATATTCTTTTGTTGCACCTTGTTGTATTCTCCAATTATAAAATTGTATTTTTCCATAAGGCTTCTTTTTTCAGCCTCTTCTCCCTGAGTAGTCTTCTAGGCCAATTTGGCCACATTTACAGTCAAATTTGTGGCCTATGTGGTTGAGGTATCTGAAGCTCTCTTTATTACTAACCCCCCTCTCGAATTCGGGTTAATATCAATCACATTGGGCTTTCTCCCTTGGGGGGCCAAAGCCCAAATTTCCAAAGTCTTGTACTCTTCACTAAAGGCAAAATCTTGCAATGTTGCGTTGACCTCTTCTTCAAAATTTTGCAAGGGATACTTGAACTTTAGAATAGCATTGAAAGCTACTACATCGACAATGTCCCACTCAGGAAGAATCAAGACACCACCTTGATTGACCAATTTTCTCCCCTCGTCAGGAGTGATGCTCTTGAATTCATTAATTAATTCAGCTTTTACTTCATCATCATTTTCCCGATCTGACCTATCAGGCCTCCATTCTCTTCTCTTCTTTCATTTCTCTTGATATTCTTCCAATTTTATTCTCCATACGAGTTGCAAGAAGACTGGTATTTTTACAAAGGCATCATCATCTAGAAACTCTTTACTAGCCTCCATCCTTGTATCTTGCACATATTTACCCTTCATATCCAAATCTGATAGAATCAATTCAACTAGTCTGAGAGGAGAAGGCGTACCCATCTACATATCCTAATCAATGACAACAATCTAATCTACCAAGTCTTCTTGTGATTGCTCAATCCTTCGCCTCTTGGGATTTGGATCTAATGGTGGTGGTGGTGAGGGAATTTTCTTAGGTGATGACTCTAAATCAATTATCTTAATTGCCTCAGGTGTTTTGAGCTTTGGACCTGGTTGTTCATGCAATTTCATTATCTATTTTCCTTTTTTTGTCTTCTTCTTCATCACTGCTATCATTCTTTTTCCTCCTATAAATAGGCCAATTATCTAAAGTTTGGTAGGTTGGCCTCTCTTCAAGTGGCCTTGCAGATTTTTCTTGTATGCCCAAGTCCAACTCCAGATTTAACTTCTTAGTCATCAGAATGCTCATGATTTCTTTGAATTTTTCCATTACAAATTCAATCTTTTTGTGATATGGACCATATTCCATCAATGGATCATATTTTGGATCCATCTTGTGCACAATGGTCAATAGCTTCTCATAATATATCCATTTCTCCTTGTTCAACTCCAGCTTATTTAGATCAAATTCATTTCTAATCAAGTTCTCTGGAAAATTGAACTCATGCACAAATTTTCCCCCTTTTATTATTTTTCTGAACAGGGCGAAGAAACCCTCAGGATCATGTTTCCACTTAGGACCACAACTCAAATGGTATAATTCAAAAAAAATCCAAAATGGACCCAGCCTCCCTTTGAAAACACAAAATCAGACACCAATGTATAGTCTGGGTAAAAGGTCCCCTTGCCCTTTCCTATAAGGTTATCCTCATGGATACATCCAATCTGCCACATAACCTCAGCAAATCCAACCCTTGGTGGCACATTATATGGCAATATATGTGGGGTCCCCTAAAAGCCATACACCCTCAAAACAGTATTGATTAGGTATGGAATAATTTCACCTGAGTTGTGTCAAATTTTCAACCCTGGATTCCTCCCCTTTGGCCTAAGGAATTCATGCAACTCCTCAAGAACTCAGGGAAAATTTACCATCAACCTAGTCCTCAATCTGGATGCAAAATAGTTGTCAAACTATACATAACTAGCATTCTCCATATTGTATGATAATTCAATAGTCCACACTTGCACTGGAAGCTTTTCTCCATTAATAAATTGCTTCAACTTCATATTCTCAGAGAAGAATTTGGCATTCTTAAAAAAAAACATGTGCATCAACATAGAATACCAAAAAAATGGAGTGCATGCATCATTTTGGTGCAATTTCATCAATCCTTCATGTATCTTTTCAGCCAAATAGGAAGCAAAATCATATATCACAGAAAAATTTGGGTGTTGTATTTGCACCCCCATGAACATATAGGCAATATGCATCATTGTGTTAAGACTAAAACCCAAAATCTAACATAATGAGTAGAAATTGGCCAAGAAATGTTTTGAAAAATAGTCCAATCTGAAAGGCTCCTGGTCACTAGGGCTAATATAAAATTTGGAACCTCCTACCCCAGCCAGATGAGGTGGGAGAATCTTAACTCTGAAAAGTGATTTCATCTTCCCATACTCCTACTTCATTCCCTCCATATCAATAGGAACTAAGAACTCACTGGGCTCACTCAGATCAAAAACCTGTCGAAACTCTTCTTTGTTAATGCTTAACATAACCTTTCCATCATTATCTCTAACCACCCATGTGACATGATCATATATTGCGGCCACTACCTTGAGCAAGTCCATAGTAGGGAACACATTCAAAACTAACAGCTTCCCCATATCATGCACCCAACCATTTGAAAAAGGATGGGACAAATTCCTCTATCCAAACCATAGTTTGAAAATCTCCAAACCTATAAGGGGAACCCTAGCATTGGCTATGTTGAAACAATTATATACTAATCCCTCCCCTAGGGTTTTTCCTCACATTAAGACCAAATCCTTCTTCCTATCATTCGTTGACAAGGGAAATTGATCTAGGAAAACGTCATATAGGTTTTTGTTCAGATAGTCAATCTAGCTAGAATGACTTTTTGATGGTGCCATCTAGATTAACTAGGGCTTCCTTTCTTTTCAAACTTCAAACAAAACTAGGGTTTTATGAAACTATGAAATTACAGAAAAAAATCTTGCAATTCCCCACAATTCAGTTAACCTATAACCCTAAAACAATTATCACCAAGCCTTCCGACAAGCACACATCGAATTCCCCCAAAATTCAAATTACAAATTAACTAGGAGTCACAGAATTCAACATAAAGGCTTTGTGTTTGCATAAACCCTAACCTTCATTGCAACAACTCATAAATTCATCCTCGGCTTTGAGACTGCTCCACAAAAAAGTTTGAAATCTTTGTGATACAATAGATCAGAGAAATGGTCACTTTATTTCAATCAAATCATGCTAGAGAATGTCTCGTCCACCATTAAAGATCACTCACGCATTGCACCAATGGCTCCAATCACATTTGATGCAGATTCAAATACTACCCGTCGATCTTTCATTTTGGTTGGATCATCAAGCGTCTACCTTCAAAACATTCTGACATGAAATCCATCATGGAAACAATGGCCCACCATACTCTACATCACCAAGGAAATCAACGTGGCACTTGGTCGTGATGTCACAATCAGTAAAGACCTTGCAACTCTCGATCACATGATGGTGGGCAACCGTGGATCTCAACCATCAACAATCTTGCTCATTCAACACAGTCGCCAGCTCTATCATTAATCATCGAGAACTTTTCCTACCGAGATTAAAACATCTCTGTTCATTTGAAGCACATGCATCTTATAACTGCTTTTGAAACCCGTTACATAAATCTATTAAAACTGGATTAATGTATCAATGTATTCCCATCATTTCTTTGGCTTCGCCAGATGAGACACGTGGCGCTCACCCACGATATCGTGATCAACCAAAGCTGTGTGGTTGGTTCATCACGGGATAGCAGGGAACGACTGAGATCGAATGGTGATTGATCTAGGGTCATGCAAATCTATCCCACTACAAAATAAAAAAAATTGTTAAAACAACGAGGGGACATCACTAGGCCGATGACAAACAATGACATAAGTTGTTTTGAATGGGGGAACATAGGGCCATCCTAGACTTAGGAAATAATAAATTCTAGCAAAATAAATAAAATGATGGATTAAAATGAGGCCCAACCTAGATGAAACAACGGTGCTTAAGTTGTTATTAAAAGCCATTCTCCAAAAAGTAACAACCAAATATAACCCAGCCATGGTATAAGACAAAACACTATGGTTTTACATGAAAATAAAGATAAAACCCCAATCTTAGGCTTTTCCCAAACATCATGGGTGACCAGAAACATAAGCAAGATAAAATGGAACTTATAGAGTACAAATTTGAAGTTCCATCATCTCACATGAAGGAAGCCCCGAGAAGTAAGCATCTCACAGGACCTACAAAGAAGGCATCCTCCAAGATCTCTCACATGAAGTAAATTGAGAAAAGTGCCTTACAGACCCACATAAATACAAGGAAGGTGTCCTCTAGGATCTCTCACATTTAGGAAACCAAGAAAATCAACTTACAAACTTGCAGACCTGCAAGGAAGGTATCCTCCAAGATCTCTCACATGAAGGAAATCGAGAAAAAAACCTTACATATCCGTAGACCTACAAGGAAGGTATCCTCCAAGATTTCTCACATGAAGGAAATTGAGAATAGCACCTTACAGACCTGTGGACCTACAAGGAAGGTATCCTCCAAGATCTCTCACATGAAGGAAACCGAGATAAGTTCCCTACATACCCGAAGACCTGCAGGGGAGCAACCCCCAAGATCTCTCACATGAAGGAAGATCAAAGGAAGCACCCTATAGGCTCGTAGACTTGCAGAGAGTTATCCCCTGAGATATTTCACATGGAGGAAACCAAAGGAAGGGGACTCCATAGAGTCAAGAAGCGGCTTTAAAGTTTCACTTGCAAAGTGACATGTTTACCCACAGATATAACATCTCAAAAAGTGACCACACAAGCAAGTAAGCAAACAATCGTGCAGACCGTCGAGAAGTTGGAAAAATTTCAAAGGGGTCCCTTAGGAACCCAACACAAAGAGGAGATCCACTCAAGGGATGTGCTATTTGAAAGTATAGGAAGGACGTTCTTTTCTCAAATCGATTTGGCATCAAGGAATCCTTTCAAAAGATGTTCACTTCATCAAGGAATTTGAAAGGAAGAAAAAATCCCCCTCACAAGGGGAAGATCAAAGTGGTTCCCACCTCGAAGAAAGGTTCTCAAGTTCTTTCTTTACGAACCCATGATGAAGGAAACATGCTCCATAAGGGGTCCAAGTCACGAATACCATTTTGAAAAGAAATACTCATGAAGACTTTTGAGAAAATATTCATTGGAAACGAATGTGTTTTCAAAAAATCAAGGAATTATAGAGATGGAGTTGTCACACATGAGAGGGACAACTCAAGCAAAGAAGAGAAAGAGCAAAAAGAGCAAAAAAAAGAGAGACAAACACAAGCAAAGGGAACATGGGAGCCTTGTTTTGTAGGTTCAGATATGCTCATGCTTATATAAATAATAGGTAACCACGCCACAAGGTAAAAGATCATCAATCCCTAACCATATTAGAAAGAATGCACGAAAAAAAAGTAAAAATAAAAAATTGGGTCAACATGGAAGGGAAGCCTAAATGCCCCCAACACTTTGCATCGTCCCCAATTTGCCAAAAATCAAGTCACAAACATGGAAGAATGATGAAACAGATTGAAGAAGGTTTACGAAAAAAAAATCACTCATGTATCCAAGCACCAAAAAGGGTGAAAAGGGTCATCTAGGAACACCAAGCATGATCATGGGGGAACACATCACAACACACACACACATATCTAATCTAAAGATAAAGAAGGGGTATCCCCCTAGCACTGATCGACCAAAAATTCATCTGCTTCCCACTCTAGATCATCGTAGGGGAAAGGAGGACGAGCCTATAGTCATGGAATGTTAAGGGGAGGAGCATTTGACCCTCCTACAACAAGGGCTAAGGAAGAGGGGCCCGTAAGCTCCCCTCCACTAAGTTCTTGTGGAGATAAGGTCAGTGATTTTATGAAGATCGCTACGAAGGCTGGAACTTCATCCAGAGAGTTAAACAAACACTTTATCGGAGTGCCATGTTTTACCTCAATGGATGGGGAAGACTGCACCCGAGATTTGTTGCTAGGCTCACTGAATAATTCAGGAGTGGTGATGAACACAGTGGAAGTCGAGGGTAGTTCCATTACTAGGATGGAACAAGTCAATACAATACCACCCTTCGAAGAGGATGGGCTCCTCTTGTGTCCTTCATTGCTAGAAGAACCAACCTCTACCTTATGCTTTGTCAAGGGATGTGAACTCCCTACAGACAAGGTGAGAGACACATAGGAAGAAGAGGAGGATAAAATCATAGCAAATACCACCGAAGTGTTTAGCATATCTATGAGTTATGGAAACAACAGGATGTTTGAGAGGGACATCAACAAAGGTGGATCTATCAAAGGAGCGATGAGAGCTTGTACCTTTTGGGGTTAGGCACACTCACAGCGGGAGCTGAAGAGGATACTGAACTAGGTTGAATGGACACAGGAGAAAGGAGAGGGGAAGACACCATAAGAGGCCCTGAAATAGGGGTGGTCATCCCCTTGTCATTTTTCTACAAAGTGGCACGCTCAGCCACAAGAGCCTTTCATCAATGCTTATGCTCACATGCAATGCGGTTTCTTTGACTCTTCGAGCTAGAGGTTGGAGGCTACGAAGGAACAAAGGGCTCCTACTCAACCATCTGAGTTTCCACTACAGCCATCTCTAATGGAGGAACAAACTCAAAAATAAGAGTAGGAGGGACAGTTTGAGAAGCAACAAGGGGAGTCGGCTCAAGTGCTTTAGCAGCGAGCCTCTTAACATTTACTACTTTGGGAGTATAAGTCGTGGGAGGCCACGAAGGCCGAGACATGGAGGACTCCCCATGGGGACTCTTCCTCCTACCATAGTGAATTGGCCTAGGCTTTGTGGGTAGGACATGAAGCTCAAATGTGGGACACTTAGGCTTTCGCCAAGTGGGAACCATAGGGTTATCATGCAGACGTGGGGTAGAACCTGATGGTGCCACAATAGGGCAAGACGAAGTGTCACACTGAACAGTGAAAGAGGAAGGAGGGTCTCGAGATTGCTTCTCTTCTGTGTGCCTTGACGACATCACTGTCAAATTTTAAACACATCTTATGGAAAATGGCATAAGGTGATGGAGGGTATCTCAATTTTGGCCTTAGACAACCTTTCTTATAATTTTGATATATCTGGTGCAAGAGGTCCTTCCCAGGCAAGAGATGACCAACGGGTGCAAGCCAAAAGTAATCTGAGTAACTGCCACGTGCAATTGGTGATCTATATCTAGTGTCATGGATCACATGTATGAAACCCTCATGAATAAACTTCAAAAATTTATTTATAATCGAGGGAATTTCATTCATAGATACCAACCAAGGGATACCCAAATTTACTATGAAGATTTTATATCTCAGGATAATTCCAAACAAAAGATTCACAGATTTAGGTCCAACAAGAACCGATGGGACAATACTACCTAGAGGAGGTATGGAAAGTCCATCGTGCGTGTGGATGGTGCTCACAAGTGCATTGTACCCATCTTTATGCAAAAATTTGATTAACATGATCTCCTTAGTTATAATATTCACTTAAGACGTCCGATCAACAAGAACACCTGCTACAGTGTTTCCATTGATTCATGCTAGAATGTAAAGAGGAGATGGTTCTTTGTTAAATACCATTAGCAGATCCTATGAGGTGAAGGTTATACCAGTACCACTACTCACAAGTTGCATAGAGGGAATAGGTTGGTGCCGAAAAGAGGCCATTAGACATACTAAACAACACTTTCTCGAAGCCCCCAAAGGTTACAAGACAAGATGGTGACCCAATTAAGGTTTTTTTACGTAATACTTTTGGAACCTTCCATCTACACCTACTAGGGGCCACAGGCTAGGTTGTAAGGAAAAATCCTCATAACACTCTCACCTACAACACTCCTAGAATACAAGGAAAGGAGCTTTCATTATTGCAAAATGAAACCAAAATGGCTCACGTCAAGTTCACCAAAAATGTAAGAGAGGGGGACCAACCACATTCAAGGGCCCGGGTCACGGAGGGCCAAGAGCGGAAGGCTTCCCTAACTTACCTCAATCTAAAGGGATATTTTGAATGAGGGATGAGAATAATGAGGACTATAGGGTCCTCCAACCACTCTTCAAACCTGAACTATAATCTAGGCTAGGCGAGCTAGCTTTTTGGAGTCGGTTTTGTGCCTCAAAAAACTCTCTGTCTAAGGATGGAAACATAATTTCGGGACGTCAGCACGACACGTTGATGTCCGTATGTCCAAAAAATAGTGAAAATAGTAAAACTACCAAAAAGACCTACTAATAGCCTAGCTAGCTCAATCTAGATGGTATAAACAGAATGAGAAAGTACATAAAGTAGACACTGAAATGGTAAATAAAATAGACTAGAACTTAGGTGACAAAGATAATCTCACAAAAAAATTTGTTTGCTAGCTAGCTCCACACGTTCTCTCACCTGCACACAAGGAAAAGGGAAAATTGTTGGGGGTTGTATAGGGGTTTGCTTCAGTCAGATCGTCGTTTCGGTGTTTCCACCTCCATGGACAACCAAGATAGTGAAAATATAGAAATGTATGATAAAGGAGAAAAGCAAGTAGAAAACACAATAACACTACAAAATAGTGAAGTGATACTCAACCAAATCATAAAGGAGGGGAGTGAAAATGTTACCACCTCCACCAAGAGCTCACTAGCCAATGATGGAGAAAGAGAGCTTGAACAATCACCATAGCCTAAACTATGATGAAGGGAGGTGTTACAAAACCTCAAGCCTCTGCTGCAATGGATTGTTCCACACTTGTTCCATGGAGTTGATGGAGTGTTGTCATTGCAATGGAGCGTCAAAGTGTTGCTTGAGAGTGAAGAGAATGCTAGAAAATGCTTGAGAATTGCCAAAGAGCTCAAGAACTACTAAGAAGATCTTGTGTAGAGATGAAAATTGCTAAGAGGATGGATTGAACGAGAAAGATAGGCATTTCAAGGCTAAATTAGGGAGGAAAGAGCCATTTTCAATTCAGTTGGTCAAAGAGGGACGTTACAATTCGTTCCCAATAGGAAGTGTAACACTTCTGCCATCTTCAAACATAAGAATCCGTCAGGGATGTAAGCAAGCCACATGGATGTATGCATGCCATGTGGGTGTCCTCGATAGTTATTCTCCTACCGACACAAAAGATGAATGCCAAGTGGAACAAAGGCAGCTTGATGATGTGGAATTTCTCCTTTGAATTTTGTTTTCTAAGTTGAGGGAGTGTAAAATGGGAATTTTTGTAAGGGGTGAAATTTTTTTCCTATACAATAGTTAAGGCTTGATCCGCCCTTTTCTTTTGGACAACAAGTTGAGGCATGTTCCACATCACATTGGACAGTCGAGGCTTGATCCACCTTTTTGGTTTTTACTTTCCTTTTTAAGTCTCTGATGTTGTATGATTGAGTAATCTTATTATTGTTGCATACATATGTTTTGAATGTCTACTTTAGTGTGATTTTTTGCTTGCACTCATCATCTCACTAAAGTAGGGGCTAAATGTAGTGTAGGAAAATGTATCCCTTTACATTTTCACACTTAATTTAGAATTAATATTAATTTGGACTTAATTGTGTGTTATTTTTGTTGTTGTAAAATGTACCCCTTTACACTTTCACACTTATTTAGGGCTCCTTTAATTAATTGAGCTTAAATTACCTTAATTGGCCCCTTTAATTCAAATCCAAGCCTATTTTAATTGCATTTTACAAAGAGGAAACCCAACATTCACTAATGCCTTAACATAACACTTCTCATTGAGAAATGTGTGTCCTAGGTTAGGGACCTAGGACCCATTTTCCCATGGGAAAATGGGTCCTCCCTTAGACCTAGGAACTAAATTTAAATTATGTTTTTGGTAGTATTTTAACATATTCAAATCTATATTCAGATGTTGGCTTGTGATATTTGAAATTCAGAAAATTGAGGTTATGTATCTATAAATATAAGGTTATTTCACTATGTTTTAGCTAACAATTTTCAAGATCTAAGAGAGCACTTTCAAGACTATTTCAAGAGTAATTTAGGGCATTCAAGAGAAAAATTATTGAATTTTTATTGTAGGAACCAAGATCCAATTGTCATATCAATGTCTTCTTGCATCATGCATGTTATTGGAGCTAATATGGTGATATAGATTTCAAGATCCATTCAAGCATTCAAAGCACTATTTCAAGTCAAGATCTAAGGTTCAAAATCCACATCCATTTAATCCATTTCATGCAAGTTGAAGATTTAAATTTCAAGGTTTATTCAAGGGTTTGGTGAGTTGTGACATTGAGTTGTTCATTCATCATTCCTTTCACGTTATTTCATTTCATTTCAAAGTCTGATTACCAGTTTGACCAAGGCAAACCGCCATTCACCAAAAATAAAACATTTTTTCCCTCTTGATTTGTTTTTGCAAATTTAGGTGGAAGAACTCTTGAAGATCTCTTGAAGAGAAAAATTGGAGAAGTTGTCAAAGTTGAAAAAGTTTTCATAAAATTTGTCATCTCACAAAAACTCATCTACAAAATTTATTTCTAGATTTTTTAACCTAAAACCTAGGAAAATTAAGAGATTTAAATCTATAGAAAAGGCTCTTGAAAGTTTTATACAAACCCTAACTCAAGACCCATTCGCCCCTGGGTGAATGAGTCCCAGATCAGCTTCAGAAATTGACTTTTGGTGATTGGTAAACATCATTTTTCCCTTCTCTAATCTGTGATATGATTTCTAGTTCCATCAGTATTGAGCTTAATCTATTAGATCCAAGTTGTAGATTTCATTTTGGAGTCTATTTAATATTTTTAGTTTTTCTCCCCAAAGTGTTGTTTGACCAGGAGTCTCATCCTTGCAAAAAAAGGAAATTTGTAGATTCACATCTTGAGTTGACTCACCTAAGGGTTGTAAGTCAATTCTTTGTGTGGGTATCATTTCCTAATTAATAAAGGAATAATATGCCCATCACACCCCACATTTTATGCATTCATCCCCCAACATATCTTTCTTTATTTCAAAGATATAATGTAATAGAGGAGAGATGTATGGATATAAGAAGAGATAAGAAGTATATCTGATATATGTAAGTATTAAGGAATGAATATTAAGAGAAGGATATCAAAGGGATTGTAAAGGGGATAATACCCTTAGCATATGTGCATGATGAACAATAATTTATATATGCATATATAATATTCAAATTTATATTTGATATGTGTTATGAACCATGGTAATAAATTTTTCTACATATTTAATTCTACTAACTAGTTTATGTACTATTCAAACTAACTCTCTAGTCCTCTTGTATGACCGAGTCTAGGGTATAAATACAACACAAAAATTACTTGGGGCTCAAAACTATGGTATGTGTCTCCCAATTTTTACTACTAATATTGGTTCCATTGTCGATACCCTAGAGGAAAGTAAGAGAAAAATTAAGATATTAATCCGAACAAGAAAGAAAAAAGGAAAGTTAATTTTTTTTCATAAACTAAGCCACTATCTCCTTGGTGTCAACCTCATAGGAGGGGGATAGGCACCAAGGGTATGGGAAGTGGAAAAGGGGGGATCTCCAAAAACAATAATCCCCTAAAATATGTGACTTATAAAATAACATTACAAAATAACTACCATGGGAAAAGATAAAGGAGTAATGTAACACCAAATGAAAAACACCCAAGGAAAAAGATGACAAGAAGAAATCAAGAGAGATTAAGGAGTAAATTGAATTGACCAAGAAAGTTAACATGGAAAGCCTAAATGGTGAGGAAAAAATACAAAGAAATAACATGGAAAGGGAAGAAAGATACCACAAAATATTGGAGAATGCAAAGAAGAGAAAGGATGAGCACACCAATGTGGGTATTGTTGAGCATGCCAATGTGGGTGATGTAAAAAGAGAGGAATGGAAAAAGATCAAAAATGAGGAATGAAGATCTTTCAAAAATATAAATTCACATTGGGAGAGAGCAAATCAAATTTTGACAGATTTAGAGAAGAGCATAAAGGAATATGGGAACTCCAAAGATGAATTGGTAGAGAATTGTAGAAGCGTGGAGGCTCCATCCCTACCACATCTCCCCAAAAGTCTAATAAGATGAATATATCTATCAAATATCACAATCAAGTTGGATGAAAAATTCCTTGAATTCCTAAAAGAACTTGAAAGGAGATCCTATTTGTTCAAGAAGACTATCTAGAAGAATTAGTGAATAGAAGCATAATAAAGGGAAGAGATAGAAAAAGGTAACAGTTTCATGTTTAACTTTGGAAAATAATTATCAACATTAAGTAATGAAATATCATTGAAAAATAAAATAAAATCACCAAATTCAAGAGATGTTATGAAAATTCATAGCCCTTGGACTAGGACCCATCCCCCATGCCCTATAAAATAAGAAGGATATCAATTGAAGAGATACCATAGAAAGGAGAAAGAAATCTCCAAGAGAGAGAAATAAAATATTTGGTAGAAATTCTAGGAACAAATTATTTTGATATTAAGTTGTAAAGAGACAAAAGGAAGAAAACATAAATTCACGATAGTAAGAAGTGTAAAGAAGCAAAAGAAAGACACTTTTCATTTTGTTAACCAAAACAAGAAAAGAATACATACAATGGAATAATCAATCAAAATTTTAGTATTTGGGAAGGACACCACAAAAGGTGTGGATGATATATTCCTTCTAGAATTGTTATGGTAGAGAAAGGATATTGAAAAGGGAAAAATTAAGCCATTGGACTTTGTGGTATCCTTAAGGAATTATACATTAGATTGATATAAAAATACATTACCCAAAACATGATAAGGGTTGGGAAGAGGTGAAGAGGGACTTACGAGAGAACTTTGACACTCTGTAAATACCATCAAAGAGTTTAAGAAAAATGAGGGAGCTAATACAAAGGAGGGGAGAATTAGTAAAATATTACAATAGAAGATTTCAAGTAGCCCAAAAATTAGAAGAACCATTGACATAGAAGAAGAAGGTGGAATGGTTCATCTCATAACTACAAAAAGACATTAGAGTTTCATTAGATTTAAGAATATTTGAAAAATATCTAGATGCAGTAACCATCACCTACTGCATTGAGGTGCAACCATGGAGGAAAGCAGATAAAGAAATTGAAAACAAAATAATAGATAAGTTACAGTTAACGGACGAGCAACCAACCTTGCACTAGGGCATAATGGAAAGAGAATATGGCAATAAGGTAAAATAAAACTTCTTGTCCTATTATTGTTCAAAAGAAGGCCATTTAAGAAATCCTTGCCCTAAGGCACACAAAGAATAAAGGGTTGTTGCAATCAAAGTAAATCTCCAAACAATACCACATAATATCCAATAAATATATTGTGGACTATGCAACGAATGGGATGACCACAAGACAGACAACTATCCATCTAAGGAATTCCACATAAGCAATGCAACCAATCATCTAGACCCTAGACGTTTGTTATACTCAAAATATGGCAAAGATGTATACATGAAAACAACATATGTCAAGGGACTTGTAGAGCGACCCTTTAATACATGATGTAGGACACAAACAACCCCCATGAGGAATAATATGAATGCCAACATATTGCAAAGTACCTCTCCACAAAATTGTTAGTAAAATAACAATCAATTCAACTATAGAGGAGGTTGAGGATGCAGAAGGGGAAATTGCATAATAGATGATACCACATGTTTTAAATGCGGTAATTCTAGCCACAATGCCACAAAATTTTAGTACGACAAGAATGTGCATTATGTGGTAATGAAGACTAAGACTTATACAATTGTGAAAGGTCCCAACAATATTTTCATAATGCTCCACCTTGATCTAAGAGTAGGATTTGAACAAGGGAGCAATGGTTATTAGGATAATCCATCTGCAAGGGGCTAGAGGATGTCAAAGAAAAACAATTTTGTCATCAGACACATCCAATGAGGAATACTCTAGAGAGGAATACCAACAAGAGATAATATTTCAAAAAAAATAAAAAATAGAAAAATAAAACAGCAATACTCACTCAACTTGGCACTGATACCAATAAAAATAAGAAGAAAATTAATAAGGTAATGAGTGAAGATTTTGATTTTTAAGAAGATGAGTATAGCCACTTCCAACTTACAAACCAATAACATGATACAATGGTGGAGAACACTAAACAAGCCATTATATAAAAAACCAAATGAAGAAATTAGTTGTTTTTCACAAGAAGAGGTAATCATGTTGAAGAAATTGGTTACCTTAGCACAACAGAAAGATTTATTAGAAAAATTATAATGGGGTAAATATTGGAACAAACACCCAAGCAACTACAAATTCATAGAATATCAAGATATTAGCATTGGAAAAATGGGCCACTACTAATAATTGCACATTTGAATAATCATAAGGTGAAACATGTCATGATAGGCTTGGGTGCAAACATAAATATTTTATTGACAACCACTTGGGAGAAATTGGGAACACGTAAGTTGGTCAAAAACTCATTGAATATCAACTTAACAGGTGGTTCTAGAACGCATACATTGGGTAAATGGAAGAATGTCAAAGTGATTATGCAAGGCCTTAATTTGACAATAAATTTTTAAGTGGTAGAGATGAAGAACCTTGTAACACATTCCATGCACTACTAGGTTTGAAATGGTTTGTAAATGCCAATGGAGTAGTGGATTCTAGGACAGAGGAAATCTCATTTTTTGATGACAGTAAGGTCATCCATATGCCCTAGGTGAGGATGAAGAGAGTTCAAATATGGAGTAAATTTCCCAAGAAGGAGAAGAAGAAAATAATTCAAGATTGATATACTCAATCTCTAAATTTCCCACCACAAATGAGATAGAAGATCCAAATAGTGAAGAGGAGATTGAATTAGAAAGTGATAATACAAGTACAGATAGTGATGATGTAATCAATGCCTTAGAAAATATATGGGTTACAAAGAGCCTTCATGATACAAAACACAACCTAAAATTACTTTACATAATACTACCAAAAGGAACCATGCATTGCAAATAGAAAAGACCAACAATATATTTAGAGTACTTCCAAATTCTAGAAGATTATGACAAATAAATCACTATTGCACAAAGTACCAATGTGTTCCTATAGTACAAAAATGGTAAAATATACCAGAGCTACAATATTAACAAAATATAAAAGGAGATAACAAATAAAAGTAGGAATAACACCATAATATTCCAAATTATACTCCCAAAAGAACATGAGAATGATAGTCGGCCCTAAGATTGAAGTTCTATTTCCATGGCCTAACTGAAACCCTAAAGACATCAAATAGGGTATTAGAAAAGAACCCGATGATAAACCTATAGGGTACACATTATGAAAAACATAAATTATATTTTATTATAGTTATAAAGTATGTCATAAGTGGTGTATAATCTCACTCACCAAAATAGAGTCATAGAAAAAGTTAATGGACAAAAAAATGTAGGAAGGTGAGAAAAACAACTACAACATATAATGCACTTCCTCAATGATAATCCTATAAAAAACATAAACCCATCAACAAACATCACATTTTCTACCCCCACATTCTCATACTCCTCTACTGTGAAACCCGAAAAACTACAAAACATTCAAAATAAAAATTTCTCAACTATATCATGATAGTATTTGCTCCTATCTTGGTGGACATTTCATAAAATCCTCAACCCATGTATAATAAATTCCCTTACAAATCCATATACAAATATGAAGGGGAATTCTCAAAAGTACATACAAAATTAATATACATGAAAGATATAAGGAAGTTAATCCACATCCCGCTCTAAAAAATTGATCACACCAAGTTCAAAACTCTATGAATGACTTTGTTGCACCCTAGAATGTAGAGCTACCTTCCCCAATATAGCTACATTGTAGAGAAGAATCTTGACTTGTGGAAGAACTTCTCGAACTTCACATAGGAGGAGACACAAGTTTGGATCATCCTCAGTTGGATCCATAAGTATTAGTCTTGGATAAGCCCTAAAGAATCACAAAGTAGGCTATTTAGGCAGTAATCAGACTCTACATAAAAGGGGAGGTCCTACCTAAAAAGGTGATTAATAATTTAGAGGTGACAAAATTAATGGGTGCCACATATGATGATTGGAGCTTGGATGTCATAAAAATCACCAATCTTGCAGTGAAATATGCCACAATAGGGGTAGCATATAAAGTTTATTGCATAAAGAGAGAGGATTTGACCACCGTTATGTCCATTCACATGGCCTACCAAATTTTGGTGGAGGGGAATATGCTAATCTATGTGAGACCTTTTGGTAAGAGCTATTGGAAAATGTGGAACACACAAATCAATCACATTTCTAGTTTAGGTATGCAACTCTAATAATATGTCTAACAATATACTTCTTGAATGAATTGCTCACTTTTGTGGGTAAGGTATAGAAAAAATATTGACAAATAGCTTCTTAGATACAATACCATGTCAAGAAGCTTCAAGATGCCACCTCGTATACAACCACATATTGGGGTTTCTTCAAATACCTACAACATAAGTTGTAAAAAAAAGAGTGCATTTCCTATGAAGTGGTCTCTAAATACATAAAATATATTGTATTTTTTATGGACAAAGACTTGAAACTAATGGATATGATTGGGCTATATAAATATTGGATTCTAAAGCTCCCATATGAAGTTTAAGATGAAAATATTGACTCTTATACAACTACCTTGCTCAACCTCCTAAAAGACCCACAAGCAAAAAAAATTGACCACCTACCAAGATTTTATGGATAACATGGAAAAGAAGAAGTCTTAGGAGCATGTAGAGAAAAAATATGAGAAACTAAAGGAGAAATGGAGTATACCTTAGAAATATCCAGAAGAACAAAGAACCTCTACTCCAAGGAGGTTTCAAAGACTACCAGTAGAGGCACCACCAATGAAATATACTCAACCTGAAGGGAGCTCACAAAGAGAGAAAAGAAAACTAACAACTACACATCGTAAAGAGAGGCCTCAGTGGAAGAAGCTACAAAGGAACTCCTTCATATGAGTGTGGATAGAAGCACTCCTTCATATGAGTGTGGAGAGAAAAAATAAGAGAAGGAAATAAAAGGCATAAAAAGAGACCAAGAAAAGGACACACCGTCCAAAGAAGTGGAACCACTAATGAATGAAGACCAATTATATAGTAGTTTTTTTTAAAAAGAGGTTGTTGCAAAATAAAATAAAATTTATGTAGAAATGACGACACCAAAAAACTCAACAACTAAATGGGCCCTAATAAGATATATGATAGCCTCAGATATAACATTGGAAGCTTGTATGGCTAGAATCCTAGATACATTAGCCAGAACATTGAAGCAAAGAAGAGAACAAGCTAAAAAAGAAGAGGAGAAATTAAAAGAGTTAGCAATTGCAAAAGTATCCCCCTCATCTACTCAAGCTCAAAAGGAGAAGATAACACATATACAAACAAAAGAGTTGCGAACAAAATAGAGGTTAGACAAGCTTATGCTTGGAAACTAGAAACCATCAAACAATTACAAGTATAAATCAAAGAGGCTACTACAAAAGCCTACAAAGTTGTTTGCAAGGAAGAAGATAAATATTAAGAAGTACCTTCTTTAGATTCAAATATAGTAGACCAACATGTACACTCTCCTTCGCATAAATCTAATACACCTTTTTCTTTGGCTACCTCTCCGATGCAATCCATTAAGTAATTTTTGGCCAAGAAAAAAAAAATCCAACCAATAGCCTCTTTGTAATTACTCCAATTACCACTTTTTGGCTCCCAAGTTAACCTTTCAAATATTTCCCCCTACAAAAATTCCAACTGGGAGATCTATTGGATCAAAAACCAAGAGAGGACATTCTAAAGAAACGTGTAGATTATGTGGAGTACTTGGAAGATATAATCAAGGACATCCAACAAAAATGTCCTTAGGTCCAAGGGGATCCTTCCAAACCACTTATGACATAGATTAAGATCTTGGTTGATATAATACTACAAGAGGCACAACAACAAAATTCAACTATGAAACAAAGCATACATAAAGAGTTATAAAAGGCCAAAATGGATGAAGAAAGGAAAAATGTGCTACCACCCACCCTATGTTAGAAAACTAGATAAATAAATTGAATAATACATAGGGGGATATTAATTCCCAATATAAATTTTTCCTTCAATAGCCCACCATTACCACAAAAATCAAAATTCAAATGTATTTGATTGAGGCACACATCCTTAAGGTGGCTACTATTTATGATGCATTGGTGGACACTAATGAAAAATCCCAGGCACAAATAGAGGCCTTACATGTAAAAATTCAACACCTAGAGGACTAGAGGGAGTAAACAAGGTATAAGTTTCAACAATTGAGGGAGGTGGTTAGTTTGTGGTAAGAACATGCATAAAATTTATCCCAACATATCCAAATACCTTCCTCACTTCAAGAAATAGAATGCCTCTTAACACAAATCAATGTGCAAAATCACCTGTTGCATCAAGCCAAGGTACAATGGGATACCGCTTTTACTAACCTCAAGGAGATCTAGAAAACTATTCTCCCAACCTAGTATCTATAGAGTCATCTTTCATGGAGTTTTCTTGAGGACTAGCCAATGTTTTGAAAAGAGGGATGATGTTGGTAGGGAATCAACTAATAGCTAGGGTTGTCATGTACATCCTATTGTAAACCTCCACAAAGAGGTTATGGAGCTTCTAGCTAAAAGGAAATATTCCAAAATAGTAGTAGAATATAAGGGGAACATATCACCAATTAGATTTTGTATAAGATAAGATAATATAATAGAGGAGAGAAGATGTATGGAGATAAGAAGAGATAAGTATACCTAATATATGTAAGTAGTAAGGAATAAGTTTTAAAAGAAGGATATAAAATGGATTTGAAAGGGGATAATACCCTTAGCATATGTACATGATGAAAACAAATTTATATATATATATATATATATCCAAACTTTTATATGATATATATTATGATCCATAGTAATCAAATTTTCTATGTATTTCACTCTACTAACTAGCTTATTCACTATTTCAACTAACTCTCTACTCCTCTCGTATGACTCAATCTAGGGTATAAATACAACACAAAAATTACTTGGGGCTCAAAACTCTGGTTTTTGTCTCCCCATTTTATCTTGCTAACAAGAGAATTGTGTGAAGATAATTGGAGCAATTGATGCTATTTCAAAAGTTCCAGCAGAAACATAGGGTTTTAGAATATAGAGAATGGGTAAGTCCAATTTTCCACTTGATTCTGCAAAAATTCTTTCAATTGTGGAGAATTAAGTTGTTAGGGTTTATTATTACTTCCAAATCATATATTTAATATAAAAACCCTAAATTGTGTTCGATTTTAGAAAATTCCTAGTTATAGAAGCATTAAGATGATTCAAACATCCTCCCATCCCACAAAAATGAAACGAGGGTTAGAATAGGACATTCTAACCCAACTCCTAGGTTCCTTGAAGAGGGGAAATCATGCCCAAGGACTTTTTGTCTTATCTAATAAACTAATTGGTAGAGTAGAAGGTATAAGAGATGCAACTATTCTTGCACAAGGATGGAGTTTTTTAATTTTTTCTATAGAATTATTTTTTCTCATACTATTTCAAATATTTGGTATTTGAATTTTGGGAGGTTGGTGGTCCCCATTGTTTTCTTCAATGTGGACCTAGTTAGAGGCATAGAAAATAAATAGGATGTATAATCAAAGATAAATTTAAATGACAAAGGTGGTCTTCTAATGAAGATAGATAGGGCATACATGTGTGATTTTTTCAACCTAAACATAGTTGCCAGTGCCCCCATTGATTTTGATTCCCTGTGAAAATAATACCACAAAGACAAGTATAGTTATAAATTTTGATGGTTTACACACCATAGGAAAATGAATCAAGACATAATACTGTTAAAATTTGCTAAGGATGAAGTAAAGCCATTTTATGTGGACCTTTTTGAGGATTATTTCATCAAGACATACTATGCTCTATGTCAAATTTTGGGAGTTGATTTCAAGTCACAAATGATGTTGCCCCTAAGGATGGAAGCATTTGTGTAGCATAAAGATTTAAACAAGAGATTTGATTATGCTACATTTATTGCAAATGGAATCCACGTGGATTTAATGGCCATAAAGGGTGATGACATAATAATATGTACTTCAAATAGTATTCATTGTTATGCCATCTCCTCTTATATAGTGGAAGGAAAATTTGGAGTGCTCCAATGTAGTTGAAATTTCATGATGTTCTTCTACTACCAATTCAAGTGTGGAATCACATTTGGGATATGCATTTCCAAACCTCAAATTATGTGGTGTTTGAATAATTTTTTGTGTAGATAGTCTTGAAAATTTTAGGATTTCCAACAAGAAGACTATCTAAGAGAGTAATGAATTTCCTAAGCCCTAAGGATAACACACCTAAGATAGGAATTGATCATAATTGGGTAATTGGTTCTTTCACTCCAATACAATAGTTATTTGAGTGTATGGTGCCTCGATAAAACCACATATATTGCCTAGGAATGTGCCTGATAGAGTTGCATTTTTGGAAATTATGTGACAACTAAATGAGACAGACAAGTTTCATCTGAGAATACATAAGGAAGGTTCTTTCTTTCCAACCTCAATTAAATTTTCTAATTTTTTAATGATATCCAAAGAAGGATTAGAGTTGGTATAGCCTTTGCTACAAGCATACAAAATGAAGGCATGAATGAGCCTAGAAATTGCAACCCTAAGCATTTTGTAATGAAATAACTTTCACAATAGAGGAATATGATAAAAAAATATGTTGCAAATACTTGATAATAAATAAGAATAACAAGCCACTTTAAGGGGGAAAACTTCCAAATATCTTCAATGAGAACACAATTCATAATTTGATAATAAAATAAGACTCACAACCTCCTATAAACACATTACTTATGCCTAGGATATCACCCAAGCCAACTCAAATAACCCTCTATAAGCCCTAGGTTGACCTAATTAACTGAATAAATAGTAATGATAATATGACTTAATTAGGAGTTAAGATAGCTCCAATCCAACTATTCATAACCCAATGTACTCTAATATTAAGGGTCTAACATGCCCCCCTCTTCAAAGAAGCATTATCCTCAATTCTAAGCCATTTTGGATACTTTTTAATGAACTCCTCATCCTCCCATCTGACATCTTCAATTGTTAAATTCTTACATTGTATGTATCATTTCCCCCCTCTTTAGAGAAGCATTGTCTTCAATGATAAGCTATTTTGGATGTTTTTGAATAAACTCCTTGTCATCCCATGTGGTATCTTCAATCATTAAATTCTTCTATTGGATGATATTTTTGAGTGATTATTTTGGTCCTTAGCTTCCTTGTGCATTAATGAAGAATAAACTCTCCAATTCTAATATGATTCTTCCTTCTTCATCGAGCTTCGCTAATATTTTTTGTATGGATATTATTCCCAATTACCTTCTTCAAACAAGAAACATGAAAAACTAGATGTATTGATGGTAATTCAAGCTTGTAGGAAACACTACCTATCTTCTACATGATTTGATCTAGGCCATATTATTTTAGAGATAACTTGTATTCTTTGACTATTGCTTCAATGACATTTGATTATAAGGTTGCAATCTCAAGAAAACCCAATCCCCAACTTCAAAACTTTTTTCACTACATTGTTGGTCTACTTGCTACTTCATTAAATTTTGTGTCATGGATAGATTCTATTTAAATCCTGAAAGTACTTGTTGATGAAGCATGTGGTCCTCCACTACTTGAACTCTTGGTAAAATCTTCAATTATTATGTGATGGAAAGATGATGATATTCATAGAATGCTATAAATGGATACATTTTTTATGAACTATGGAAGCGTTATACCACCATTCTTCTAGTGGTAGCCAATATACCCATTGAAACTATTTACAAAATTGAAACAATGTAGATATCTTTCCAAACACTTATTGGCAACCTCTATTTTCCCACCAAATTGAGGATTTTTTGAAGAACTATGAGTCATTTGAGTACCCAAACATTTGAATAAATCTATCCAAAAGTTACTAGTAAAGATAGGATCATGATCACTAACAATTACCTTAGGTATACCATTTAGATTTTGAATATTCTCCAAAATTTATTTTTACACAGTACTTGTTGTAAAAGGATATGATAATGAGATAAAATATGCATATTTAGTGAGGTGATCCATTACTTCCATGATGACATTCTTAGCATTAGATCTTGGAAGCCTTGTGATGAAGTCCATGGAAACCTCTTCCCAATGTTGGCTAGGAATAAATAAGGGTTGCAAGAGACCGGTTGTCTTAATTTTATCCCTTTTATTTATTTTACAAAACAAACATTGTGCCTCAATTTTTAAACATCCCCTTTTATCCCTTTCCAAAAGAATTCTTTCTTGATCTAATGATATATCTTCAAAAATCCTGAATGAACACCCACTAGAGACTCATGAAGCTCTGTGAGAATATTTTTTTTAAGAGAGGAATTCTTGTAAATATACAATCACTCTTTATACCTCAAATTATCTCCCTTCCATAAAAACTTACCTAAACTACTAGGATCACTCTGTAATTGTTGAATTCAATATTACTTGTAGGAACATCATTTTTCCACTCTACTTTGACTTTTACTGCCCAATATTCTTGTAATATTAAAAGGGCATACAATAAAGCTCCATCCTTCTCATATTTCCTCGATAATGTATTAGCCACTAAATTTTTCTTCCCTTTGTTATATACAATCTCAAAATAATATCCCAACATCTTAGTAACCTATTTTTCAGAAGATAATATTTGTTCCAAAAAACATTTTAGGCTATCATGGCCTATCTTAGCCTTGAAGCATCTACCCATTAGATAATGCATCCATTATTTTATTGAATGAAGAATAGATAGAATTTCCTTCTCACAAATAGGTTTGAGTTGATTCTTACCATTTGATTGATAAGTCTCAAAAGAAATGGGCTGACCCTCCTACATGAAAACTACACCTATACCATTTCTTGAAGCATCACATTCCACAATAAAATCCTTGGCGAAATTCAAAGTGACAAGCATTGGAGTTGTACACATAGCCTCCTTCAACATTTCAAATGTTGCATTATCAGATTTTTTCCAATGAAAAGAGTCCTTTAATAAAGCTATAAGGGGTGTTTCTATACAATCATAATTCTTCACAAATATTTTATAGTATCCAATCAATCCCAAGAAACCCCTCAATTTCTTAATGGTTTTAGGAATAGGCCATTCCGTGACAGCCTTAATTTTGTTAAGATTCACCTTTACTCCATGTGAAACTATGTGTCCCAATTACTCCACCTCATTGAGACCAAAAGCACACTTGGATGGCTTAGCATAGAGTTTATGATCCTTGAGAACTTGCAATACTTGATCTACATGTTGCAAGTGTTATTCCCATTTTATTCTATAAATCAATATATCATCAAAGAACACTAATACAAACTTCCTCAAAAATTTATTAAAGATAGAATTCATCAAAATTTGAAATGTAGATAGTGCATTGGTAAGACCAAATGGAATCACCAAAAACTCAAAATGACACTCATGAGTCTTAAATGGTGTCTTACAAAGGTATTATTCCTTAATTCAATTTTGGTGATAAATTGAAGATATAACTTTGTAAAATACATAGCTCAATTTAATTCATCTCGCAAATCATCAATGAATGGAATAAGAAATGTATCTTTGATGGTGTGAATGTTGAGCACTCTATAGCCCAGTCACATGCACAAAGTTTCATCCCTCTTATGCACCATCACCATGGGCAAGGAGTAAACACTTTGGCCATGCCTAATAATTCCTTCCTTGAACATATCCTCAATGATCTTTTCTATCTCACTTTCTTGTATATGTGAGTACCTGTAAAGTTTGATGTTGGGAGGCAAGATCCTTGGAACTAGTTGTATGGCATGATCATGATACCTCTTAGGAGGAATTCCTTTAGGCATGTCTGTAAAAACCACTGAGTGACAATCAATTATTTCTTGTAAATCTGGATGGGTGGGAGCATTAGATTGAGAGACTTTTGATGAACATAATTGGACCTTAAATCCATCAACTCCTTTCTTAATCAACTTATGCATTTGATGAGAGCTTACCATTTGTGGGGAATTTTCCTTTATCCCTCTTAGCTCTATTATCTTTCCTTCTAATTGAAATTTCATGAATAATTGTTGGAATTTCATCTCAATTATTCCCAAAGTAGTAAGCCATTTATCTCCCAAAACAATATCTATTGCACCCATGGTGATAGCATACATTGGGCTATCAAGGTGATAATCTCCCATGGATAACTTAATGCTATGTCATTTTCTAGAATAACTAATAATACCACCATCCACAATCAAAACCTGAAACTCTAGAGTTAGATATATAAAATAATTTAGATGAATTGTCAACTTTTTGTTCATGAAATTATGAGTACTACTCAAGTTGAACAACATTGTTACTTTATTCTTCTTTAGGAAATCCACTACCTTGAGATTTTGTGGGGTCCTAAAATAGGAGAGTTCATGACAATAAATGGTCGGTTGGGGATCATGTGATTTTTCATCTAACTCCTTATCACCCTCTAATATTAGGGTGATCCTACAATATTGGGTTTTACTTTTTGGCCAAACTTGACATTGAACTTAACTTTTTAACTAAATCTTCACTTTCAAACACCAATAGCTGCTAAACCATGAGGAATTTGAAGATGATGCAAACTAGTGATTTGTGACATTTTGTCTATAGATTCTAAATATATATATATTTTTTTTAAATGGAATCAAATTGTGTTTCTTTATACATCTCCTTAAATAATTAATTTTAAATAGTAAACAATATTTTTAAAGAGTGATTTTTACTGTATAACACAACTTATTTTCTATGAAGGATAAAATTTTAAGTTTTTTGAATGTAGATTTGTAACTACGATATCTAGCTCCTTCATTTGGTTTCATAGTGTTTTATTTATTTATTTTTAATTAAGTTTTGAATTCAAACCAATTACAATTTAAACGTAGGTTTATTGTATAACACATAACTTTTTGTGTATGTATCAAAATTCAAAAAATAATTGTTGGATCAAGGACATCAATACCACGAGCACAAATATTTTTTAGAATTTTTTGGTAATCTACTATTTTTCTACATGTATAAAATAGAGAGCTTGATTTTCGGTGAAAAACTACATTCAAATGAAATAGAAAATAAATATAATAATCAAATTAAATATATTTAAAATTATAATTTTTGGGAAGCCTATAATAAGGAATACATACTTACAAAACATAAATTTTAAATGAATTCATTTGATTCCCCAAAAGGTAAATCAAAAGTTGTCTTCTATCAACATTTTGATAGGTGTAAAGGTACTCCATTATAGGTATGGTTTAAAACTAGTGGGGTTCTATCCAAGGGGATTTGATCTAAGGGGGGTTGATATAAGGGAGTTTGATCAAACCCTCTTCAATTAAAATCCTTTAAATGGAACCTTTCAAGGATTAAATCGTTATATTTTCTAAAAAATATGTGATTTCAACAAAAGTCAACATGTCCCAGAAATTGTAACCCATTATTGTGGCAGCACCCATTGGTTCCTCTTCTTTCTCACTCGAACCTTCAATATAGAACAATTTATTATCATATTTTTTATGTCCTCAACTATATTTTTTGTCACTATTGAGACATAACCCTTTTTCTCTCTTCTCCTCAATTTTTTATGGAGTCAACCTAGTTGGTTGTGGTAACGAATATGTAGGAGATCTCATTTTGCTGACATTTACAATCTCTCATTGCCTACTAACCAAAACATTATCCTCAACTTATCTTGCCATTACTATTTCTTGTGATAGGGAGTGTGTTTGGAACAACCTACTTCATATTGTATGTGATCCTTTAAACTTCCTAGAAATAGTTCCTTAATTTTTTTTGGCCATGCTTATTTTCTTTAATTTAGTGAGTTGGTTGAATTAGTTATCCATAAAGTTATCTCCATAATGGGTAGCAAGTTCCTATTGAAAAATTGACCTTGTGACCACATAACCCTTCTTTCTCTTCTCATCACATAACCAACGATACCAAATAAATTGATCTAGTTCTAGGTATAATGATTTTATAGCCATCTTTTGTTGACTAGGAACATGATGAAGATCAAAAAATTTCTCAATTTGGCATAGCAAATTGGTTGGATCAATATTTCTATTAAACTTAATCATATCCAACTTGGGTATGAATTTCCTTGGCATAATATTATTAAAGGAAGGATCCTTCTTGAAATCAAAGTTAAACCCAAATAATTCATGTCCAAAAAAGTATTATCTTCCATCTTAATATGTGAATCTTCACCCTTAAACTTTATCCCTTGAATAATCATGACCAACTTCTTAGAAAATTCATTTATATCATTCCTAATTAATGAAATTTCACCCTTGACCTTATTGATCTCATCATTAGGTTAATATTTTGAATTTCTACCTCATCCTTATCTGAAGATTTCCCTGGTGTGGTAGCATTTTTTTGCCTCTTGTTGTAGGCCCCATCATGATGGTAGAAAATTATTTTTCAATAAATCACAAAAATAAATTTAAAATAATCTAATTTTTTTAACTTACTAATGCCTAGGTCATACTCTCCCAAAAATATCTCCTTAAAATTTGGTGTTTTGCAGCCTTGAGAGAAAAATTGTTTAAAACCTAATTTTTTAATAAACAACGTATTTATAATTCAAATTTTCTAATATTTTTAATTTAGGCTCCTCTATTACTATTTAAAATACCCACCAAAAATCAGGAACCAATTTTATAGTATTTGGGAGATATTCACTTTCCAAATAAATTGGGTAGAAAACCAATTCTATAATAAATCTCTCAATTCTACTCCAATTCCTTTGAAACCTAGATTACATATTCTTGAATATGTCCTTCAAAAACCCTTTAAAAATTAGACAAAAATTCACCAAAACCTAGGAGATATGGGTTTCACAAAATAACCTCCACAATTGAAAAAATATCTTATCGTAAAGATGCTAAGATCATGCTCTGGAAGGCTAGGGGCATGATGGTTGAGACAATAGGTGGGGTCTATCTATTGGCATGTGGCCATTAGAATTCATGACTGCATGTATACTAGTCGGTGTTGCATGTTCATGGGGTGGATTTTTTTGGATTGTGCGGGTTGAGTGTTATTCAGGGAGGGAGGGTTTCTTTGAGATCAAGATTCTTTTTTTCATTTTTTCTTCAATTTTCTTCATATGTTCTATGTGCATTAGTTTGGGGTGAAAGGTTGTGAGGAGGTATAAGGGTGTGGTGTCTTTTTTTCTCTTGGAAATGGATCCAAGGGTATCATCGAGGATCAAATCTCCTTTGGATTTTTGTGTTGCTTTTGGAGTGAAATCTCCATCTCCTTCAAGGAGGGTTGTTGAGAACAATTTTCTTTTTAATGATTTTGGGGTGGGAGGGTTTGCTTTGTGTGGAGGCCCCTCGAATCCCAAAAATTAATCCTTGCCTGGAAAGAAGTAAATACAGGCCATTTCTAGTGATTTAATTAGAATCAATCGTGGAAGAAGTTGAGTATTTTCTAATCATGCCCTGATATGAAAATTATTGGGAATACGTGTTTCACTTCAATTTTTGGAATCATGGGCTCAACAAACCTAGAATCCTAAGGGGGAAATGGAAGTGATGCTATTGGAAAATATTTATTTCATGGTTGTTTTCAACTATATGGTTCATTGCAATAAATTTTTTGAGGGTGATCCCTATTTCCACAACCAGGTTGGTTTATTCATTGAGCCATGGCACACCAGCTTTAATCCATCAGAGGAGCTCTTGAATCATGTCTTGTTGTGCATGTGTCTTCCTCAATTCCCAGTGGAATATTAGCGCAATGACATCTTGCAAATGGTTGCTTTGCTTTTTGGGAAACTAGTGGATCCTTCTCAACAAACACAAGATAGAAAGGTAATGAATTTTTCTTGCATTTGTGTTGAGATTCATTTCAGTAACCCTCTTCTGGACTCTTTGTAAATTCATGTAGGTACATCTTCTTGGATTCAACAACTTGATTATGAGACTCCACCTTTTCATTTATGTTTATGTCATGAATATGGTCATTTGCAGAAAAGATGTTCCATGACCAAAATTTCAGTCTCAAGCTACTCAGACTCCTTGATACCCCTTAAAGTTGACAAAGGAAAGGCTCCCACTCTTGGTGATGTTGTAGGATCAGATTTTTTCATTCATGTTAAGGTCCACAATAGGAATCATGGTCAGAAGAGGAATTTTAAGGAGCGAAAAGAAGGGGAAACCTTTAATATATTTGATGTGTTGGATGACCTTAGTCAGCAGGAAGTGAATCTAGGCATGTTGGCTCTGGATCAAGGTGTCTTGGAGGTGGTTCAAAAGGGAAATATCTCTAACAATCTTCAGAATACACAAGATGTGGGTTCTTTGAAAAATGGGAATTGATATTAGTCTAGTGGATTTAGTGGTGCCTGAGGCCCCTTGCTACTATGGAGAAGAGAGGGAGGGAGATCTCTCTTCCATTGGTTAAGTTGGGGTCCGATTCAAAAAAATCAAATAAGGCTTCTCCTTCATTGGGGCTTCTTCAGAAAAATATTTAAAAAGGGGTATTTGAGAAGGCTTCCAAGGTAGGAAGAAAGAAGGACATGGAAAAATCAAGTTGATGGGGGAGACATTGGTGGATTCAAGATCTGTTAAAGACTCTTGAATCTCATTTTTCCAGCCCTTAGAAATGAGTATCCTCTCATGGAATGTAAGGAGCTTGAATAGTGGCTCTCAATAAAAAGGTGTTTATGATTTGGTGAGAAATCATTCTCCTAATGTGTTGTTTATACATGCAACTAAGTTGTCTATTGAGAATATGTGTGGTCTAGTCCCTAAACTCTAGAGGTGGGGCTAATGCCAGTGCATTGGTGCCCAAGGTAATCTTGGGGGTATGGCTTGTTTATGGAATCCACTAAAGATTCATCCTCTTTGGTGGATGGCCTACAAGTCTTCTATTTCGGAAGTTTCTTTGAGTCTGGAAACTAGAGAAATTATTCTTCTTTCCAATGTCTATGTTACTACTAATTTTCCTATAAGAAAAACTTGTGGTCTCACATTTGGTCTATTTGAATCTCTTCTCCTCTTTATCTTTGGATTATTGTAGGTTATTTTAATTCCATTACCGATTTGGATGAAAAGAGGGGTGAAATTTTGAGGTTGGAGCCTTTTTCTTTTCTTCTTCAGGATAATATTTTTGCCCTAAGTATCTTTGAAATTAAGCCTAGTAATGTTCATTTTGCTTGGAATAATAGGAGACTAGGGGAGGATTGTATTTATGAGAAGTTTGATAGGTTCCTAGTCTCTTTTTTTTGGATTGATGGATCTTGTTCTACTTTCTTTGAGATTCTAGATTGGAGGAGCTCTGACCACTAGCCTATTAAATTATTTGCTTCTTCAACTTGTGTTTCCCATTCTCCCTCTTTTAAGTTTTAGCTTATGTGGTTGTGGGATCCCTCTACAAGATCATGTTGTTGAATGGTGGTATTTGGGTACACTTGTGTTTGGCACCGCTATGTATTCTTTTTCCAAACAACTGCAGTACGTTAATTACCAGCTCAAAAGGTGGAATAGGTAGTGTTTTAGTAACATCTTCCATGCTAAGGTTGTTGCTCAAGCTAGTTTGGATGTTATCACCTATGAGATTAGGGATTTTGGCCTTTATGAGGATTCTCTCAAGGAGGTGAAGGCTTTGAAAGCTCTAGAGGAGAGTGAGTTGTGTGAGGAGATTTATTGGAAAAAGAAGGCTCGGGTTGAATGGTTACAGGAGGGGGACAAAAATACTACCTTATTTTTCAACTTTATGAAGTCTGAGTGACATGGTAATTTGATACCCTTTCTAGTGAATGACAAAAGTGAGCATTTAACCTCTTTGAGTGATATATCAAGAGAATCTTTGCAGTTCTTTGCCTCCTTGTTCAGGGAGGAATCTCGAGATTTGTTGGAGGAAGAAACTCATGTTCTATCATGTATCCCTTCTTTGGTTACTATGAATGAGCACCTCTTGGGTTGAATTTCCTTGGAGGAATTGAAGATTACTGTCTTTAAGATGAAGAAATGTAAAGCTCCTGGTCTTGACAGCTTTTTGATTGAATTCTTCAAGGAATTTTGGGATATTATAAATCTAGACTTATTAGAGGTGGTTCATGAATCTCAGAGGAACAAGGAAATGTTGAGGGCTATGGATTATACATGTCTTTCTTAGATCCCTTAATGTGAGGGAAAAAATTGGCTTAGTTTGTTTTGGCCTATCTCTCTGTGCAAAGTAGTCTGTAAAATTATTTCCAAGTTGATTGTTGAGAGGTTGAAGCGGTGGCTCAGCAAGTTAATTTCTGAGGAACAGGGTGGCTTCATGGTTGACAAGAAAATCTTGGATGGTGTGATCATTGCCACTAAAACTATCCACTCTATGGAGACCTCTAAAGAAAAATATATGTTCATCAAGCTGGATATGGCAAAGGCCTATGACAGAGTCAAGTGGTCCTTGCACAAAGTTCTTACTGCTTTTCGTTTTGCTGAGGAGTGGGTCATGTGGGTTATGATTTGTGTCATGACCACTTCTTTTTCTATTTTGATAAATGGTGAACCATTTTCTTTATTTGGGGTCTTAAGGGGCCTTCACCAAGGGGATCATCTTTCCCCTTATTTATTTATCTTCTTGGCTAGAGGTTTGGGGGGATTGATTAAGAGCAATGTGGCATTGGTTCTTATCCAAGATTGGGGTGGGGGAAATGGTTTGCCTCAATCACACCTACAATTTGTTGATGATATTGCTTTGATGGGTATGGATAAGGTCAAAGAGGCTACCAATTTGCACAAGGTTTTGGAAATTTATTTGGTTGGGTCTAGGCAGAGGATTAATGCGCATAAATCTTCCATTTTCATTTTTAATACTCTGAGGCTCATTCAACAAAGGATTGATCGTATCTTGAGGTTTCAAATTGGCTCTCTTACTTTGAGTTATCTCATCATTCCTATATCCTCTAGTACCCTCCCTAGGGGCTCCTAGAAAAATATTCTAGATACATTTTGGGAGAAGGTGAACCATTGGACTCACCAATGGCTTTCTTTTACTAGTCGGTTTCAAACTTTGAAGTTAGTGGTGCAAGTTCCTCCAAACTATAGGTGTATGCTCCAGGTGGCTCCCATTGGATTCATTAAGAATTTGGATTCTCTAGCTAGGAAATTTTTATGGGTTGGAAACTTGTCATCTTCTAAGTGGAGCCTTGTGAAGTGGGACATTTTTTGTAGTCCGAAGAAATTTAGTGGTCTCGGGTTGTGACAATTGGCGTTGAATGGGTTGGCATTGTCTTCCAAGAATTATTGGAGATTGTGTTTAGAATAGGATCATATCTAGGCTAGGATTATATCTCATAAATATCTTAGTGGAATTCTAAAGGTAGAGATTCCCTGGTACCCATTGAACTGTAGATTTTTGTAACCTCTTGCACATCTAGGGTTTTGCACCTAAAAGGAGAGGGACAAAGATCTACAATTCAATCAAGAAAAAACCCTTGAGATTTCAATGCAAAGGAGATTGAAATTTGTCAAAGGGAGATTCCTTGGGGATTAAAATGGATAGAATGGGTTAACCACCAAGTGTAAACTTGGAAAGACAAATGCAATGTGATATGAAAACATGTACAAAATGACCTAGAAATGACTATGAAGCATAATAGAAAAATGTGAAATAAAAGGTGTGCATCTAGAAATGTGTTGAAGATTGGAATGAAGACATGAAATGTTGTTGATTCTATAATTTTGAACTACTAGAACACTTACGCCATTCTGGGTGACCTAGTCCTAGATTTGGAAAACCTCACCGAAGCCTGTTTCAGCCAAAAGAGTATCCAAATATACAGAAAAATCCAAAAAACATGTGAAATGGGACTAATTCACCCCTAATGGCGATTTAGTCCACTTTAGCTTCGCTAAAAAATCTAAAAGTGGAAATGGAAGCTCTCAGTTTGCACTTTCTGCTCCTCCAGGTATCTGGATCTAAAACTTTGCTTTTCAGCCCTGAAAGTAACTCCTAGTGGATATTTTTCCCTAGCCAACAAGGAGATGTCTACAACAAGCTTGCAACCTATCCTTCAATGATCTTCAAGCCTTCAAAGTACCTAAATCTGCAAACACACAACGAGAGAAGGACAAATGTTGAATGTTAGGGTATGGGGGTTTGCCTTGGTAAAACCCCTTTTAGGTAATTAAACCAAAGTGATCAAATAAGATAAAGAATGAACATGAAATGAAGGAATTAGAAACTTTCCATGATGATAGATCTTGAATTTTTACAACAATGGTTGAAGAATCTGCCCTTGAATGCTTCTTGATGACTTAGAATGCCAAAAACCCTAGCTTGCTTGAGAAGAATGATGAATGAAGAGAGAAGAGAAGATAGAAGGAGAGGAATCAAGGCCCCAAAATGAATGGAAAACCTCATATTTATACACAATTATGCCCCAATTCCCAAAAATACCACATCATAGGCCAACCTTAGGTCTTAGAGAATAAAAACCCGCTAGAATTTTGAACGTATTTTGGATTTTGATCCAAATGGGACTGTTGCCCCAAGTGGCGGCTTGGTCCCACCAGGGAAATTTAAATGGGTGTCGAGAATTAAAGTGTATTAAATGATGTTTATCAGGTTTATTCTCAAAAATACACTTAAATAAGTCTTGTAACTGCATAATGGGGTCAATTAAAGAATAAGAAAGGTATAATTATTGATGACAAGCCTAGAAAAGTGTGATAGTTTGTTGCAACTCCTTACAACACTTTGAAATAGGGCTTGGTAAGTAATAAAAAGAGGTTATTTAATTGAATTATAATAAAAGGGTCTTAGAAAAGTGTGAAAGTGGGTTACAACACCTTTACAAGACATCATAGAATTCTTATTGATTCACAAGGGTCCAAGACGTAATGTGAATGTGTTGACCAAATTAAAACATTAAATCTAGGCAAAACTAGGTTAAAATCCACAAGAAAGGCCCAAATCAGCATGAAAATGTCCAAGGATACATTTAGCCCCACTTTACTTAGAGGATGAACTTGCTTCAAAATCACACTAAAGTAGACATTCAAGAGGGGTCCAATTGTACCAATGTAGATGACAAAGGATCAAGATCGTAAGTCAAACCAACATAAGTGCAAGAGGACACACACAAGGGTGAATGATTTGTAGCAAAACAAGATACACGATCATGCAATGACAAGAAGTAAAAATGAGCAAAGATAAAATGGTGGATCAAGCTTCGATTGTTTGTCCAACACGTTGTGGATTAGATCTAGGTTGTTTGTCCAAAAATACGTACTCACTCTGAGGCAACAGAACTCATGGTTGTCCACCAAATGAGAAGTCCGAAAAGGTGAGAAACATACACTCATGGCTGGTATGCACTCACACACACGCAGGTGGCTATGGGGAAATTCATGCCTCAGAATGGGCCTTCCTCCTCAACCATACTAAATTTATACCTCCTGATAACTTTAATAAGGCACCACAATGAAAATATTTTTGAATGTCATGTAAATATTTTGTTAAAGGGTATTTTTCTTTGTTCATGCAAGGTCTCACCTTAGGGAACATCATGCTTAATTTCTCCAAGAGAGGATAAGTGAAAAAGTCTCATCTTGTTTCCAAGAGAGGACAAGTCCAATGTCTCATCTTGAGCAACATTGTACCTAATGCTTCCAAGAGAGGGAATTGCAAGAAAAAAAAAATTGCACAATGAAATATGAGTGTCGATGTATGACCCCACTTTAAAGTGGTTTCTAACACCATTACTATGAGAAATTTCTTTAAATTAGAAGAAGACACGAGAGCTTGTTCAAAAATCCTTATGCTAAGTCATATGTTTGCAAATGAAGCGATGTCATGAAAAAGACAGTATGTCACAATTGAGTCAACTTAAGACATGTCTTCCACATCCCAAGCTTGCTTTTATAGGTTCATGAAAAGCTAATGACTAGCCAAAATAATTAACGACAAGTGACATATAAGGACAAGGCTACCTAACCCCTTTCCCCAACTTAGTGTAGGACAAGAGTGAGCTGAAATGATTGATGAAATGTATGCTAGAGTGAAAACCAATATCAATTAGAGTAATTAGGTGCCCCCACATAAGGGAGATCACCAAGCTCCTTAAGATGTATTTTACTACTCAAAACCTTGCATTCATTAGTGGAATGACTATGAACTCTATGATAGGTGCAAAATGAAGTCTTGTAATAAAATTTCTTTCGACTTCGTGGTGGAAAGGATATCAAGTGATCTTGGAGGAGTCGCAACAAGATACCCTCTTGATCAAAGGTAGAAGGTGTTCCTTTATCTTGTGTCAAAGATGTGTCTTGCTTAGTATAGGATGTCATATCTATGCAAGGCTCTTTAGATTATGAAATTTTTTACTCTCCATTAGAGGAGTGTGTAAAATGAAAATCATTACTGTTTTACAAGATGACATTGAAATTAGGCAAATATTTCTTTGTTTATTTCATTTCAAGTAAAGGGTAACACCCAAGACTAGTAGTGTTGATTAGTTCAAGATGCACTACTATTAAGGTCATCTCAGAAGGATGGTTTGTGATGGTATTGATGTTAGGTTAAGGCTCGTTTATTTTTATCGAAGGACAATAACCAAGACCATAAGTCGTTGCTTGCATGTTGGGCTTGATAGGGTTGTGGATACCTTGTTCGTTAGCACCACATCCTTTTCCACTGTAACCAAGTTGTTTCATAAGTTCATAACCTTTTCCATAAATATTTTTTGTTGCTTTTTTATTGGATGGTTGTTTATGATTGAAGTTGGTTGTATAAGTTGCATTTTCATCTAAAGTGGTTCAGGTGGATGATTGTGAAGGTTTTTCAAGTTTTGTGTTGACAAGATTGTTGTTCCCTTTTCAGATTCTTTGTTTATGATCTTGTATTCTCCCATGAATGTTGGTTCTAAATTCAACGATCCCAATTCATCAATTGATATCATTGTGAAGGGTTTAGGACATGTATATTTTTGTTGTTCTGGCATGGGTTCTACTTGTGTGGTTGGTGTGAATGTTTTCAAGGGATTTTCTCTATTTTTCTCAAGTTGTAAGACACTATATGGCTCAGGATCAGCATCAAGTGTGTACACTTTGTTGTTGTAGATGTACTTCATCTTACGATGAAGAGTAGAAGGCACCCCATTCATTCCATGAATCCATAGTCTTCCTAAGAGAATATTACATGAGAGTGCATGAGGCATAACATGGATTTATGTTTCCAATGTGGCCATTCCAACTGTAATAGGCAAAGTGATCACACCAAATGGTTTCTTTTCGACATTGTCAAATCCCTTCATAGATAAATAATTAGGTTGAATGTTTGATCTATCAATTCCAAGCCTATCTAGAAGGCTCACACTACACACATTAAGGGTAGAGCCAGTATCTAAAATAGTTATCTTGATCCCTTTTCATTTGTATTGAGGTATTATTAGAAAAGCTTCATTTTTTTTTGCACCTTAAAAGGAGGGAGCTCACTTTGATGAAAAACAATATAAAAATTGATTCCTTGAATTATAGTTGCTATGTAATTTGGTTTCACATTAGAAGGATATAACTTGTTGTAAGGAATTTTGCATCATGTTATGATAGTGAGGGGAGGCTTGAATAAGGTCCCATAATGATATATTAGCAGGAGTATTCCTTAGTTTTTCAACAAGATCATACTCCCTAATGTGTGAATTTAATCGAGGATCACAAGGAAAGATTGGATTAGGGAAAGGTAAAAGTGTCAAGGTTGGTTGTTGTGGTTGAAGATTGTTTCTAGTGTTTTATGTATGAGCAATGCTATTATAACTCAACTATTGTGACACATTATTCATAGGTGGGTAAAGGACAAGTTTAGGTTTATTTTGAGTTGAAGGCTTGGTTGAAGGTGGGTAAAGGATAAGTTGAGGTTGAATAATCCAAACATCCTATAGCAAGTGAGAGGCTAATGTTGTCTCTTCATATTCTTCTAAGGATACAATATTATCAATGTTATCCTTATTGTGTAGCATGATATCCTCCCCAAGAGGAAGGGTTTTAGGAGAACGAAAAACCAACTTCTCTTGACAATCAAAGGTTGGTTCTTCTAAAATGACTTCATCAAAAGTAGGGGAATGATTAAGTGTTGAATTGTTTTGTTTAGTAAGGGTTTCTCTAGGTGAAGGGGGAAAAATAATATTCTCATGACCTTCATTGATTGTTTTTTCTAACATCAAAGTATCTTCTTCACAACTAGTAGAGATACTAGGAGAAGGAGAAATTTTATTGTCATGATTACCTATGTTTGTGGTGTCTTGTTTATTAATGTCTTTTCCACTAAGAGAAGTTAGAAGAGAGAAACAACTAAGATTCTCAAAACTCTCATTGATTGGTTCTTCTAACAACAAAATATATTCTTTGCCAATAGGAGAGATATAAGGAGAAGAAAAAATATGATCTTTAGGAATGTCCAAGGTTGTATCCTCTTTCAATAAAATGCTCTCATAGGGAGAGGATAGGAAATGTTTCTTAGCATGTCCAGATATGTAATATACTAACATTGTTTGAAAAAAAAAAAAAATCACTTGTAACCATTTCATGCAATGTTTCAGCAATATAGACAATGTATATCCAAAGATACAAAACATTATTATCTAATATATGCAAAGCCTTAAGAATGTAAACAATGGATATATGCAAGAATGAAAAGCACTTTTATCAAACTTATGCCAAGTTTTATGAATAGAAATATTGTGTATGCAAAAGTGAAAAGTATTTTTATCCATGTTATACAAAATTGTAGAAATGTGAGCATTTTAAGATCTAATGATGCTTGTAATTGAAATGATTTCAAGGATGACTACCCTAAGTTGATGTTTTTGACCTATATGCATAAAAAAAATACTCTCAAAACTTTCCAGACTTATAGTATATGATACTAGGAGGCTTAGGAAGCACATAAATGAGGTTTATGATATTGTAATAGGCAGTTAAAAATTTGGACTAGGACTAAGTCTCCCATAATGGAGAATGAGTCTTAGTTAGGGTTTTTTCCAAAAAATTCAATTGGTTTTGATGCTTTTGATGTTGGATGACCGAAAGAGGAAAGGTAAATGCAGATTTTATATGATTGTCAATGATTTGAGATGCAAAAATACAAATTATATGCACTTTCATGAATGCAAAAATTTGAAACCCTAGAATGCAATTTCAACAAATATAAAATGCAATGCCAACTAAATCTAGGGTGATAATAGACTCCAAATCAGAAAGGAAGATATTCAAAATTTAGGCTCACCAAAATGAACCATAGATTTTTGTAACCTCTTGTACCTCTAGGGTTTTGCACCTAAAAGGAGAGGGACAAAGATCTACAATTCATTCAAGAACAAACCGTTGAGATTGAAATATGTCAAAGGGAGAGTCCTTGAGGATGAAAATTGATAGAAGGGGTTCACCACCAAGTGTAAACTTGGAAAGACAAATGCAATGTGATATGCAAACATGTACAAAATGACCTAGAAATGACTATGAAGCAGAACAAAAAATTGTGAAATAAAAGGTGTGCACTTGGAAATGTGTTGCAGATTGGAATGAAGACTAGAAATTTTGTTGATTCTAGAATTTTGACCTACTACAACACTTACGCCATTTTGGGTGACCTAGTCCTAGATCTAGAAAACCTCACTAAAGCTTGTTTCTGCCAAAAGGGTATCCAAATCCATAGAAAACTCTAGAAAACATGTGCAGTGGGACTAATTAGCCACTAATGGTAACTTAGCCTACTTTGGCTTCTCTAAAATTTTGAAAGTGGAAATGAAAGCTCTCGGTCTGCACTTTTTGCTCCTCTAGGTATCCAGATTTGAAACTCTGCTTTTCGACACTAAAAGTGACTCTTAGTGGATATTTTTCCCTAGCCAACAAGGATATTTCTTCAAGAAGCTTGCAACCTATCCTTCAATGATCTTCAATCCTTCAAAGTACCTTAATCTACAAACACACAAAGAGAGAAAGATAAATGTTGAATATTAAGGCATGGCGGTTTGCCTTGGTCAAACCCCTTTTAGGTAATTAAACCAAAGTGATGAAATAAGATAAAGCATGAAAATGAAATGAAAGAATTAGAAACTTACCATGATGATAGATCTTGAATTTTTGCAGCAATGGTTGAAGAATTTGCTCTTGAATGCTTCTTGATGACTTAGAATGCCAAAAACCCTAGCTTTCTTGAGAAGAATGATGAATGAAGAGAGAAGAGAAGATAGAAGGAGAGGAATGAAGGCCCCAAAATGAATGGAAAACCTCATATTTATACACAATTATGCCCTACTTCTCAAAAATACCACATCATAGGCCGACCTTAGGTCTTAGAGAATAAAAATCTGCCATAATTTTCAACTTATTTTGATTTTTGAGCCAAGTGGGACTAAGTCACCCCAAGTGGTGACTTGGCCCCACCAGGACAATTTAAATGGGTGTCTGGAATTAAAGTGTATTAAATGATGTTTATCGGGTTTATTCTCAAAAGACACTTAAATAAGGCTTGTAAGTGCATAATGGGGTCAATTAAAGAATATGAAAGGTGTAATTATTGATGACAAGCCTAGAAAAGTGAGAGTTTGTTACAAATCCTTACAACACTTTGAAATAAGGCTTGGTAAGTAATAAAAAAAGTTATTTAAGTGAATTATAATAAAAGGGTCCTAGAAAAGTGTGGAAGTGGGTTACAACACTTCACAACACCTTTACAACACATCATAGAATTATTATTGATTCACAAGGGTCCAAGACCTAATGTGAATGTGTTGACCACATTAAATATAGGAAAAACTAGGCCAAAATCCACAAGAAAGGCCCAATTGAGCATGAAAATGTCCAAGGATACATTTTTCTACATTACACCCACTTGTGGGGAAAGGGTCTATGATTTGGGACACACTTAAAAAAGTGCTAAGTTGATCAAGAGGGGCTTGTTTTGGAAATGAAATAGGGGGTCTGATTCTCTCTTTTGGTTTGAATCTTAGGATGGGTTTTCGCTTATTATGATCAAGCATCCTAATCTATAGGATCTTTGTCAGCACTTCTTAGAGGCCAGTTGGTCTAGGATGATTTATTTTAAGAGTTCTTACCTCTATGGGAAAATGGAGGTGTCTAGGTAGAAGACTCCTAGTGAATTGCTAATGGTTGGCTTGGAGGAGGATTGTCCTGAGCTTTGAAATATTTTGGCAAATAAACAATGCAAATTTCTTTGGGATATGGATATTTTGGCTTGGTGTCCAGATCCTAAGGGTTTTTTACAATGGCAAGTGGATATCAAAAGCTGATAGCTTGAAAGTATGGAGGGTTGGAAGTTCCTTGGTGGAAACATGTTTGGAATAAGTTATATTGGCCTAAGTGTAATTTATTTGTGTGGACCTTAGCTTGGAATAGATGCTTGACTTGGGATAATCTTCAGAAGCACGGATTTCAAGGATATTTAGTTTGTGTTCTTTGTGGGTGCAATGAGGACTCTTCCCACATGTTCTTATGTTGCCTTTTTTTTATGCTTATTTGGAATTTTTGGTGGGATATTTGGAAACAACCTTGTGTTCATTCCTCTTCTCTTGTTAAATTTTGGAGCGGGCTAGGGAGACCTCCCACACAGGCCTCTTTTCTCAAAATTTTGTGGTGCATTAGCCCTTCCTTTATCCTTTGGAAAATCTAGCTAGAAAGGAATCATAGAATTTTTCAAGGGGAGAAGTTGTTGATTCAATAGGTTTGGTAGAGAATTGTTGGTATAATCCAGGAGATAGTGGAAGCTAAATGTGAAGTGGATTTTCCTTTGGAAAGGAGTGATGATGATACTATGAATATATTGGGTCTATAGGTTTCGAACTCTGACTCCTTTTGTGTTTAAAGAGGTAGGTGTGCTAAAAATAAGGTTTAGAGGGTTGGGTGTTGGTCTTCTCCTCCAGTGGATTTTTTGAAGATCAACACTAATGGTTCTTCTAGGGGTAATCCCGAGCTTGCAAGGATTGGTAGAGTTGGGAGATACTATTTTGGTTCTATAATTTTCTTTTTCTCCATTCATAAAGGGCATAAAAACAACAATATTATGGAGGGGCTAGTGATTCTTTGGGAAATTGAGCAGGCCTGTGCTCTGGGTAGGTGTAATAATATCTATGAATCTGACTCTCATATCATTGTTAATATCTTGAATGAGAAGAATTGGGAAGGGGTTCATTGGAAACTTGCTTCAGTGGTTTGACATATTTTTTGGATTTATTCCATGCTAGAGGTGGTTTCTCTTACCCACATCCCTCGTGAATGGAATAGAGTTGCAAACTATTTGGCCAAGTGGGCTTCTGATCCATCTAGGGATTGGCAGATTGAGGGATGGGGGCATTTATCCCTTGATTATTTCCAAGTTCTAGAAATAAGAATATTTTGGAGGACATGGATAATTAAAGAGGGGTGGTGTTGGTTTTGCAGTGGTTTTGTGTCTTAGTTGGGTGATTTGGTGATTCTTCTTTTCTTTGGGAGCCTTTTTGGTCCTTGATTTCTTTGTATTGGTGTTTTCTTGATTTCAATAAAAATTTTACCCTCTTTTTTTTAAATATCATGCTCTAATACCACTTGTAATGAAATAGATTATACAATAGAGGAATATGATATAAAATATGATGCAAATACTTGATAATAACTAAGAATAACAAGCCACTTTGAGGGGGAAATTATCCAAATATCTCCAATGAGAACATAATTCATAATCTGATAATGAAATAAGACTCGCAACATCCTATATATACCTTATTTATGTTGAATATATCACCTAGGATGACTTAGATAACCCTATTTAAGCCCTAGGCCAACTTAATTAACTAAATAACAATAAAATAATGATAATATGACTTAAATTTTGATTTAAGATAGCCACAAGCCAACTATTCATAATTGGATGTACTCTAATATTAAGGGTGTAGCACATTTTATTGACCAAATCAGGTTGATGATAAGGAGATCCAAATTCTATCCTCAATTTGACAAATTGGAATATGTAATAAGGTATTTCATCTCTAATGAAGAATTGAAAGCACGAAAATCAAAATAGTGCACAATTATTAAGGGAGAGGAGCAAACGAAAAAGGTTGATTATGGTTATCAAGGATCATATAGAGAAATTACAAATTGTATTATTAGGATATAAACTATGCTAGATAATAGTGTTAATGTAGCTCTTATGAATCCTACATTAGTTCAAAGGAAAATTAGGGTAGAAGAGAAACAAATAGAAAAGGAGGTTGAGAAACCTATACAACAACTTGAATTGCTAGCAACATCAAGTGCTCCTCCGATGGTACCTATAAAGAAACCAATTAGTGTTAAACCCTTTGTTGATTATTTAATATATTATTAAAACACAAAAGAGGTGGGAGAGAATGCACCATACCCAAATGAGGTAAATCTAGGATTACCCTCCCCACCATGGGTTTAGATTGAGGATGCACCACAAGATAGGATGATAATTGATCTCATGGTTGGTGGAGATGTAATAATGACATTAGAGCTCATGCCTAGACAAAGTTTTTATCAGATGATAATTTTGTGAAATATAAATGATTTAAGGATTTATTGATGAAGAATAAAATGGAGCAATTACTTAGAAATTTAAATAGGAAAAAAGGAGAGTCTTCATCTCACGAAATGGAAGAAGTGACAAAGAAGGTTGTTGTAGAAGTTTACTTTCATGTCAACAATATAACACCTGAGGAAGGAAGGAAAATTGTGCAAGAGAGTGGGTATCTATTGTTACCAAGTTGGGACATAACCTCAATCATTCCCCTAGATACAACAATAAGGCATGACACTAATCAAGATGTGTTAACATCTTAAGAGAAAGAAAATTATTTATACTTTGGATTAGACTTTAGATCAAAGTATGAAATATTGGCAATATGGGAAATTGCACTAGAAAAAATAAGCCTTAGGTAATAAGGGACGTATGTGACCTCACTGGAAATATTATTATCAGAAGGCTTGTAGATACATCTTCCCCATAGGAAGCCTCTTTAGTAGTCAGCACTGTTATGTTTAGTAAAACAACAACAAGGAAGTTGCAAGCTCATTTTGATAAGTTGAAAAGGGATCATGTTAGATTGTTGCAGGAATACAACAAGGTGAAATAAATCCTTCCTCTTCCCCAATGCATTGTATCAGAACTAGCTACTCTTCAGTCAGGTTCAGTTGACATGACTATTCAGGATAGAGAAACTTTATCTTTGATAATTAGGTAACTAAATGAGCAGTTAAATAAAAGTAAGTTAGTAGAGGAGGATGAAAAGAAGAAGATGATTAATTTTATAGATGACCTACTAGGACATAAGATCGTATGTTTTTCATAGGTTAAATGATGCATAGGTAGGTTAAAACAACTTGAGATTTATGCATTTTTCAATTACTTGTAGCGTGAAGGAAATTTGAAATAGATTATGAGAACATGGATCCCAAGGGTTTCATTTATGGGAGATGTGCATAAGCTAGGAAAATATGATCCCAATGCCCTTGCAAAGATGGCAAGTACTTTTGAAATGATTGGGTTACTAAGTGATATTTCAACTTACTAGACCAAATTGAAGTTGTAATTAAAAGGTAAGTTGAAAATATTTGAAGCATTTAAAGGAGCATTGATGCCCAATATATTAGACAAAAATGGGGATATTAGACCATTTGGTTAGTGGAACAATGAGTTTAATACTATGTTACATTCTTTATGCTCTTCCACATGTGCCAGTGGATAACCTAATTCAACATTGCTAAATAGTAGCATGGATAAATTGATAAAAAGTTGAACCAAGTTTAGATAGTTTCAATAAATAATCCAAAGTTCTTAATGCATTATTTAGTGCTCAAATCAATAAAGTTGCAAAGGTATTGGAATTTCAATGGCCTTCAAAGGAAATATATGATCTTGGCTAGATAAGTACAATGAGCGAGTCATAATGTCAGCAACAATCAACAAGTTTTTCCTTCATCAAGAATTTTGAGCACACATTTTTTGCAAGGTTGTCCAAATTTTGTCTTCATCAATAGTTTGTGACTTCAGGTTTTTCAACAGTATCAATTTTTGCCACAATAGTGTCTCCCACTTTTTGGACATCCCGATTTTTACTTGAAATCACATATTTAAAAAAAAAAAAAATGATCTAAGCCTTGAGGGATTCCATAAAAAAGGTTTGAATTGAAGACTATTATATCAAATCCTCTTGGATAGATCCCCTCTAGTCTTAAATCACGCTCACAATTGAGTCCCCTTCATGCCTGTCAAAATGTTGACAAAAATCCACCCTTTTTTTACCTTTTGGGGGATCAAATTAAATCATTTAGAAATTATATTTTGTAAGTATGTAGCCCTTATTATAAGCTATCTAAAAAATATTTTTGAATATATTTAATTTTATTATTATATTTATTTTTTATTTCTTGTGAATATAGGTTTTCCACCAAACATCAAGGTCTTTGTTTCACACATGCGAAAAAGTAGGAAAGTAAAAAAAATTCTATAAATTATTTGTGTCTTAGGTATTAATGTTATTATGTGAGCAAAAAAAATATTTTAGATACATTCAAAAAAATATGTGCTATCAAAGTAACCTATATCTGAATTATAGCTAATTTCACTTCAAAAAATTATAAAGAATAAATTGTGCAACAAAAATTTATAAAAAAAATATATGTGCCCTAGATATTGGTGTTAAAAAATTTTGTTTAAAAATTTATAATTTAATCATTTCTATAATTAAATTTATGTTTTACTGAAATAACATCACTTTTTAAGATATTGTTAAATATAAAAATAAATTATTAAAACTTACGTACAAAAACTTATTTAAAAGACTCACAAATTATATATATATAGATATCTCAAAACTCACGAGTTCACATCATCTTCAAATTCTTAATGATTTAGTTGTTATATGTGTCGGAAAGTAAAAAATTGGTGAAAAATGTTTATTTCAATGCCATAATTTGGCCAAAAAGTGGAACAAACTATTGTAAAATATGAAAAGTGTCATTTTTCTCCCTAAGCTTGTGTGCTTATTTTTTTAATTTAAATAGTTGGTACTCTTGTAAAGGGTTTGGGAATTGTAACTTTGGGTGGGTGTTTTAGGGTATGTAGTCAAGGTATGTAAATAGTTTTTTGTGATATAAATGTATCTTTGATTTTGATAAGGTGGAAAAGTGAAAACCTAGGACTTCACAAGGGCTCTCTTTTCCACAATTAGGGGCTCTTATCATTAAATTCAAGATTGGCTAGGATATGAGATTGACTTACAACCTGAAGGTGAGCCAATCAATCCTAAGATCTGTTTGGGGACTTGAAAATGATTTTTGTATTAAATACAATGATATGACTAATAAATGATGCAAATAACCTACTATGATACAAAAACAATAAATTTGGAAAGTCACAAGAAAATTTGGCTTTCGAAAATAGACTGAGCAAAGTTATGTGCACCTAGCATATAAATTTGGAGCTAATTTTGGGGGACTAAGTTGTGCAGGGTGCTAGTGTCCTAGTAAGTGAAACTAAAATCTATTTTCATAGTCCTTGGGAGTTTGATTAGATCCTTCTTCCTTTCGAGTCTCACTATCAATCTTCATGGGATGCTCAAATAATTGAGTTTTTGTATCTTATCAATTTGTAGGGTTTGAATGCAACAACGAATAAATGATGTTAAATCCTCCTCCAATCTTCCTCAGATCTGAATCCTACACATTCAAAGAAAGAGGAAGGGTTGTTCCATATAGGGGCTTTCCTCAATCAAACCCCATGTTGGTGTTTCCACCTTCACAATGGAAACTTGATAAAGAGAGAGCTTATCCTTTTGAGGGATATATGCTAAATGATAAATGAATGATGAATCAACAATGGACAACAACTCACCAATCAAGTTTGATTTCCTTGAAGGACTGAATTCATTTATATCAACTCAAGGCTTGATTGCAAATTGGCTTGATTTCTTGGAAGACCTACAAGGGTTAGTCCTCACAAACAAAATGATAACATAAACATGAAAAAAATCACCTAAAACTCGACATGATGCTTCAGTGTTGAAAATTTTCAATAAATCTACTCTTGACTTGATCATGATTTCTTGATAATGTTCTTGCTTCAAATATTTCTACTTCTTGTTTAGTTTTTAAATGGTGAAATAACTAGGTATTTATATGTAATTAATCTAATTTCCTAAAATTAAATCCCAAAATCTGACATTTGACATATTAAATTTAAATAATAAAATGTCCACTCCGACATTAAAATTTGGAGGCAAAATAGGGGGACCAAGTCACCTAGGGCGACTTTTTCCTAGCCCTATTTTACAAGGTGTAAAGTTTGAAGAGAAAAATATTAAATGTTTGTTTTAGTTTTGCATATGAGTTTTCTTGATAAATTTCTAAATGGGCCACATAATGCATAATTTAGGAAATTAGATGCACAATTAGGTCCAATTACTTAGGGGAGAGAAAAATCTAGTGTGAAATTGTCAAGGATGACAAATTATGATGCTACATTTAGCCCCCACTTTAGTGAGAGTATGGACTTATGCTTAGACTCACACTAAAGTAGAAAATATGTCAAGATGGGTTTGATTATCTAAATTTTGAAGAGATAGGATGATAATGAATCTAGTGTGAGTGTGTAAGCCCCCAAGATTCAATATCCTATAACAAGACAACATAAAAACAAGGGAACACACATGCATGTAATGCAACATGGTAAAACAAAACATACATGACAAAAACACAACATAAAAAGAGGGTATGAAAATCATTGAATAAAAAGTTGCATTATGCTAGGATCCATACCCAAGGCATTTATGACTCATAGGCTAACAAAGTCTAATATTTTCTAGGTGAATCATTAACTAAAGGTACAACAGGCTAGTGAGGACTGGTTTTCACTAAGTGTGTACCCATGCCACCCATACCAAGACTTATAGTCCCAATAACTTTGATAAGGTACTACACAAATGATAAAAATGTTATTCCAATTCATCACTAAGTCCAACACGTGTGAACAAAGTGAAGCACATAATGAAATGTATGCCCCCACCTTAAAATGATTACTAAACACCATGTTGTGAGAAATTTCTGTAAGGTAGGAAAGAAATGATAAATGCCATGTGATAAGGTCATGAAAGCTTATTTATAAAGCCATATGCCAATGACATGTTTCCAAATGAAGCTAACTCATGATAAGGGGTTTCCCTCAATGCAATGTAACAAAAACATAAAGATGATCACATAAGGGATCCATGGATTTGGGGTTAGTATACATCTTTGATACAATATAAGTCAGCTTATAATTGATATTGTTTCCCAAAATACTCATGAAACTATGAACACAATCGAAGAATGACACATAGAGAGGATAAACAATATTTTGGGTCAACATGAAAGAGACCTAAATGTATCAGCACCTTGCATCGTCCCCAAAAGTAAAACACAAGATAAAAATAATGTTTACGAAATAAAGAGGAATGGAGATACAAATAAATGAATGTCAAAACAAGTTAATTTCCTTTGTATCCTTGCACCAACGGAACAACAAGGGTCCTCCAAATAAAAATCACAAACATAAAGACACGCCAAGAAACACAACATGAGATGTCACATCAAGTGCAATAAAACACAAATAACAGATAAAAAATATAAAGAAGTACTACACATGTGAGTCGATCCACAGGAAATTGTTTGCATCCCAATCATGTTCATCATATATGGAAGGTAGACAACTAGCCAAAGGAACTACAACAAGTATCATACTAGGAGCATCACTAGGTTCAACATTTGGTGAATTACTTGCATTAGGAGGATCATCACGGTTGCCCCCATCTAAATCTATAGACTTTGAAAATAACAAAGATAGTTCCTTATGTGCTTGTTCATTAATCTTAACATCTTCATTATCATCATCCAGATTTATCACCATGGGTGATTTAATGATAGTGTCAGTTATATGTTCTTGTCTCATTCTTTTTATTGATTGGGACATATAAGGTTAAATGTCTTTTTTTTGTGAAATTTTTAATTCATATTGATTTGTTTGTATAGGTGTTTGATCATCAGGTACTATTTTATCATTTTCACCCAACAGATGAGAAATAGCATGACGTCTACACCTATGATCTTTAGAATTGCTATTTCTTCTTGTGTGGTTTTCAATTTGTGAAGGGGTAAGAGTGGGTTTCTCGATCATTGGCCTCTTTTCTTCCCTTAGAGGAGGAATTGAAGGGACCACCTAGGGTTGGGAAGCCATTTTATCCTTAGGTCTATAAATTTGTTTCTCTTTTGATGGCACAAAGGTAATCATGTGATTGTATCTTGGTATTTTGTATGATATTGGTGGAGTAACTACAACATAAGTGGCTTGTGTACTTAGAAGGGTATTTTATTCAGACATGGGTTCATCCACAACCTATGAGGTGGGAGGAACAACCATAGCCCTATCATTATCAAGAATATTGCTAAGGGATAACTCTATTGTGCACTTTGCCTTAAATCTTTGATATGACTTGAAAAATAAATACTCTAGAGGCTTAATAGGTTTCATGTGTTGGGGCCAAAAATAGTCTAGTGAAAATTTTCCACAGGAAACCAAATGATTAAACCCACTATGGTGAACTATATATATTTGGTTTTCAAATGGGAAATTTATGTATTTGTGGATTACTATTCATGGAGCATAGCCATGGATAACCTAGCTTCACATGGAATTGGTCTGACATTGAGATGATGGATAATGATACATCTAGTTGTTTTGGCCCCACTTTAAGTGGAAGAGTTATCAAACCTATCATAGGGCGAGCGAAAAAATCATGAGTTTTTAACTATTCTTTCAGTTATTCATAATAATCTTGATAAAGCTCATGCTTAGACAAGAATTCCTCAGTGATCATATTCTCTAGACACATGGGATTAATGAGTATCCATAGTGTAGGTGTTTCATTGATACGTCTGGAGATATAGAGAGGACCATTTTGTGCATGTATAGATGCATCAATATGTGTGAAAGAAATGTTAGGTAAAAAAGTGGTTCAACCCTTATGAGGTTGGACATCTATTATATTAACCATATCATTTAGACCATTCTCATCATCATTCTTATCATCACAAGCTTGCACAAAGTTGGATGTATTATTTGGCATTGGATTTATGAAAATTTGAAAATTTTGGTTGGGTGGGGCAATGAACTCATTTCCTTTGTCATTAACATAGGCCAATTGGATGTGATTAGAATTGATGAGGTCTTGCACTTGATGTTTAAGACACATACATCATTTTGTATTGTGTTCAGGTGTACGATGATATTTACAAAATGCTTTTGAGTCAAAGTTTGAAGGAAAAGGTTTTGTTGTGTCCATGGGTCTAATCAAAGGTAACTGAATTAGGTTCTTGCTTAACAATTGCAACATGATTGAATGAAAAGAATCATAAAATTAGGTAAACTATCTATCTTTTAGCCGAAATTGATAAGGAGTTGAACTTATGGTTGTGACTTGTGACTCAATTTTTTTAGCTATTCGAGGTGTGTTTATTTTGATAAAGTTCTTATTTTTCTTCTTGAATTGTCAATAGTTATTCTGAGGCACAGATTCATATTGGTCAGTAGGAATCGATGAAGATGTTCCTTAATACTAGCAAAATGATATCTGATAATCATGAATATTTGTATAAAAGTGTGTGAAGGATGGGTTTTTCATTAACAATATCTTATCCCTAATGCTAGGTTGCAAATTTCTAATGAACACTCTTTGAACATTAGTATCAAGAAGAGTATAGTTGATTTGTGAGTAAAGTAACTGATATTTCCCTATAAATTATGTTACCTTTTCTTTTTTCCCTTGTTTGAAATTCACTAAATCAAATTTTAGTGTTATTTAAGGTCCAATGTTTACTTGAAAGTGTTGAAGAAATGCATCAACCACTTCAATGAATGAATTTGTGTAGTTTTTCGAAAATGAGAAAAACCATTCCAAGGCCATGTCTTTCAATGACCTAGGAAAGAGTTCAACTAGGAGCTTATCTTCAAAGATGAAGTCACTATATAATGTTGTATAGGTTGATACATGACTATTAGGATCTCCTTTGCCATTGTACTTCTCAAATATAGGTATCTGTATGTTTTGAGGTATGGGTGTTTTCAATATTTCAATTGACAATGGGCTTCTCTTAAGATATTGTGGTGGTTTTCCATGTTGATTTTGATTCAATATAGATATTTTTTGTTAGAGTGATGTTACGTTTTGTAAAAGTTGGTTTATAGCTGAATCATTGTTTGACATGATTTAAGAGTTTGGTGAATATGGTGGAATTGTGTAAGTGTTTGGTGGACTACTATGTTTCAAGTTTATGAGAGGTGGAAAACATTGAGTTGTTACATGTGATGCCATAAAACTATAAGGATTCTCACTAGAAATTCCTAAGCTTGGAGTTATGCTATTAGTGTGTTGTATTGTTGAAGCTATGGTTGGCAATATAAATGTAGGAATAGAAGATATAGTTGTGTGAAGGGAAATTTGTTTTCCTCTTTGGTTTTGAGTATATCCTAATGTTTGAGTGCAACTAGTTGTTGTAGGTATGTTAGCATCTACTATGTAAGCTAGACTACGCAAAACCTCTATTCCTTGGGCATCATTGATCAACTTCCTAAGGTTATCTATTATAGGAATTATTTGTCCTGCTAATGATTCGATGCGTAAGTGGTCTTGTAATTCCTCTAGTTCTTTATCTAATTGTTTTTGTTTGTCATCAAGCACATGGGAAATAGTAGTCTCAACATCCATAAAGGTGTTTGATTGTAAATTTTTCACGAGTATGGTAGGATTAGGGATCGAGTCCAAAATGGATTGGGTATTGGAAATACCTTGCATGAAAGATTTGGAGGACTCAAGATCCACAATAAATGCAACAATAGTGTGGTATGCCATAAGTATATAACTACATCTCACTAGAGTATTTGCAATAGGATACCAGGTCGTAAAGCTCGTACGAGTTTCAAAACACTAGGTGTGCCCACTATGAACACTAAATTGCAAAACAGTCACAGTAAAACACATAGGAGAAAAATTAGAAAGTAGAAATAGACAAAAAAACACAAAGACAACTATCTAAAAAAAACTGAACCAAAATTAGTTAGACAAGGGCACCTAGGGTGACTATGTCCAACATAGTTTTCTATAAATTTAAAAGTTTGAGTATTTTTAATATTGTTTAAGGTTCTTGTTCTGTGTGTGTGCATGTGTGACGATAAATATTTTTCCAAAAATTGAATGATTTATAATTTTTCAATACAAGATACAAGTGTGCAACAATTTTCAAAATGTTTAAGCAATAAAAGGCAATTTTGAATGCAATTTCTAGATGTTAAATGCAACAATTGACTAATCCTAATATGCAAATTCTGAAAATGATGAATTTAATATCTTTTTGACACAAAACAATACATTTTTTCACCTTTTCAATTATATTCACAATGCCTAAATGGATGCAATGAACACTTTTAGATTTGATTTTAAGCCTAATGTAAATTTGTAAATACAATTAGAATATAGATCTGACCTATGATGATTGAAATTACCCTATTGCAACCTATGATGCAATATGATATGCATTTTTATTTTATTTTTATGTTTTTTATGATGCAAAAATTAATGCCAAAATGAATAATGCAAAATAATGCAATACTAATCCAAGATCTGGGATGATATACTTCAAATTTTAGAATGTCTTTAATGTTAATGTTTTGGGTTCACAAAAATTATAAGGTGGAAAAGTGAAACCCTAGGACTTCACTTTAGGGTGACTTTTTCCTAGCCCTATTTTATGGGGTATAAAGTGTCGGGAACAAAATATTAATGTTTGCTTTGGTTTTGCATATGGGTTTTCTTGATAAATGTCTAAATGGGTCATGCAATTCATAATTTAGGACATTATATGCATAATTAAGTCCAATCACTTAGGGAGAGAAAAATCTAGTGTAAAATTAACAATGGTGATAATTTGCAATGCTACAAATTAAGGCATATATGAGTACATGATCTAGTGTGTTATCATCTCCAACTTTGCAATTTAATTTTCTTCATTAATAAATAATCAAGCATTATTGAATTCTTCATTGTAAGTTTATTGCATTGTGTATTTGCATCAATATCTTCTATTTAAGGAATAAAGTAATTGCTTTTATGAAATATAAAGGATATTGTTGTTACAAATAGAATGTTAAGTAGGATAACATTGTAAGTCCTTAGTGGGTCATGTTATTGCAAGGTAGTAGCATCAATTGACTATCAAAATGTTTTATTTTTCTATGAGAAGATGTTTATATAGTTCTAGACTTGTAACCCTAAATAGACACTAATTTGACTGAGATAATTCTTCTCAAATCTTAGAAAAAATCTAAAATGATAAATCAAAAGCCAATTGTAAGTTAATTTTAATTATTATAGATTTTGATACACACTTTTAAATGATTACAAGGATATCAAATATTTTCATGTTATATTATATAAATCCTCATCATAGCATATATAAAATAATCTACTACATATCATTTTACTATTGTAGTACATATATTTAAGTGTTACCACAAGGGAAACCCGCATAGGCTTTGTAGAGCCTAAAGTGTAGAGAAAATTTATTTTAAAAGTGAATTTATTATTTGTTGGCCACCATCCAAATGTTCTTAATCATAAAACATGGCTAATATTTAGAGAATATCAAGGGATCAGTTGGAAACACTAGCACATTGGTGAATCTACTAGGTAAAAGCTCCAAAGTTATGTTTTGGGAAAGATTCAACTAATTTGAAGATCTGAAAATTTGGTTCAAATATTTAAGACCTTGTTGTGGTTAAGAAATCCCTATAACACTTTTGAAGAATCTATAAAATATTGATGCTCTACGAGTAGAATGAACTCAAAAAGTCTTTAAATCTTTGAGGATATTTCAATTTCTTTAATATTTTGTCCTCTTTAAAGAAGAAATGACTCTATGAATGAATTGGTGAATTTTTTAAGTTTTCCAAAGTTCATGCAAGCATATTGCATCATCTCCAAAGTTTCCTATCATAGGAAGAATATTTGTTAAAGTTTATAAATAATTCTAGATATTTGGTCCTTCTTTATTGTTCCATTTTCAAAGTTGAAAAAATCAATTGTATTGCAAATCATCTATAAAAATACTTGTGAAGGAATATTATTCCCTTATTGAGTGAATGATTGTATTGGAAGAAAGGGAATTAAGATGAACAATGTAAGCTTGCATATTTTATTCTTATATGTATGTATTAATAGAATATATATGGAAAGAAATAGAGATTAATCCATGAAGTTGCATATGCTATAAAAGGTATTGTGGTCTTCGTAGACTTGTAAATCTTGTGCAACCAGTAAAGGGTATGATCACTTTATGTGTTGATTAACAATGAGGAATGATTCATACATAGGAGAGATAAGGGTTATAGGGTGGGGAAGATTAAGATCTTATCGTGAGAAAATATAGATGAATGTTTACAATGGCCTTCTCAATGGATTCCCCTACACATCCAAATGTCATGATGCAAAGATTACAATAATAGTCATATCCTCAGAGAAAGGATTTATATGTCGAAAGATATAGACTGTTAAATTCTAATTGCATCCCAAATTATCCAAATCCTATACATAATGAAGTAAGAGAGAACTTTCCTATGTTCAATGGAAAATGTTTTGAATCAACAAGCAAGCACTTACAAGATTTCAATGAATTTATGGGAGATTATCATATTGAAGTAGTAGATGTTGTTATGAAGCTTTTATACAATATTTGAAAGACGATTTCAAGGATTGGTTCTTTGATTTGTTTATGCATTATATTTTTTCATGAAAAGAGCTTAAAAAATTATTTATTGATTAGTTTGATGAAATATTAGATGTAAGAATTGATCAATAAGCTTGTTCACATTCAAAAAGATGAAAAAGAGTTTGACATGAAATCAAACTTTGAATGTGAATAATATAATACACAATCGGGAATCATAAATAGAATCTCCAAAAATAAAGAAAAGGGGGGAGTCATTGACTCATTTGTAACCTATTTGATGAGATAATGGAATAATCTTACAAAAGGTTTCATGGTTCAAAATATGCTCATAAATCTAAATCGCATGGCACTACTACATCAATGCCTAAGTCACAACTTATAACTTTCATGACTAGCAAGCATAAGAATTAAAAGGTTGCTCTTAGTTATACATATAAACAATTGGACTTGTCTTAAGTCACTCATGACTTCATGTTTATTATAAATATGGTTTACTATCAAATTCTCAAGTATGTTATAGTTACTAGTTCATAAGGAGATCATCACATTAAAGAATTTTCAAATTTCATGAAGTATTTTTAGTTAATTAATGAAGATATGTGGATGATATATTTTATTGAATCTTTACATGGTGAAGCTAAGGTTTTTTTGGTAATTTTCTTGATCATTATTTTTCCAGTTGGATTGATCAACATATTTTTTCTTTTCAATTCTAATGATTCTAGGTGAATCATTATCATCTTCTATCTCTACACCATATATTTGAACTTTGGATCCAAAAGAAATGATGTCTTTATACCAAAAATTAACATCCTTTTTTGTGGGGTATATAACATGGTCAACAAAAATATCATCTCTAGGATTAGGTTTTGGGGAAATGGATTGAGAAAATAATTTCTCCTTGATCTCATGTTTTATTTTAAACCTTTCTCTTTATGTTTCAAGGTTATTTAGTAGTTATTGATAGTTACGACTCATCCGATCATTCTCAATATTATGAGAACTATTCTTTTATCCAATTTTAATCTATTTGTGGATTTATCAATTTTAGAATCTGAGGACCTATTTCTATCATCAATATTTGCATTAAGCTTAAATGAATCAACATTTGGAGTGGAAGACCTACTTGAATTCTTGGATCTCTAAGTTTTTTTTTATTTCTGCAAATATCCTACGAATTTCATGTCATAGTCATTTTGGAATAGTGATCTTCTACCGTCCATCTTAAAATTGTGCTTTCAAATAATTTTATTCATCGAATTTTAAATACAAGACTCACCATTATTTGAGGGAAAATAACTTTAGAGATCACTTAAGACTTCCAAAAATATTTTTACAAATGATTTAATCTTCATAAATATTGACTAAAGACAAGTAATTTGATTAATTTAAACTCTAACCCAAAGATTGTCACTAGTTCCCCAATATAGTCATCAATTTATTGTTTTTTCCAATTGATTCTTAGAGATCCTCTAAAGATTAACCATGCCTTATGATTAAGAGCATCAAGAGAGTGGTCGACAAACAAGAAATTCACTATTAAGATTAATTTCTTCTTTAAGATTTTCAAAACCTAGGCGTGTTTCCCTAAGGTATCACTTATAGATATGCACTATGACATTAAAATGATATAGTAGATTATTTCCCCTACATTATGACAAGGATTCACACAATACAACATGAAAACCTCAAAAATCCTTGTAAACCTTCAAATCCCTATATGAGATGCTACAATAATTACAAATAATTTAATATTGTCCTTTGATTTGTCATTTTGAATTTATTTTGAGACTTAGGGAAATACTTCAATCAAACTAGTGCCTAATTAGGGCTATAGATTCAACAAATCTAGACAATATTTCTTTAGAATAATCTAAACACATTTTAATGGTCTATTAAACATCATTAACTTGTAATAATGTGACCTAGAGTAATGGCTTACAACATGATCCCCCTAAACAATCCAATTATAATAAAATCATCCTCATCATTCTCACAAAGGCATTTACTATGCTCATTAAACATAAATATATCAATAAAGTAATACAATGCAAGGAAATTTTAATGAAGAACTCAATAATATTTGATTATATTATTCAAAAGAATGTTATATTACAATATGGAGACAATGATATGTTGACACATGTACTCATATAAGCTTCAATCAAAATGTACATTGCTGACATAGAAAATTCTTTATAGACCTTCAACACTGTACCCTAAAACACTCTAAAAACTAAGCACCCCGCCCAAAATTAAAAATCTCATAACAAGCTCCTTATTATATAGAAAGAATAAGCACACATACTCAAGGAGAAAATTGGCACTTATATTGTTTTACATGTGACGATTGAAAACTTTGTTGAAACTGAATGGTGTAATGACCTATTAACAGAAGATATTCCCTTTTATTACAACAAAATCCAAAATAATGTTGTTGAAGTTGTCGGAAAACATGTGATCACAAATTGTTGATGTTCAAACAAAACTTGAGAACCATATTGACCTAACAAAATATTTACCCATTAAATCCCTCTAACCATGATGCATATAACTCTTTTGTAGGCCACTAGAAAGCTAAGACCTTTGAAACTTTATTTGTGTGAGAATTATATCTTAAATCCAAAGTATATTTAGTTTCTCTGGTGAAACTATCTAAACTTGATTTCAGTTTTATCAACTTGTCCATGCTACTATTTAACATAGCAGAATTAGGTACACCTCTTACCAAAAGTGAATTACACAAAGAAGGAAAGATGTTGAATTTTTATTTTCACTAATTTAATGCCTTAATATCTCCATCATCATCCAATATCTTAGGGATCAAATCCTCTTCTAATTCTTTAAAATCATTCAACTTACTTTTAATTTGAATGTCCAACTTTCCTTGTTAAGATGGTATATCATTTAATATTCCTAAGACATCATAAGTCCTTTTATAGTTATGTAGGGGCATGGGGATCAAAAATTTCTTGGTTCTACATGCTTCCCATCAATGTTACCCTTGGAATCCATGTACTCAATATATCTTTTGTCTATGTACACTAAAATAATGTACAAAAAAGTGGTTAATCCATAATAAATAAAAGAAACACAAGTATGTTATTATGAAAACCACAATATACGCTCATGTTATGGCTTGGTAATACCAAGCCATAATGTAAGCATGTTTTGTGGCTTGCATAATGCGCTCGCATTATGTTTGCATAATGGACTCATGTTATGTTTGCATAACTAAGTACATTATTGAAAGATAAAATCACAAAAAAGCTAGGTTAATATTTCAAAACTATGGCCTCAACTCATAGCTACCTCTCTATGCCTTCTTTCCAAAATTTAATTGTACTTTGGAAATTTAACAAGTATATTCACAATTCCACATTGTAGAAGAGGTAAGTGTTAAATTTTAGTGTATAAGAGTCAAATTTGGTTGAAATTTGAAAAAATGTATTATTTTGATGAATTTTTTTTTTCAATTCTTTATAGTAGATCCTATAAGCCTTAATCAAGGGTAAAATTTGAATGATGAAATGATTAAAGACAATGGGTCATCCCACAATAATGGGTCCCAAACTTGGGACATCCTAATTTTTGCCTGAAATCACATATTTTTAGAAAAACTAATGATTCAAGCCTTGAGGGATTCCATATAAAGGGTCTTAATTGAAGAGGGTTAGATAAGACCCCATTAGACCAAACCCCTTTGGATAGAACCCCTCTAGTCTTAAATCATATCCACAATGGAGTCTCCTTCACACCTATCAAAATGTTGGTAAAAAAAAACATTTTTTCTTTACCTTTTTAAAGATTAAATAAAATCATTTAGAAATTATGTTTTGTAAATATGTAACCCTTATTATAACCTTTCCAAAAATATATTTTATTTATTTTTAATTGTTTTTGGTAAAATTATCAAAACTACTATATCATTGTATTTATAATTCAAAATTTTATACATAGCATAGCTCCAATGAGCAGATATAATGCTTGTGAGAGTAGAAAATAAAGACAACATAGGTCTAATACATCACTTGAGAAAATAGGAAAAACAATCTCCCATGGAGATGATCAAAACCATACATCAAATTCATACTTCTGAGCAACTTTCAGTAGAAGAAGCCACCTCTGAGATATGGAGGGAAGAACATAGAAGAGTGGGCATCATCCTTTGCGTGCTTGAAGAGAAAGTGAATTGCATTGAAAGAAATTTGAGCTTTACAATAGATGGATTCACCAATATGAGGCCAAAGACATATATTTGCGCATAGAAAGCATGGGGATTATCCCCCACAAGATCTGATACCATAAGTTTCCACAGTGAAGAGATGGCCCAATTGGAGAAAACTGAGCTTCGATCCAAGAAACTGCCAACAGTTGAAGGGCCATTACAAAGACAATATTTTTTCAGAGCCTTGAGAGGAAGGAAAAAGAAAACATGGTAGGATGTAGGTAGGAACCCGCCAAGAACTTCAGCAATTCTGGAGACCAAGTAAGATCCATAACATTAGAGACAAAAATATATGCAATTTTGTGAGGCAAATCCGACGAAAACCTTAGAGACCAATCGATACCAATTACCTGTCATAGAGCTTCTTTCACCTGATCACACTGAAACATTTTTAAAAGTATTACAAAAATTATCCCTCGAAGACACAAGAGGATCTCTCAGATCCCAATACCTGGGAGGTATGAACACTCTAAAGCCAACCTCCATCGCAGCAAGACCAAACCACTCGAGGCTTTCCAAAGCAACCGCCACCAAAATGAGAACACCAGAGAAGCAATATGAGACATGAAAACCAACTAATAGCATAATTATAAGGAAGTTCACACGAGAAAAATATTCAAAATTAAATGCTCATAATGAAGGAGGATATCACAGTGTAAATTGTAATCAATTTCCAAAGTGGAGCCTGAGAAAGGACTCGTGAGCCTTGATTAAAAAAGAAGCTAAAATAACAAAACATGTGAAGTAAAGACATCCAGGCCATATGCCACATAACCACCAAGCCACCTCAAGGATGATGATTTAAAATAACACAAGTGAAAAGGAAAGGAAAGGAAAGGTTCTTTTATAGTCCACGATACCAGGCAGTCTGTTTTTGGGTCTACAGATGGCTTATAGTATATGGGACTCCTCGTACTCCCAATATGAGGGAGGCACCTAACTCGTGCTCCACAATACGAGGTGTACATACCTTACCCCTTGCAGGATTTGAACTTGTGACCTCTCTCTCAAAAGTACAAGTTCTCCACCATTAGGCCAACTCAGGTGAAAATACCCGATATATTTCATATCAGAAATGAAATGATCAAAACCAATTTCCTAGATCATATTCTACCAAATGAAGTACAATACATCACATCATATGTTGCACTACCAAAAATGAAAGAGTATTATTTTTCAAGTGACATCATCCGCCACCAAGGACTATCTAACACTGGTCACCTAGTAGTGGGGAATACTAGTTGGCTAGTGAGAGAAAAAAAATTGTTGAGGTTATTAATAGACCATTTTATCTTGTTCACCAATGCCAACCTAGAATCTCCACACTAGTCAACCAGTAGTAGGCAATACAAGGTTGGTCGGTGGAGGAGAAAAAGCACCACCATACCAGAGAATTTTCAACAACATAATGAAAGTATCAAAGCACCTTTTATTACCCATGAAAAGCACAAAGTAAAAAAGAGGTCATGAAACCAATGTGAAACAATGGTAACTTCACTCATACATACCATAAGATGAATAAACAACCATTTCACCCCCGAGGACAATATTTCCAAGAAAATACACAGCCTCGAGAATACCACTCTTACAAGAAATATCAATAAATAATATAGCTCAAATCCAAAATGTTGATTTAAACTGAAACATAAAAATTTACCAACTTAATGCCTTTATTGCATAATCATTTGCATGTCTTTTTGAGAGAAATGTGTGAAGGGAAGTGATAGGCCAAAACTGGGGTAAAGAATGAAATAGATTTAATATTTAATAATAAAATGTAGTTTGGTCTAAGTGTCAATCTGGGGGCATAAACTTGCGAAAGATGTTGTGGCTATATGCACAAGGGTTGAAAGTCGTGAGGTGAGTGGGGATGAAAATGCATTCCTAAAATCAATAAATTACCTAATTTGAAAATTAGATTAATGTTTCTATTTTTCTTGTGACAGGAACTGCTATAGAAATTGTAACTGGTTCTATAGTATTTATGCGACAGGAATAACAAGAATTGTGACAAGAACTATGCATAAATTATGGCAGTAAGTTCTAAGATAGAAACTTAATCAATAAATATCAATCATGAAAATCATGGTAGTTAATTAGGCAATACAAAAATAAGACTTTTCACACTATTATGAGAGGCCAAACTATTATTAACACTTTTCGCACGTATCAAATTGCAGAAACATAACACTTTTCACATGTATCAAATCATAGAAACATAACAATGAAAAACGTAATCAATTGAAATCAAAACACATAAAAACATACCTTACATAAAATAAAATATTTACATTCCATCAGTGGCTGAAGAGTGGGCACCCTACCTCCCAGTCAACCAATGAATATGAAGCTTACGGAATTTCTTAAAAAGACTTCAAAATATTTCTCTCAATAATGACACCAAATGTATTTCCTCCTTTTTTGTCTGATATTACATCATATATATATGTAGCATTTATAACAAGTACAAAATAGTTTGTTTTGGCCTGTGGCCAAAAAACTATAATTTAATGGTTCATATTATAACAGATTAAAAATAGTCTTGTTAAAATAGAAAATAAAAAATAGGAAATAGGAAGATTTCGAATTCCTCCTCCACATAGTTGGCAAGTGTAGTTGCTATCATAGATTATGCTCTTTGGATATGAATCCACATGGCTAAATAATGCAGGAAAAAAGTCCAATGAAAATATTGCCCCAACAAATGTGACAACAGAATGGCCAACCCGATAAACATGTGTGAATACATGTTATGAATAAAATGAATGTGTCATGGAGAAAGAGTTGAACGAAGTCTACCATTGGATAAAATGGTGCATAGTCAACATCAAAGAGTGAACTTTGGTCACTGGAGTCAACCACATAAAAGGAAAAACTGCAATAGTAAGCATAAGCCATATTTCTATGAAAATGTGATGTAGTAAATCTGCATTCTTCTTCTTACTCAATTAGAATGTTGCAGTATATATTTTCTTAAGCTAAAATAATAATGCTTATTAGTAAAGACAATCAATAATTAATTTTCATATTTTTATCCCAAAACTATATTAAATAACACTTATATATATATATAATCATATGCAACATAAAGGTGATAAAAGGGTATGATATGATATGAAAATGGAATATAAAAATAGGTATTAGGGCATATGAAAAAAGGATTAACTATGGCGTAAAATGGAATAGAAATGGATCTCATCAGGAAGAGACCGGTTTATTGCCCTGTCAACAAAAAAATTGCAACACCATTAGCTTATCTATAACAATACTGAATTTCAAAAGATATGAAGTTGTCAAGCAAAGATTTGGCATGATTTAGCAAATATTTAAATACTAAGCATCTAAATCTTTACTTGAAAGAGCCTCAATCATAGCTTGAAAATATCCCTCAACCACAATATGAGAGATATTGAGACTAATTTCTAATTCCAAACCAATAATTAGAGCATTAAATTCTGCCACATTATTAGTGTCGACAAATAAAATTTAATAAGTTACCCTCAAAATGGCGCCCATATGATCCCTCAACACCATACCAACGCTTGACAAACAAGGGTTACCTCGTGAGGCCCCATCAAAATTCAGTTTCATCATGCCCTCCGAAGGAGGAGCCCGCTTCACTTATTTCCTATTCACATTAGGACTTAAGCCAAGCACAGATCCTTGTACAGGAGGATGTTTTAGAAAAGCCCAAGACTTTAGTAGCTAAGCACAGAGTCTTGTACAAGAGGAGGTTTTAGAAAATACCAAGACTTTAGTAGCCAAGCATCCCATGATGTGAAGTCTTTCTTTGCATTCAAGTTTATCAAAATGAAGGACATAATTGATTCAGAAACTACTGACTCAATCTTTTGGATGCCCTGATTTACATCGAACACCTTCTTCCTAAAGATCCTATTATTTATTTCTATCCAAACTCTCCAAATGATGATAGATGGACTCAAATCTCAAATACAAGCAAACAAAGAAGATTTAAACAGAGAAGGCCAACACTAAAACTATTTCAAAAGTGAACAATGAAGAGTACCATACCAACCAAGTTTATTTTGTAACTGTAGACACCTAAATTTGGACACTTCGTTTGTCCAAATTTACCCCTTTTTCGTCTAAATATTCCCTTATCCGCATTAATTAAATAATAACACTATTATTTAATTAATACCTCTAAAGTTCCTCTAATTCCTAAGGTATCTAGTTAAATAATTAAATACCTTACCCCTTTAATTCCCCTTTCATCAAATGAATTAAATAAATATGGCATTTATTTAAATTTTTCACATGTCACATCCTTCACTTAATCTTAATCAACCTCTTAATCTCTTCATTAGGGATGTGCACATGCCTAATCCTTGATTAGGATGTGTCACATCCTCCAACTTTTGCAATTTGACTTATAATCCTTATTAACCACTAATTATCTTCTAATTACTGATCAGTTAAGCCTAATTAGTACTTTGGTCAACTCTCCCCATCTCCCAAGAAATTTTTAATTATTTTTTATTCGTCCAAGGCTCCTCTCTTCCCCATGTGAATTTTTAATTCACTTTTATTCCTCCAAGGAATCTTCTCTTCCCCATGCAAGCTCTAGAACCTTTGACTTGTCACATCAAGTCACGTGTGGGTGAATCCTACCTTTTTAAGGACCTTGTTTTATCCAAGTTACTTTCCACCTCTCATTTTGGAACCTTGTCTTATCCACAAGTTTCCCCAATCATGTGAATTTTTAATTCACTTTTATTCACCCAAGATTCTCCTCTTCCCCATGTGATCATTGAGAGGTCACATCGTCCCTTTTCCAAGGTACTTGTCTTTCTTCCACATCATGTACCTTCCTTCCACCTCACTTACACATCATCTGACCTTAAGCCATCTCACATTCCACATGTCAAGATGTGAGGGCTTGTGAGTCCTCAACTCACCATAGCCCTCCATCTTGACCTTGTTGGCTTAATCTCAACCGTTGAATTATCTAGAGAATTCAAATCCCTCTATAAATACCCCCTCCTTCCTCTCATTTTGGAGAATCAATATTTTTCTATCAAAACTCTTGCAAATTCTTCACTTGAGCTTCTCTTGCCTTTACCATAGTATTTTGAGTTCACCATTACCATGTCTTCACTCATCTTGCATATCACTTTGCATATTTGATTTAACTTTCCATCCAAAGAGCACACAAACATCCAAAGATCAAGGGCCAACCAAAGAAGAAGCAACACAAAAGAGGTATAATCACATATCTATTTGTTATCTTACTTCTTTGCAACTTCTTCCTTTAGGCTAATCTTGAGGTGTACTCTTTATGTTATTTATTTTATTGCATTAATATTTTGTTTAGTATCTCATAATAGGACTTAACATTTTAGAGATCATAGTAACCACACCCATTTATTTTCAAATTCACAAGATACTAGAAGATGATCTATACTCTCCTATGCCCTACCATAGAGGACACATGGGAAAAGAGGAGAAATACCCAGACAGTCCAATATCATTCTAGAAAAAATTATATCCTTTATTTGAAACCATGCAAAAGCACCTGACTTAGGCAAAATAGTTGAACCCCAACATAAATTAAAAGGCCAATCAAAAGACTGATAAGAACTAATTCAAAGATTGTAGTCATCCTTTACATTATATGATCCTAATTTTGACTTATGCCAAATGATCTCATCCTCCGCATTAGGAATAATATTTACTGATTATTTAATTATTTCTAAAGAGAATCTTTCAAATCTTGAGGCACTAAAAGGAGGGAAGGAAGAGAAATCAACCACCATATAGTCCTTCACTATACATTCCCACAATTGTTTAAGAATAGAAGCAATTAAACTCTTCTTACCAAAGGACCTGAGAGGTTTGTGGCCATTCCAGGCATCCTCCCAAAACAATGCCTTCTCTCCATTGTGCTTTACCCAAGACAAGTACAAAAAAATGAGAGATCTACAGGATGAGATAAAATTCCAAACCTTAGATCCCTAGGGAGGGTCTTTCAAGGTGAAAATAATCTCCCACTCAAGAGAATCAAGATATTTATATCTCATGATTTGGCTCATTTGGAATCTAAATAATCATATGATCTCCACAAGAGCTTCGTCCCTAGGGCTTTATTTTAAAGGACCAAATCCCTCAATCCAATGCCTCCCAAATCCTTTGGGAGACAAAAAATTTCCCAAGCAAATAGAGGGATTTTTTTCTTTTCCTTAACATTCTCTACCCAAATAAAATACCTCAAAACTTTTTGTAAGGCATCGAATTTCCCTTTGGGAATCTTTAAAATAAACATTAGGTAAATTGGAAGAGCCTGAAGAACAGATTTAATCATCGCTAGTTTTCCAACCAAAGAGAGCCATTTGGACTTCCACAATAAGATCTTGTTTGACACATAAGTTATGATCTTATCCCAAAAATTATGTTTGTCCTTCCCCAAGAAGAAAGGGACCCAAAGATATCTGTAGGGGAGAGAGTCATACTTAAAACCCCAAAAATGAATGATCTTACCTCTAATCAAAGGGCTCACATTCAAAAAGAAAATCTTAGACTTTTCTTTATTGATCTGTTGGCTAGAGAAAGCAATATAAGTAGATAAATCATTTTGAATAGCTTTTTCCTCTACAAGACTTGCTTGACCAAAAAGAAGAGTATCATCAACAAACAAAGAGTGAGTAACATGCCATGGTAAATGATTAATCTTGATTCCTTTTCGGAGATTCTTCCCATTAGTAGCTGAAATGGCCCGACTCAAACTTGCTACCATAAGAATAAAGAGAAAATGAGAGGGTATCCCTTGATTTGTAGAGAAAAAACCACATAAAAATCCACTCACCAAAATTGAAATTTTTTCTCCCGAAATACAATAAGAAACTCATTTACACCATTTACTTTAGAAACCAAATTTACTCAGAGCAACCAACAATAAATTCCAATTTGTCATATGCCTTCATCATGTCTATTTTTAAAATGACAACATGAATCTCATCCTCCACTATAGAATGAATAACTTCATGCACAAAGGTATCCCCATCTATAGTCTCCCTTCCAAGGAACTATTCCCCTTTCTCATCAAAAATAATGAAGGGGATAAGAGTTTCTAGTCTAATTGCAATGGCCTTTGTGAATAATTTATACAAAGTATTATAGAGAGAGATAGGTCTTAAATCTACAAAGATGATTGGGCAATATTTCTTAGGTATCAAGGAAATAAAATTAGTATTCATTTTCTTAAGAACCTTGCATTTTTTTCTAAATTCTTCCAAGGCCAAAAGTACATCCCTTCCAACAAAGTCTCAAAAATTTTGAAAGAAGTATACCTGTTCGGACTTGGTACCTTATCTAGAGCTATAGAGAAAACAACCTTTCTCACATCTTCCAAAGTAAATTCACTCATGAGAATCCTATTCTTCTCCTTAGAGATGAGGCTAGGTATGTTATTAATGATAGACTAATCAAAACCATCACTAACAGATGAGGGAGAAAGAAGATTCTTAAAGAATCTAGTTCTGCTTCCATTTCATTTTCCTGAGGAGAAGAGAGAGAAACCTCCCTCCCCTTGAATTGATATAATACTACTGGATTTCCTCCTCCCTACTCAGAACTTCTTCCAACTCAAATTTTAAATATTTTTCTCTTTCAAAGGATCAATTTTGATTCCATCTTTTATTATAATATCATAAAGATCGAAAATATCTTTCTCAATTTTGATTTTTTCTTCAAATTTTTTTTTGATGTGATTGACATTCCAATCCTTTATCTCCTCTTTAAGAAATTTTAGTGTCTTGCAAATCTGATACATTCTTGAACCCTCAACATAGGGCCCTAGGTCCCACCAAGACTTAAGAAGTGGAATAAAACTCCCATATTTGAACCAAACGGCCTCAAAATTAAAAGACCTCTTTATCTAAGATTTTTCCTAAAAGATAGACAATGATATAGGAAAATGGTTTGACCTAGTAAGGGTAAGAATCACATAAGAAAAATCATGAGGCAAAGATAACTAATTATTAGACAAGAGAAACCTATCCAAGCGCTCAATAATCTGACAAAAATACTCTCTTATTAGTCCAAGTAAATGTACCATAGTTGGCACACAATCATACAAGTTATTACTCCTCACAAAAGCCCTAAAATCCTCCACAACCCTATTGAAAGAAATAATACCACTTTTCTTCTCAAACAAATCTAGCACAATATTAAAATCACCCCCAAACACTTTTAGACCCTTCAACAACTAAAAAGAGACCATGGATAATTGATCACAAAGTTTCTTATTTGGCTTGACAAACAAGGCCCATACATATTGAACAACCACAAATAATGTGAAGAGGAGAGACAGGAAACATAAACACCCATCAAATTATCAAAAGAATAAAAATATTCCACATCCAATTTTTTAGAATCCCATAATAGCTAAACCCCTTGAAGCCCCTCTTGCCAACACAAAAGAGAAATTTCCACTTTATCCAAGCACTAAAAATATAATTATCAAATTGCTTAGAAAGTTTTGTTTCTTGCAAAAGAACAATGTCTAATTGAATGCTTTCAATTTGATGTTTTATTAAGTGTCTCTTGTTAGGGGCATTTAAGCCCCTAATATTCTAGGATAGTACCTTCATGATTTTCGAGGAGATATGTCATCTCTACTCAATCTGAGGTTTCTTTCTAGGATTTTCTATGACCCCACAACCCCCTCCTGCTAGAAATTTCTAGAATAAAGAAGATTTCCCTCATCCTTAAATAGAGCCCTCTTATTATTAGATCTTAAATTATTTTCTAGAGTAGTTTGAATCCTAGCTACAATTTCCAATTGGGTTTTCTAACTATTTGGTTTCCTCCCTCATTGTTTTGTTTTAGGGGTGATGGATTTTGGTTTTACCGCCTCAGAATGAGATATTGGAAGAGGACCAAAATCCTTTCCCATGTCCTCCCCATGAATAATTTCATCTTCAATCTCTTCCACCAAATCATTTTTAGCTTTTTCAATTATCTCATTAACCATTTCAATTAATTTCTCATCAGGAACAATATTATCCAAAGGTGTATATTTTACCACCTCTAAAGGAGGGGTAGCCATTTCAATGGATGGAATTTCAAGATCCTTTCTAGTATTCTCCTCCACACACTTTGACTCAAGAGGAGTGGATTTGACCATCTCCCTGATGGGAGAGTTCAATTCAAGAGAAGGCATAACAACCTCCTTGTCATCATTCACCTCTAGACCCTTATTAGGATATGTTTGTAAAGGATTAACTATTCCCATTGAAGGGGAAACATGTGCACCCTTGAAACCCTTAACCAAAGAGGCTTCCTAAAAATTAGCTCTCTCTTTAGTAGGGGAAGCCAAATGTGATAGCCCCAAATCCACAAAAATGTGACAGCCCCAAATCCACAAAAATCACTTACCTTTCTATAAATGTAAAGAAAATCAAAAACATCCTTAATCTCCCCCTTAACGAACACTTCTTTATTCAAGACAAGGGTTTGATGCCACACACCATGCTTTGAGATAAAATTACCTATAGATGGAACAAAATTAGGGTTTTCTAAAAACCCTAGATCCTGTAATGGGGAGACCCCTTAACCAAAATGCTTCCCGACTTCAAAAATTTCCCCATAGAAGCCCCTATTGCTTCTTAAGCAAATTTTTTAAATTTTTAAAAGACCGGGCAAATCAAAACATATTGAAATTTTTACCCCCAAAAAATCTTTAGTAGAGATATTTGCTAGAAGAGAGAAAAAAAAAAATTCACACTAGAAAGGACCATTTCTCAAAACATTCTCCTTCATTTCATTTTCTTTAAAAATTACCAAAAAGAAATCCTTCAAAAATAAGAAAATATCAAAGGATTCATACCAAATTTTCCAAATCCATGCATAAATTTGATAGAAAGATAGTCTTTCGTGCAGATCTGACCAAGCACAAAATTCATTTCAAGATTTGAAAATATTTTCTCCATAACATGGTTTAGGAGGCTTACCTTAGGAATATAATTTCTCCATGAAAAAATTTCTCGAAACCCCCCATTTTCAGTATGCCTTACTCTTTGGTCAGCATCCCTTTTCCTTCCATTTCCTTTCTCGCACAACAAACTAAAAAAATCATTAGCAAGCTTCTAAGGGTGATCAAATCCCCCAGGTCCCAGATATCCTCCAACCCTACCAAACTTTCCTCCATTCTCCTTATTCCAACCTTTTTTTGAAAACATTTTTGCCCTCGTTGATCGAAACCCTTATTTCTCCTAAAATCACCATAGCCATTTTGCACAAGAAAATCTCTCAAGAAGTTTCGAGAGCCATTGTTTCAAAGATTATTTTTCTGAGGAACCACCTTGAAAAACTGAGTACATTTGGTATTAGGGTTTTCATCCCTAAACCACCTTTGGTTTCCATTCGCAAACCTTCCCTGCAAAGTACTTTTCTACTAGGTTACACCTTGAGATTTTGACACTCTTCTACCAGATGGCGAAGGGGGCCATTCAATATCAACTTGATTTGCCCATGTCACATGGTTTTTCCTTTTCAAACCCCACATTTTCACTTCAAACCTTATCATATCTATAGTTATTACTATATTTATATTATATTTCTTGTGATTTTTTTTTCCACTAAACATCAAAGTAGTTGTTTCACACAAGCAAAAAGAATAGAAAAATAGAGAAAACAAATCTGAAAAATATGTGTGCATTAGATATTGATGTTATTGTTTCAACAAAAAAGTTAAAATTAATTTCAATACATACAAAATAAGTTATGTGTGATGACATACACCTATGTCTAGATTATAATTACTTTTACTTCAAAAAATAATTAAAAAAACTATAAAACAAAAAATTATGAAACAATATCCATTCACTAGATATTGACTTAAAAATCTATACTTTTAACCCCATTTTTTTGGGGCTCACAAGGATTATCTTATTAGGAACCTAAGAGAAAATGCAAGATGACATCCACTAGAGTAAGGGTGGGTAAAGGTGAATTTTGATGGGGCAACTATGGGCAATCTAGATCCATTAGGTGCAAGGTGTATAATCAGAAACCAAAATGGTGATTGGATAGCTAAGTGGGCAAGAAAATTGGGAGATGACACTAATAATGAAGCGAATTTTTTGGTGGCATGTCTAAGTGTAACCTATGTAAAAGGTTGGGATTCACTAAAAATCACCTTGAAGGGGATTCGTTGATAACTATCAACGTTATTCGAAGGGGGAGTGTTCCTAAACTAGAAGCTAGAGAAATGGTGATCCCACATAGCAGATGCACTAGTGGGATTGGAAGACTTCAAAATTTTGCATAGAGAAGGCAATGATATTACCGACCAACTTTCAAAAGAAGCAATCAACATTTTGGCGGTACTCGGTGAGACACCAGATTTTAATGTCGATCGCTCCACATGAGCGAATGAGCCGAGCGATATACAGGGGGATGAGCTAGAGGAAGGTTTGGCAGGAGAATTTAATGTTGAAGGTAGTGGGAGGCAGAAGGAAGTGTTTAAAGCGATCTCTAGGGGAGCGTAGAGAGTAGTGAAAGCCATGGAAACCACCATTTACCTAGGAGCCAAGGAGTGGTAGATGGAATTTTTTGGGGTGAAACGTAAGACAAAAGAAGATTTTTGGGGTGGTTTCAAACGTAAGACAAAAGAAGATCTTCAATGTTGTAGACAAGGAGACCTTAGTGGATCCAAATTCTTATTTTCTACCTACCGCTTCAGAGTCGATTTTGATATTACTTCAATGTTTCTAGCATGGCTTCTTCAGGCGTGGGAGGAAATTGTGATGATTTGTTTTCTGATGCGCAGGCTTGTTAATGCTCAATGGCGAGAGGCTTTGGAGTTCTACCTCAAAATGGAAGTGGGGGGATGGGGTTGAGGCCTGTCAGCACTGTCTGGCCGCAACTTACTTTGCACTATAACGACTCATGGATCCCCTTCACAATCTAGAGCATAGGTGAGAATGAAGAGGCCCGTATGGCGGAGGTGTCAGGCTATACAACCTTGGTAAAGGAAATTAATGGATGCAACAATTTGGTGATGGATCATGTAGTGTTGGTATTTTCGGTTGGAGGTAAAAAATCGAGAAGGAGTGGGAGTGGAGTCAAAGGTGTAGGGGCGGTGTTAATGGAGTTAGAGGAGTAGTCGGGGAGAACAGCATGTTCGGTTTCGAAGATGATGACATAATTTAAAAATATCTTATTAAAAGTTACATAAAAAATCACAATTTATTTCTAAATTTTATGAAAAATATATATTTAAAATCTACACATAAATTCTCACAAATCACTAGTTTACATCATCTCCAAATTATTAATGGTTTAGTTTCTATAGGTTTCTTAAAGTGAAATTTTATAAAACACGTTGATATTAGTGTCCAACTTGACCAAAAAATGGAACACAATATTGTGGGTTGACCCTAACCCTATATAACCCGAGTCTCCTCCAACACTTCTGACAAACTCCAAACAAATCCAATAGGATTTAATGGAGAATTTAGAGAAATATAAACTTCAAGTTATAGAAATAGTTTTAAAATTGAATACTTCATCATCAAACCCCCACCATATATCACTTGCTTCATCATTGGAAGCAATGATGATCAGTGTTGATGTAGTGACAAGTCAAATAAATCAATGGAAAAGTTATAAAGATTCATGTTGTGAATTTTATGTGACAAAATTATCATATGATGAAGTGAAAAGGAAAGACATAACAAAAGAATAAATATATGCTCTTTTTATGAATCTTAGAACCAATGCACCCCTTGTTTGAATTCAATGAGATTTCCAATACATGGGTGCAATCATGATGAGATAAAAAAATATCTTTGAGAGAAGTGGTGGATGGTCTTTGACCAACCTCCATGTAATAACCATGAGGTGTCATTATATTTTCTTAGAAGACTTTATTGTGAGTTTATTCTTCACAAAATTCTCAATTACTTTGATATGAGGGAATTTCAAGATAGAGGTGGAGGCTCTACCCAAGATAGACCGGGAGTTCATTAGGTAGAAAATCATCAATAAATACCACTAGCACAAAAACCTATTTGTCATGTGATGGCTCCATTAATCATCAAGGAGACTATAGAGGTATAGACTCTCCATATGACTTCTAGCCTCACAGACACACTTATAGAGCATGGAACATATATATCCTAGCCTTTTGCTTCAAAAATGATCCAATAGTATGATCATCTAGTTCTAGTGCTCGTATTTTTCATCTATGCTTGAACTATTATAATCTATGGTCTAGAAGAGATAATGATGCAAAGGGTGTAGAGGTTGCCTCCTCCCATGAGTCTACTCATTATCATCTTAGATTTTTTTGGAGTACAGATGGTGATCAAGGTGGTGCATAAGATAATATGGTGATGAATGATGAGTTGCTAAATGATTTGTTTTGTGATCACATATAGGTATTTTTATATGAATTTATAACATTTTATATTTTATACTTAAAATTCATAAATATATATATATATTTTTATTATAAAATTAAATTAAAATTGTGCATATATTATACATTTTATGGTGTAATTCATAGGGTGGTATGACATAATCCATCCCACCAACAATTTGTATAGATGCATCCATTTTAGAGGTAAATTTTTATAATATATCAAAATAAAATAATAGATTATATTTATAATAATGTTTAGTAGCTCAAAATATATATTTTTGTTGAATATGTGGGCATTACATCACCATCTAGCATGCATGTTCATAGGGATGGTCATGATATTGGATTTGTTGAGGTACACTATAACACATTTGTAATAACAAAATTCAAATTTTTGTTCATGTATATTTGTGTTTTTGAGTTTAATCTATTATTGTTTTTTTAGTTGATGAATTAAGTTGTTACACCTCCTAGTTTATGAGAAAATTTTAAAGTTGGTGTTATTGTTGTAATTTCATCCTCATTAACATAGGTATGAGTATGAACATATATGTTTAATAATGATTATTTTTCTCAATTGATATCATTAGGTATTATGAAACAATTGATAAATATGTCTTTATTATGTTATAGATTGATGTAAACACTCATGTGCAAGGACCAACCTCTCTTGATGATGTCGAGCATCGTAGGAAACAAGAGCTAGAGACTAACAATATGTTGTGTGTTTATAATAGTTATATCATTTTAAATAATTTGTGTAGTTATAGAGTTCAAGACAATATCTAATTTTATAATTTGTATATGCAGGTTGAGTTTCAAAATAGTGAGGGGTGTTGGAGAATAGAATGATGCAAGACAACAACTGATACAAGGGATCGAGGTTCAATTTCTATTTGAGCAATAAGAGGTTGAATGTTTGAACAATAGTGTTTCATTTATAGATGAAGACACTTTATATGCCTGTACATGACACATATATAATATAAATTATATGGCTATATGTATTGATGATATTTGTAGTTTGAGAGACAATACATTAGCCTCATGACATTTTATGAAATTTTGATGACTTTTGTATGCCCCCATGCCCTTATCGAGATCAATATATATAAATATTCTATACATATTGGTAGCTTAAATGGTTGAAAATGTTCTCATATTTTACTTTGAAAAGAAATATGCATCCACCCAAGATAATTTCCACATAACCTAAATAGATAAATATATGAAAACAAGTATTTAGAATCCATATGCAAAAGAATAAACAACATAGGTCATCAAATATGACACAAGATATACCTTGGGAAAACCCTCAAGAGGGAAAAACCCAGCCTCTAAAAGTATCCATCACTCATGTATTATTCAAAAATAAAGATTACAATACATCTTCAGAGTCCTCCATAAATACCCTTGAAACAACAAGCCCTCTACAAGCACTCCATGTGAACAAGAATGTAACCATACATACCATGACATACTTCAAACCTAAAAAATGCTAACAAGCGATGCTCTCAACCAGCCAACTATCGAACTAACCAACTATCCAACCTTAAACAACCACCCATGTGTTTTCTTTTATAGAAACAAGCTCACACAAAACCACCAAGTGGTATTGCATAAAACCATGTGACTAATACCATGAGCTTACAAAACCATTAAGCCCCACATATAATTTTTGGTACTAAGTTTTTCCAACATTATATTTTTCCAATGTGCAACCTCACATTAAATATTTCTCACAATGTTACATACTGTGAACCCTAGTTTTGTACCTGCACATAAACAACAAACAAACATAATATTAGATCAATATGCAAGGTGAAACACGGATTATCCATGAAATTAGATTGAAACATTAATATAGGAAAAAAAATGAAGAACAATGCAAATGAAAGTAAATAAATCATATTTTAATGAACTATCAATCCCATGGGGGAATTGGTGCCAATTGATGTGTCGAAATCGACCCTTTCCCAACTCCTTTGTTGCAAATGTTGATGATGGAGATTTGATCCACTTTGTTGATGAAGAACAAGATGAGTTCTTCAAAAAACCTGCAACAACCTAGCTAAGATCTTGCATTGAGGATGAAGTTGATTAGAGTGAGTTTACTCAAGTTGTGGATGATAAAATGAGAGGAAGATTCTCTCATTTATAGATTTACAAAATGGAAGAGAGAGTGGAATTGAGCAATGTGGGACAAAAGACCAACCAATGAAAAGATGCCACTTGTCCACATGTGATTGGAGGAGGAATGAGCACATTTTGGTCAATGTGCATGATAAATGCTATGAGATTCAAATTTGAAATTTGAATGTGACATGTTGGAGGGAGAAAAAAATGGAGTTAATGTCACTTGGCTCAATGCACAAGGACATGTAAGAGGTCTTAAATTCCTTGTTGGAAGGACCAAACCCATTTGAATTTGAATTCAAATTTGAGGGAATATTCCTCTTTTATTCCATGTTGAGAAAAAATAGGCAATTTAATAAATCAAAGTAATTGATTTATTGTGCAAGTTGCATTTTCTAGAGGATTTTAGTGATTGAGATTAAATTAATCAAGATTTTGATTAATTTAATGAGAGATTAGATGATTTGACAATTTTGACTTAAATTGATGAATTGATTTAAATCAGAATTGAGAGGAAATGATTAATTAAATAAATGATTTTGATTTATTTAACTAAGTGGAAAGATGTTAGATTAAATCAAAATCATTTAATAAGGTTTAGTTTATTTAATTTAATAAGAGGACTTTAGAGGATTTATCTAATTAAGAGACATAATATGATGAAATGTTGAGAGTATGATTTAGGAGAAAATGTTGTTAGTAATCAGGATCAAATGTGTCAGATCAAATTTGTACATTTTCCATGTCTACACATACAACACATTAAGTGGCCCTAATAATGCTAACCCATGTGATGTACACATCCCTAGATCCCCTAGATGCACGGTGCACCACATAATAATAAAATAGTACATTATTACATTATGCAAGGTGGAAAACACACATTTCCCTAACAATCTCCCACGTGATGTATGTATTTCATAAGAGATAAGCAAATAAACTCAAACATGAACAAGAGAACAATCCCTATAGCCACATATTCCATCAAGGAATAAAAGTGATCCATGTGCTCCATCAAGATACCTACAAAAAATATCAAGTTGACCACCATTTCAAGCATGAATGATCTCATCCTCCATCGTGCCAATGCACAAAGATAAGAAACCATCCAAATATGTGACACACTAATTGTCACGATGAATCATAAATACCGCCTCTAATGAATATCCCAAAACAAAAACACTTAATCCAAAGGTAATACATATATATATCAGTGATTGTCAAAATATAATCACCATAGCTGAAATAGCACCCACAACAAATGTTAACACGTCCAACTATCCATAATCCAAAGGTATACAAATCATAACAAGTGAACCTCATAACATCAACATTTATAAACCATAGATCATGCAGTCACAAGTTCCAAGTGTCAAACCTATCATTTGATGAACATACACATCTAGGAACTCCCACTGCATAGGTAATGTAAAATTTGAAAATGATCAATGCCTCCAAAAGGTTCACTAATAACATATAATAGGTGTAACCAATATCATGTAGTACCAAGTAACATCAACAATGATATAAAAATATTACAAACCAATATGTTGTAATACAAATCTCACCATAAGTCTCCATAGCTCTCCCAAGTTCTACACACTCAACAGAAGAAAGAGATAAAGGAACATCCATGTCATCACCAACAAACAATGAACAGCACATGACCACAAAAATAGTTATCACCATAGCTCCACACAATATCTCAAATCCAATGTCATGTGAATACAAATATCCAAGAAGAAGAACAATACCAAAGAGAGAACATGCAAATCAAAATTTATAGCATGTCCTTCTACACACACCTCTAAATGCTAAGTTGTGATAAGTGTAGACACGTAAAATATACATGCACCTGATCCCGATCTTACCAACATCAATTCATCCTAAATCATCTCCTTTACTAATCAATTTAATTAAATAATCTTTATTTGATTAAATTCATCATATTCCCTCTCTTAATTAAATAAATCAAATTTATTTGATTAAGTCATTCTCCTATATTAATTAAACAAATCATTTTGTTTAATTAACCCTCATGTCCCTCTTTAATTAAATAATTCATCTTATTTTCTTAAATCCCTAAAGTCTTCTTATTAAATTGAATAAATTAAACCTTATTTAATTTAATCTAAGATTGTCCCCTTTAGTTAAATAAATCAAATCATTTATTTAATTAAATCTTTCTTTCTTCACAATTCTCGATTTAAATTAACTCATAAATTCAATTCAAAGTCGTCACATCCCCTAATCTCTCTTTAAATTAATTAATCTTTGATTAATTTAATCTTAATATATGTCACATCCTCTAGAGAATGCATCTTGCACAGTAAAATCAATTACTTTGATTTATTAAATCTCCTATTTTCGCTCACATGGCATAAAAAGGGAATATTCCTTCAAATTTGAAAATCCCTCCAAAAGGGATGATTACTTCCAACAAAGAATTTAATGCCTCTTACATGTCCTTGGCCTTGAGCCAAGTGACATTAACTCGATTCCTCTCTCCCTCCAACTTGTCACTTTCAAATTTCAAATTTGAATCTCATAGCATTTATCATGCACATTGATCAAAATGTGCTCATTCCTCCTCCAATCACATTTGGACAAGTGGCCTTCTCTCATCGGTTGGTCTTTTGTCCCACATTCATCCAATTCCTTCAATCTCCCATTTTTTAAATCTATAAATAGAGGTCTCCTCTATTGTAATATCATCCACAAATTAAGTAAACTTACTATACTCAGCTTCATCCTCAAGCAACATCTAGTTTCATCCACTTCATCAAGATCTTAGCTAGGTTATGCAAATTTTTCATCATGGAGCTTGATTGAATCTTCATCAAAGTGGATCACTCATCAAATTATCAACATTGCAACAAAGGATTTGGGAAAGGGCCAATTTCAACACACACTTGGCACCAATTCCCCCATGGGATCAATAGTTTACATTGCTTAATTAGGATTTCATTTATAATTTATGTTTGTTCTTCATTTTTTCCTATTATTGAGCATTATAAACGGAATTAATGGGGAATCTTAGTTCTAAATTACATATGAGCTTACTAATGTGTTTGTTTCTTGTGTTTGTGCAGGTCTAGGATTGGGGTTCACAATAAGTATGATCTCGACCATATAACCCCAAGGAGAATAGCATTATCCACATCTAACCATAACCAAGATGTATGCATCTCAAACCAAATGAAGATTAAACCAAATCCATTTCCAAACCAATGGAATACGTGCAATAACATCTCATAAACTCAACTTCAATGAATAATATCAAAATGCATAAGGAGATAAACATTCCAATGCTCCTCAAATGGACCCTCTAGAACTAGCAAGCCATAGCTCAAAATCCATGTGCATGAGAAGAAAAAAACATAAATCATAATGCATTAGAAAATAATAATGGGAAATAACTCTTAAATGATAAACCACCGAGTCTAGAACAAGACTGGGTTCTCCTCCAAGATATCCAAGTCATCTTGTGACTCATCTAAGAAAAATATCCTCATAGGTCCATGTTGAACTCGTGTCTAGCCAAGGTGCAAGCTCCTCATACTTTAGCTAAAACCTCATCAATGAGTAATTGTCTCAACAAATGTCTCTAATACCAAGAGATCTTCTAGCCTCAATTATGTCTCCAAGTATTCATGAGAACCTCTAACTGATCAATCCATGCCAAACTCCAAATGCAACATAGCACCATCATGAATCTCCCAAGAAAATGACCAATGTACTCAATACCAAGAGAACCAACTAAGATCAAATTAAAAGCCCCAAACATGATATCTATCTCACATATCCTCAAAATAATATCATATGCTCTAATGAGCATATCATGTACTATATCACGCCAAAACTCTAAACGCATAATCAAGAGTACATCATGACATAATACAAAAGCATCCTATCAAACAAGGATCACAAGTAAAATGAAAAATCATGGCATCTCAAACAAAGACTAAAGAGTCCTCCATGGCTAACCAATATGTGAACATATCCAAACCACATGAAGATAACCATCTCCTACATAGAATATCATCCACCATCAAATGGTGAATCCACATCATCACCACAATATTCCACTAAACCATGATCCTGATTTCTCCATGGCATCATGACAACCATCTCCAAAATGAAGATCTTCCATGGCCCTATTGGAATCAAGGAACTCAACACCAATCTGCTAAAGGGAAGAGTCAAATCATGATCTCCAAAACCAAGAAGATACAACACCGCCAAACCATCACTATCACAAGATCTCACTAAATCATGTAATCAAGCTATCTATGACATCATGATGACAATATTCTCAATTAAGATCAACCAAAGGCCCTCACAAAATCAAAGAACTCAACTACAACATGAGCTCCAAAAAAGAAAATTAAAACCATGATCCTCAACCAAGAAGATACACCGCCACAAACAATCAAGAATCCATCCAACACCAACAAAAAATCACCTGTGTAAACAATCATGTCATGCCAAAGTCCCTAAGGAAAAAGTAGCATCCATGACACCATGATCACAACCAAATGTACCAACAAAAAAATCCAACCGTGTCATATATGTTTGCATCACATAGTCAACAAACATAGGTCCCACATCATGACTATACCTAGTAATATCATCTCAACATGACAAACACACCCAAAAAAGGTGACTAAACCAAGCCACAAATCTGAATTTGAAACATTACTAAAGTATTTATGGGCATAGACAACCCACATCTGAGTCATAAATGCAACCTATAATTGTAGATAACCTACAACATTACATAACTCGTAGATCCAATAATGCAACATTTAAATCCAATAATATACTAATAACCATGTCAAATGAGAGTAATTAGAGATGTACATCTAAGTATATAATGACTTAAACACCAAATCATCAACATTTGAATGTGAAAGGACATCAATTTTGGCTCCAATACTTTCCCTCCAACTTGGGTGCCCAACCATGAGAGATAAACATTACATTAAATGTAAAAATTATGGAAAACTAAGTGACACCTATTTATTTCCAAGAACCCACTTGGAGAATCCCAATATTCACTTATTTATCATTTCCTTATATTTTATTATCCCATTTTAGGCATCCACATGTGGGGAAAACAATATTAAATATTTATGTCCACAACCCACTTTACTGTTGCTAGTGGACCCATCACCCCTTATGAGTATATTACAAACAATGGTGAGAATTAATATTACAAAATATTTTCCTAATACACTCTAAGTGCCTAGAAACACTTTCCAAGGATGTTGGAATCATGAAATATGACATAATATTTGCAAGGTGGATGACACCTTAATCCTAACATTCTCCCACTTGACATCAACATTGTAAATACACTCATAGGAATCACAAACAAGGGAAAAACAACCCTTAACCAAACATGTACCATCTGAATCTTCAACATCCTCTCATATTCCAACAAGATACCTACAAAATCAACCATGATAACCACCACCAAGCAAAGAAACCCTTACATCCTCCAACATGCCACCTATGGAAGAAAAAGGAACATGTCAAGGTGAAACATATCAATTTCACTAAAACTTGCACCAATCTTTACATGAACATAAGAATCAAATTTAAATGATAACAAAGGAACTAAGTAGATGCCTTACTCATACCACCTAGAATAACAACCAAAAAAATTACAACTCATTCAAGCTAACCATCCCTCAAACCAAGGTATACAAAACATAGATAAAACTTCATGCCATCAAAATATCAACCCAAAATTTGCAATCAATTCTTTGTATATCCATCCTCCTATATCAATACAACATACCAATGTACAAATGACCACAGTCAAGGCCAAAAACAAGTCTGGATAAACATAAAAATAATCTTGTGGATATAGACAGTCCACATCCAAGTCATCCCACTATAAGAAAGTGGGTAGCTAATCCACAATCTGCATAACTCATAGATCCAAATCTAATGAAACATGCAAACTCATCATCACATCAGTAACCAACAAACCAAGATATCATAGAGGATAACTAGACATATGTCAAGAAACTCCCACTACATAAGTAATTTCAAATTTGAAAATAGATCAAGGCATATCAATTCTATATATAGTACTTCACATAGAGGATGTGGCTAACTCCTCTATTACATAGTGTCAAGGAAACAAACAATGCTATGAAAATATTACAAAAAAATATGTTGTAATACCTCTCTCACCATTAGTCTCCATAGCTCTCCCAAGTTCTTCACACTCAGCCATGTGAAACCAAACATCTAGTAAGAATACCATAACCAAAGAGAGAAATTGCAAATCAAATCATATCCTTGTTCCACACTAACATGTACCAACCTATGTAAAGTAAGATCTCCTTCACCATTCCCAAACTAAAAGGATATAAACATTTAATAGTCAAATCAAATGAAAAATGGCAGTAATAGATGTAAACTTCTCATATCGAAGTTAGATCAAACCAACCAATCATTCCCACAACAAAAGGAATATGTTCAAAGCCAAAAACCATTTCCTGTACCTCTCCAAATAAGTCCTCAAAACTAGATCCATAGCTCATGACCAAAACAAGGAGAACAACAAAAATCCATAAACCATGCCTCTTCTTCTTAACAAGTCCTTAGAATGTTTATATTCAAGACTATCTCATATGAGAAGACAAGATACAAAATAAAGAATGCATCTGATATTTGAATGGGAAATACCTCTCAGATCATTCACCTACCGAGTAGACCAAGAGTGGGATACAAGATTGTCCTATGCATACAAAACCAAGAAATGACAATCTTCTCTTCAGGTCCATAATGGATTCACATCCATAACCAGGTGTAGGCTCCTCAATATTTATACTGAAATCTTCAACAAAGCTAACCATCTCAACATATGATCTCATAAATAAGAGATCTCTTAGCCTCACCGAAGTCTCTCTAGTCTCCATGAGAATCCACCAATCAATCCGTGCTAACTTCAAATGCAACCCTACAAAATCATGAAGATCCAAGCAAATGATTAATACTAAAAACCAAAGAGAACCAAACAAGACCATTGTCAAATTTCCAACTATAGAATCGGGAACATATCATGACATCATGATCTAACATCCCCTTTTAGGAGATCACATAACCATCTATCATTAAAATGATGAATCAACATCACTGCCAAAGCTCCCACTGAAATGTGTAACCAAGCTTTCCAAGCATTGTGATAAGCATATCCTAATTGAAGATCCTACATAGCCCCAACACAATCAAATAACTCAACACCATGAGCTCCAAAAAGGTAAAGTACAACCATTATCTCCAAACCAAGAAGATACCAATGCTACACATCCTTTGTCAATAGAACCAAAGATGTCATAACTCTCACTACAATCTAAAGGTAGAATCCAAGAGCTCCTTATGACACCAACAACCATTGCAAAAGACTGTCCATCTTCTAATCAAATACTATCCATGGTTCACAACACACTATAACAACACTAGCTTAGAACCAAAAACTTGAAACAAAGAAGATAAAACACATTATATAACAACATGAAGCTCCCACTGAAAATAATATTGAGTTATACATGGCATCATGACCAATATCATTACCAACACTCTACTCAAAGTGAACAAATCTTCTCATGCACCATAAAAAATTGCTATAGATTCAATTGAAAAACTATATCAAGGACTCCCAATAACCATCTCTCATTGCTATAAGCGTACCAATGTAACAATGGTGACCAAGAATAAGTCCAAATGAACAAAATTCACGTCAATTTTTTTTCCAAGATCTACACATATGCAACATCTCAAAGGAGAAATACATAATCAATGCTCCAATCTCAAATAACTGAAAAATAGATTCAACCCCACATTAGTATCATGCAAAACGAAGATAATTAGGTATAACATGTGGATTTATATGACTCAAACACCAAAATCAATGCTAGATCTGATTTTCCAAACAAACCCACATATAAGTAAACATAGATCAATAAGAATCCTCTAAGAAACCATGCAAACATGTAATTGTCTTCATCCAAAATACCTTGAATACATTCTCATCACATATCCACATACCAAATATTTTAGTTACTATGTAAAACATGCAAAACCATCTCTATAAATCTAAAATCCATTTAGACATCTAGACATTCCCATCAAACATGCCATCTGAATAATGGAATAAGAATAAATCTACAAACCCAAAATTGAAACAAGTGTAAACTACAACCCAATAGGAAAAAACCAAGTTGTCCAGGAGCTTATAGCATATGAAACATATTAGCTCCAAAACTCATAAAGAGTTTAGCTGCTTATCTTCCAGTGCTTTCATATAACCAAGGGCTAAAACCATGAACCCAACACAAGCACTCCATTCTATAGTCCAAATTGAGAGTGTTTCTCTATGTAACCAGGATGTCTCTACCTATACAACATGAACACCTTCTTTTTGCACATGAATACAAGGTAAATGAAAAAAACCACAAAACAAGAGGATACACACATATTGTCAAACAAGAGGTCCAAGTTACCAAATTATAACCAACTCCATAAAGATCCATAAACATGAGCTTCCAATGCCCAACATAGATCACATTGACAATATCCATGACTTCCAATCTCACAAATCTACAAAATAAAGTTAACTCAAAAAACATTCATTGCTGCCCCATAAGCCTTCCAACAATCTCCAATCCCTTCTAACAAATTCCCACAAGCTTACCAAGATAATAAATAAAAAAACGAAGGAATACCCAAAACCTAGTTAACATTTAGCTCTGATACCAAATGATGAGAAATAAACAGGTTCAATACTGATTGTTGGGAAATTCAATCTCTATGAAAAAATGACTTTAATGGATGGGATACAAGGCTTAGACAACAACAAAATGAAAATCTGAAACTTATATGCAAATCTGAAAAATTAAGTTGCCTTAATAAGGAAATACCATGATTAGATCCATCTTCTTTATGATGCCAAAAATCAGCCAACTAAACATGCTTATAAACACCACCCTATGTGAACTTATAACAAAAATAAAATAAAGAATATCATCACCATATGATAGCAGTAATAAGACACAAATCAACAACAAAAGATCAACACATAACACAAGATTTACATGGAGAAACCCTTGCGAGAAAAATCTCCACCAAGAAGAGAGGCCAAGTATGCATTATCATCAAGTAAATGAGATAACAATACAAACACTTTCATTCTCCTCTTTGCCTCCAACATGGCAGCACCTGTGTACCTGTGAATAACCCTCTTTTGCTTCCACCTATCCTTGTTCCTGCAGAGTAACACTACATTCAATTGTTCCTCTCTAATTCTACATCCAAGAGGCTGAATTTATAGACTTGTGAAGACATATAATACACCAAACATGATGCCCAAAGATGGCCCTTCATTCCAAACATCCCCAACCTTTGGATTACATCCTCAGAATGTAAAAGGACACTAGTTTTGGCTCCAATACTTTCCCTCCAACTTGGGTGCCCAACCATGAGAGACAAACATTACATTAAATGTAGTAAATGATGGAAAACCAAGTGACACATATTGCCTCTTTCCAAGCACCCACTTGGAGAATCCCAACAGTCACTTATTTATCATTTCCTTATATTTTATTATCTCATTTTAAGCATCCACATGTGGGAAAAACAATATTAAATATTTATGTCCAAAACCCACGTTTACTGTTGCTAGTGGATCCATCACCCCTTATGAGTATATTACAAACAATGGTGAGAATTAATATTACAAGATATTTTCCTAATGCACCCTAAGTGCTTAGGAATACTTTCCAAGGATGTTGGAACCTTGCCATATGATATAGGATTTACAAGGTGGATGACACCTTAATCCTAACAACCCTAAAAACTTTCTATAGGGAGTAGTAGCTTACTTGGATTGTAGCCCTAAAATAAAGTTATAACTATTATTCATTTGTGAGGTTGTATTAGGAGAGTAGCTCCTAGAAACATTTCTCACTGTGGTTTTCCCCTCTGGGGTTTTCTACATACATTTGGTGTTATGCGGTGTTGTGTATTGTGTTCATCTTTCATGTTTATGTTTGCGCTGTAAAGTTTATGTTTCTATTTGCTCTGGAGGATTTGAGATTTGATAGAATACTGATTCACCGCCCTCTCAATATTTTGGTGTATGTACAACAATTGGTATCAAAGCCTAGTTCCTTAGAAGAAGTCTAACAACTTGAGGAAGATTTAGGATGGCACAAGAAGGATCTCACAAGGTGCTTCGGTTTGATGGAACATTTTTTTCTTTCTGGAAATATAGGATGGAATCCTATCTTTCCTCTTTAAGGTTTGGTGTTTGCTAATCTATCAAGGATGGTTATGTTGTTCTACTACTCCTACTACTGATCCGACAAAGATTAGGGCCTATGAGAACAATGTAAAGGCTAAGTATTGATGGAAAGCATAGGACAAAATATGCTTTTTATGTTATAGGTCTCAGGCACAATATTCTTAGTGTGATTCAAATGTGCAAAAATTGATACAATCTAATATTCAATGAAAGAGGATGTGAAATAAAAAAAAGGAAAGTCTAAAAAACTGGTTATAGAAGAATCTAGGACAAGTGGTGGGATATACAGTGTAATGGATGTCAAAGGGAGAACTTGTCTTCTGGGACAAGAAAGTGAATGTTGGCTTTGGCATAGGAAAATGAGACACATTAACTTTGACAATCTTGTGAAGGTTAGCTCATTACATGCGATAATCAAGCCTACAAGTATTGTGTGCAAGGAATGCCAATTTGGAAAGAAGACAAGGATAAGTTTAATGTCTAAAGAATATTCTTCTTGTAGACCATTGGAGTTGGTATATATTGACTTGTGTGGACATACCAAATAAAAAGTCTAAAAAGAGAAAGGTATTTCATACTTTTTATTGATGATTTCTCTAGGATGACATGGGTTACATTCTTGAAAGATAAATTTGATGTTTTTAGTAGACTCAATATTTTCAAATCAATGGTTGAGAATAGAATGAATGCAAAGATCAAATGTTTGAGTTCTGATAGAGGAGGTGAGTTCACTTCAAACAAGTTTAATGTTTTTTGTGAAAACATAAAATAAAGAGGCATCTATCTGCTGTTAGAACTCCTCAGTAGAATGGGGTAGTGGAAAGGAAGACTATGAATATTCAAGAGATGGAAAGGACCATTTTGATGGAAGAAAATCCACCTGATGTTTATTGGAGAGAAGAAATTCATATTGTAGTCTATATTCTTAATAAAGGATTGTTAAGGTTGAAAAACACTAAGATCCCATATGAGTTATGGTATGGAAGACCTATAATTGTCAGGTATTTTAGAGTCTTTCGAAGAAAATTCTATATTAGAAGATATGAAGATACTTTGGGGAAGTTTGATTCAAGAGCCGATGAAGGTATCTTTTTAGGATATTCATCTTAGAGTAAAGCATACCAATGCTACAACAAAAGATTGGGAAGAATAGTTGAAAGTACAAATGTCAAGGTTGATGAAGATGTACATTAGAATATGTATGAAATTGAGGATTATGAATTTGATGCATCTCCTTGCTCAGAAGAAGAAGAAGTTGAAGAGAAATAAGAAATAAAAGAAAATCATAGTAAGACCCTTGCAAGGTGTGTTCAAAGGAATCATTTAGAGGATCAGATTATTGGAGATAAGAATGGAGTGATGATTAAAAAAAGGCTTGCAAAGACAATGGAAAAGTAAACTTTTATTTTCTATCAAAGGTAGAACCAATTTTTTTTGCTGATGCTAGCAAGGATGAATGATGGATACAAGCAATGGAAGAAGAATTGAATCCGATTGAGAAGAATTATACTTGGGAATTGGTTCCAAGGCTTGCGAACAAAAATGTGATAAGAACTAAGTGGGTATTCAAAAATAAGTTGAATGAGGAAGGAGAAGTTGTTAGAAACAAAGCAAGACTGGTATGCAAAGGATATTCAAAGGTAGAAGGAATTGGTTTTGAGGAGACTTTTTGCTCCGGTATCAAGAATGGAAGCAATCAATTATTTTTTTCTGCCCACAAGGACTTCAAGGTATATCAAATGGATGCCATATCAACCTTCCTAAATGGAGATTTGGAAGAAGTCTACATAGATAAACTTGATGGATTTTGGTTATCAGAAGAACCAAACATGGTGTGTAGACTCAAAAAGGCATTATATGGTCTCAAACAACCTCCTAGGGCTTGGTATGCAAGGTTGGAAAAGTACTTGCTTCAACAAGGATTTGAGAAAGGTACCATAGATACTAATCTTTACTTCAAGATTGAGGATGAAAGAATTTTGATAGTTATATATTTTGATGATAGAATCTTTGGTGAGAATGATGAAATGTACAATAATTTTTTTGAAGAAATGCAAAAGGAGTTTGAAATGTCTATGATAGGTGACTTATCCTTCTTTCTTAGTCTTTAAATTGCTCAGCTAGATGATGGTATCTTCATTTCTCAAGCAAAGTATGTCAAGGATATGTTGAAGAAGTTTGGTATGAAATATTGCAAACCTATGAGTAATCCTATGGTAACTGGTTGTCATTTGAGCAAAGATGGCGAGTCTCCCTTGATTGATTCACACTATATAGATCTATGATTGGAAGTTTTTTGTACTTAACTACTTCAAGACTTGATATTATGCATGCAGTATGTTTGGTTACACGATTTCGATCCAATCTTAACAAAAACTCATGTGAAGGAAATCAAGAGAACCTTTAGATATTTGAGGAGCACTCTAGATTATGGACAATGGTATTCAAAAGGTAATGAATTTGATATGAGTGCATACAATGATGTTGATTGGGTTGGTTTTTTTGATGATAAAAGGAGTACTAGTGGTGGTGATTTCTTTTAGGAAGTAGGTTGGTTTCATGGCATAGTAAGAAGCACGATTCAATATCCTTATCAATAACCAAAGTAGAGTATATTACAACATTTTTCTATTCTCAAGTGTTGTGGATGAAGCAAACATTGAAGGATATCGAGACACATATGATGAGCCCATTCCTATTCTATGTGATAACACAAATGCTATCAATATTTCCAAGAATCCAATGATGCATTCTAGAACCAAACACATATCAATCAAGTATCACTTTTTGAGAGAGAAAGTTGTAGATAAAGAAGTCAAGTTGGAGTATGTACCTACAAAGGTTTATATTGCAAACATTTTCACAAAAGGCGCTTGCAAAGGATACATTTGAGTATCTCAGGCAGAAGTTAGGGGTAATTGTACCTCCTTCTTTCTAGATACATAGTTGATGCATCTATCCAGGGGGAGTAATTCAATCCATATCCTTATTCCTGGACTAATGATGGCTACCTCCCAAGGGCAATAGGTAGTGGTTGTTTCTGATAGGGGGAGCTTGTAATTTGTTTCAAAAAGGACAGAATATCAATCAAAGGGGAGATTTTGAAGAGGAGAAATTATGCTTGAAAAGGGAGAGAAAGTCCATTTTCCCTTTGTCCTTGATGTCAAAGGGGAGAGAGAAATGTACACCTAAGGGATAGAGAGATTATGCACCAAAGTGGTGTGAGGATGGTTTTGCCATCAAAGATAAAGAGGGAGATTGTTGCAGTTTGATAAGCTTGGTTGTCATTGATATCAAAAGTATGTTTAAGATTATTGTTGTTTTGGTGTCATTGATGTAAGAGAGTTGCTGATGTCAAAATAGTGTTGCAGTTTGACTGTTTGGTTGTCAGAATCTCTAAGAAATGCTTTGAATTTCCTCGTTGGTGATGATTTTCTCTCTCAATTTGGAAGATAGATTTCTAGTGTGTCAAGGCATGTGTGATCCAATTTTTAGTCCTTTTGGGTTCCAAAAATATGTGTTTTTGAGTGACAATTTAAAGACTGTGTTGGTGCTCACAAAGGTACAAAGTTTGGTTCTACATTCCTCTGCATTTATAAATATGGTTGTGTAGTTCAAAAGTTAAGTTGTTGGTAATGTGAAGGTGTTATATCCAAAGTTTCATATCATTTGTCATTTTATAGAGAAAGTTGAAGGTGACAAAGTTTAGGGCTGTGTTGTTCAGTGATTGGTTTCAATGCCTATTGGATTGTGCCAATTTTTTATTGATCAAAGTTGTAAAAGGGATTTATGAGAGTGTTCCTAAATACCATGCGATGCTTTATGTTGCTCCATAAGGTGGTTTCTAGTTTCTCTGGAATAGGCTGTGGTCTAGAATGAAGGTGTTGTTGGGTTATGCTTTTACCTGGCCAACTAGGGTATGTTCAAGATATGCGCCACAAGTTCATGTTTGTACAAAGTTTAAGGAGTGTTTAAAGGTGTTGTATGGGTCATGTCAACTCATCTGTGAGAAGCACAAGTAATTTTTAATCATTCATGTGTATCGCTTATATTGTGATGATCGACATGCTATAAGTTTCATATTTTATTGCTTAAGACCGACCTAATTTGAATGTGTGAAGCGTGCACATGTTGTTCATTGAAAACTGATGTTGTGAAGAGTGTTTTAGACCAGGTTAAGCATGTGTTGGAATCTGCAAGGCGTGTTCCTCTTCTTGGTGTTGCGTGTAGTCCTTTTGGGTCTTGCCCTCTACACGTTTCATGTTGTTGTTTGATCTTTGGTCGACTTGTAATTGTAATATTCTTTGTTGTAGGTTGACATATATAATTTAATCAATGCAATATCATGCATATTGTAAACCTAGATGATCTAGGTTTGGTTTTGTCAAAGATGTGTAGTGCATTATGATAATTATATAAGCAATTGAAGGAGAATGAGTAGAAGTTGTAGATCCAGGTGTCTGGATTCAATTTGATCATATCTCTGTGATAGAAGGGAAGTGAAAGTGTGCCTAATTATTTGTTAGAGGTAGTGAGCCAAAGGAAAAGATTCTTGAAGGCTGAAAGCAATGAGCTACTAAGTTGTAGAGAAGACATTTGAAGGATTTGGTGAAGTGACGAAGAAAAATTGCAATCATCAAAAGAGAAAGAAAAAATTAGAATTGCAATCATCAAAATGATTAAGCCTAAAATTGTCAGATTCAGACAGTGGAAGGACTATCATTTTGCAATCTTTCCTAAGTTTGTTCTTAGTTCAAGGAGTTGTAGCTTTCTTGGGTTGTAGCCCTAAAACAAAGTTTTAACTGTTATTCATTTGTAAGGATGGATTAGGAAAGTAGCTCCTAGCATAATTTCTCACCGTGATTTTTCCCCTCTGGGGTTTTCCACATGCATATGGTGTTGTGTGGTGTTGTGCATTCTGTTCATCTTTCATGTTTCTGCTTGTGCTATAAAGTTTAAGTTTCTATTTTCTCTAGAGGGTTTGAGATTTGATAGAATAATGATTCACCCCCCTCTCAGTATTCCAATGTATGTTCAACACTCATGAACCCCAACTCATGTTTCAAGGATTCATCATCAACAAATTAGGGCACATTGATTACTAGAGCTATGCCAAACTTCAAATCCTAATTTCTGTCAGAGACCTTCAAACACTACTGCACCTATATAGGATTTGAAAACCTAGATTTATGTACTTCTAGACTAGGGCACCTAATGCCCCTGTGTCTTGCTAGTTTTTCTCTAGCTTTTTGCACCAAGTTCTTGTTTGTGTCTCCTATTCAAATCTTATTTTTGTTTATGGGTTTTTTCTTGAATTATGTCGCACTTATTCAACTTAATCATAATTAACCTAATTTATTGCATCATCATATCAATCATCACAACACAATAAAAATTGGACCAAAAGCCTAGCCAACTTGTTTGGTTCTCCTTTGAGGACAATATCCAAACAACATCTCTTGGCTAATTTTGGCTCCCTAATGTTTATGGTGAAAAAGGATTGATTGAGTTTAAGTCATTTAGGCTAGATCTCACACTTTGACCATCTAACATCTCCAAGTCATTATACAATTGTGATAATGTTTCAAAACTTTCAAAAAAGCATCATTTGCATCCAACGAAAACTTAATGGAAAATCTTATAATCAAGATTGATATCTCAAAATAAGTGAAAATATAATGAAGATAAGATAATATTATTTACCAACTTCGATATAGAAAATAATATCCTTAATACTAATCATTATATAAAAGACAACCTAATAACTATGGTAAACCCAACACAAAATACATTAATATATGAATTTCACCATTAAAGTGTTCCACTTTAATATTTTTATATTATAATATAAAGACGTTTTTCAATTAAAAAGCAATAACAATTATAGTCAAATTAAAATGATTGCTGAAATGATTTTTAGATTCCATTGTGTAAGATATTTTTACACAATTAAATCAAGAAACCATTTTAACAATAATCAATATGAATTGTAGAAACTTGATACCATTAACAAATTGAAGTCTTTAGAAATCTGCCCCCAACAAATTCTGACCCAACTAAAAGTCTTGTACAGAAATGTCTGCCCTAGAAAAATAACACAACTGGTCAAGAAAAATAAAATAAAATAATAAAAACCACATAACTGTTCAAATATAAAAAATAATAAAGATAAAAAGGAATAAATATTTGCAGCAGGTCTTGTCTCCATTTACGGCAAAATTCTATTGAAAAGCAGTGAAAGGACATTTAGATTAGAACTGAGAAAAAAGACAAACTATTTTGATGAATGACTGGTGTTCAATAAAAATGATTAGGTACTGAGGTTGTGATAGATCCACTGCTAAGACTTAAAAATCAGATCAAGAATATGTGGTGGAAGCTGGCCGCGGAGATTACCAACAAGAAATTTCCTGGATCCACTGGGCAGCTGTTGCACTTCTCGTTACCTTCAATAAACTCTGGTTTTAAACATGGTATCTAATCATGTTTAAGCATCTACTTACGAATATTATCCGTCACTTTTCACTTCTTTTTTTTTTTTTAATTTTTTAACTGTTTAGGCCGTTAGGATTAAAAATGTATATAATGTTGAAAGACATTTGCAGAATGGCGGTTTGTCCAGTCGGGAGTTCAAATCGCAAGGACTTTTCTGTTAGAAAAGTTAAAAAAACAGGGGATATTTCAAGTATATTCCGTTTGTTTCCTTGGTAAGATGATTTGCTGTTTGAAATGTTGCAAGCAAAGCCTAAAATGTTTGGAATGATTTGAGTGTTTGAAATGTTTGGAAATCCTTGTGCAGGTTTACTTTTTCAACTCAGGAAAGTAGCTACACATATTGCTCATAATCGTATCTTCACGCCACACTGTTCTGTCTGTGAATTAGGTTGGTGGCTCTACGCAGCTACTTTTTCTTTACATACGAGGACTTTTTAGTGGATTCACTTTCACGTTATTTTCTATAAAACAATTTTTAGAAATCAGAGACATAAAAATTCTGTAGGAAGAATACTTACACAGTTAAATTCAGAAACTCCAATCAATTTGTTTTAAATTTTATTCGCACAATTTAAATATTTAATAGAATGTACATTAGATGTACAGAATGTATTTACTGTGGCAAATTCTATGTTTTTTCCTCAAATATCTTTTCCAATTTCTTATTTTTCAATGAACATGGAAATTTTCCGAAAATTCTAATTATTTAGCTTTATGTGTAAAATTCTTTTAGAGCTTTGTAAAAACGGCAAATTCTGTATTTTCTTAGAATTACGCTTATCAAAACTTTCAGGAAAAGAACAATCTGCTTTATCATTAAAGAAATAAAAATCTTTCTACTGTCGTACATAGAAAATAATATTTTTCTTTAAGATTTTCCTGTACATAGTTGTAATTATAAGAATTACATTCGATTCGTGACGTACAAATTCTTTTATAACGAAAATGTACATTTTTTTGTGGGAACGATTCACTTATCCTTAATAAAAAGAATCTGTTCTTCCACTGTACGCAAGACAAAAGTTATTTCCCTAAGATTTGCGTTGTACTCGAAATCTTTTATTTGATTCGTAAGCTTTATTATAGCATAGCTTTTGTAAGTCTCGTTTATCTTCCATTAAAAGTGTTAAATATCTGTTATTTTCCAATCAAATATAGCTTGCATATTAGCTAGTCAGATTTGTTCACTAGTCCGTCTATAAATCTAAAAGCAAATGATTGTAATTTTTGAATCAACAATTCACAAAATCCTGCACAGTGCAAGTTTTTAAACGACGTGTTGTTTAATGTAGGTTTTTGCAGTAGAAATGTATGCGTGCAAATGATGGTCTCAGACACATCCGAAACAAAACGGTTTTAAGTTATTTTCTTTTCTCAAATTAGCGTCCTCTGAATGAGATTATTTTGAATTCATAAGATTTCGATACAAACATAAATAATTAGAACTGTTTTCTTATTGCAAATGGAAAACTGTTTGCAAATTCAGAAGCACCCGAAGACTTTTCTAAAAGAAAACTGTCTGCATTCTTAACTCTAAAGGTCAACATCAGAGGGAAAATATAGGCAGAAAAATTCCCCAGGGCTCAAAACATCTGGCCAACTGTGAACAAATAGGAGTTGGAAACGTGCTGTGCTTTACAAACACGTGGCCAGAATGTCTTAAATTTTCCTCGTTGACAATTGGCTTACGATTTGACGATCTTCAATAGTGGGTATTGTAGAAGAATTAAAATTAGAGTGCGAATCTATGAATAAATAAATATATTTATAATTTCTCTTTTAAATTGCATATTCATGTTTTACGCCTGATTTTGCAGGGGATCGGGCAGCGCGCTGATAAAGTTGTCGCTCATCGCAAAATGGAGTGAATATGATGGCACAAATTATGAATTCTCGGAAATGCAGCAGCCGATGTCCCCACATTTGTATAAATTAATCGCATTTATATACTTATTTTGCTGTTTTGACTGCAACAATGGCAGTTGTGGCTCCGCTCTGTAGCTGGGCAGATTGCAGTTGTACGAGTTCGAATCCCTTGGCGAGAAGAGCTACGAGACGACTGACACGTGTGAATAATCACCGGGCTCTGTCCAGGGATTACTGGTTGCCCTCCACAGGGCAAGAAGTAACACAGGAGAATTTGGTTCTATTGTGCGGAACGAGGCCTAAATGTAGTTCCAAAGAACCCCTCTTCTTTGGAGAGAGGAGACCTTTGCCTTTTGGAATCATCTTTGGGCAGAGAAGGATTAAGAACAATGGTGCTATAGGTCAGAATCATAATTTAATAATTTCTTCAGGCTTTCACTGATGCACTTATTTTTTGTTTTGTTTATGAAATGCTTTTGGGATTGTCGTCTGGGATTTTATAATCCCAATATTTTGGGTCTTTGTTACTGAAGAGATTAATCTCAAATGTGTCTTTGGATGTAAGAGTAATTCTACTGGGGGCTAAATAATTATCTGTTGGAAGCTTCAAGCTTTGGCTAAACGTCATAATTATCAAAATTGCTTTCCCACAGGAATTGGACTCGAAACTAGATATTTCTATCCCGATGCAATTCAAGTTGCCATTTGTTCATTTATGGTTACAGTTTAAATTATTCATAAAATGCTCATTGCTCAAATGGTTTAACGGTGAAGGTGTTTTCATAAAGAGCCCACCAGATTCCACTCTTTTTGAGTGCAAATTCCTTATATTTTAATAAAGGTAACATATTATACAAATATGGAATGGCCTTCCAAGAAGATGATCAGTCAAGGTCAGGGGTTTGATTAAACAACTCTAACTTTGCAGCCTTATTATCAACCAAAACAACGAGTTACAGCTGCTTATCTTGGCAAGTGAGGGGCTATATGCAAACAAAAACCATGGTATAGTGTTAGCCACAAATTGGATTGATCCTCCCAGTTTCTTCTTAGATTCTCCTTCATCCAAATCCCGCCTCAGATCATCTTTTTTCTCCCTTTGCCCCCATATCTCTTTGGGGACAAAATGGAACAAATTCAGCTATATGGTTGTAACTTAAACTTCCTTATGTGGTTTGACTGACTCTCATGATGATGAGCTGTTTATAATTGATTGATAACATCAAGTGGGGATTATAATGATGGAACTAGAGTCCCAGTTGATTCCACCAAATGATTATTAGAGTTGATCTTACACCCTTCAATCGAGGATTTGATTATGAAAAAAAATGTTAGTTTTTCATAGTTTATTCAAATAAAGGGATTCTTAACTAATGGACGCTATTTTTGGTGATGCAAGTGCCTTGCCACCAAGGATGCTTCTGCATCAAAAGAGTTATCTCTCAGACCTTGGTAGCTTAGCAAACATGCAAAATTTCAAGATATTACTGTGGTAAGTGTCATAGTATTGGTTTCCCTTTCAAAAATTACTGTAATAATGGGGCATTGTTTTGGCATCGTGGAGTGAAATTTTGGTTTTCACATATTTTGGTTTTGACATTTTTCAAAGGAATGAGAGCTGGCTTATTTATGGAGTTTTAGTTGAGGATGCAAGGATCTATATTATCAAACACATTTCTCAGGCACATTTTTTATTTATGTGCCTAATCAGAGTCAATTCCATTGGTTTTCAGCAGCAGTTTCACTTGTGGGATGCTTTTGGAATTTTAAGTGGTTGCCTTGTATGCGCTTACATGTATCTGTAGTTTTCCCAGTTAGCTCCACCATATCATCTATTTGAGAGGGTATTGACTGTGCATCTCTATTTTCTTCTTATTGTATTCTTATCCTGATGCATTACTGTTATGATCTGATATCAACTCTTAAAACAACAAGAATACAATCATAGTTCAAAAATATCATGTTATGATCCATGAGACATGTTAACTGTTAGTTTAATACCTTGAAACAAATACTACTAAGAAATACTTCCTTATTTAGTATATAAAGAACTCGAAGCTTTGTGTGTGAGTTGTCAGACTCGAAGCTCACTCTCCAAGGATGACCACCATGATTGGAAGAGATGGGAGTGGAGGGTTTCTATGACAAGAAAAAGACAACCTTAATGAGAGACACCTGCTACAATTAACACAATTTTTTCTAAGTTCAACCAAGCTAATGGAAGTTAATGAGAGAGGGTGCCAAAAAAATCAATTTCATGGTTGGCGAAGCAGTTGGTTGTGTTGGAGTGAGTAATGTTTTCATTTGCCTTGGTATGGGCTTTGGCTGTCTTTCTTATCTTGCCTTGTAGTATATTTTGACAAAAGGTCCCTAGTTATGGCTATTTTTCTAAGCATGGATGGTTATTGTTGGTAGTCAATATTATTGGTTAACAACTCAATTGTAACACTTCACCATTTTGCTGGTATTCTGTTTTCTTGCATAATAGTTTTATTTTGTTGGTTTACTGGATCGAGTGGTTGTGGAATGTGGTTTGTTGAGTCATTTTCATTTGTGTGGTAATTGGCTATTGGCTCTTATGCTTCTATAAATTGGTTTTGCGGTTGTCTACTCATATCTTTTGATATTTTGAAGTATCCATGTCATTAGTGTTGGTACATCCAGTGTGGAGTATTTCAAATTTTCAGTACTTATGGTGCTGATGTATTATATTTTTTTTGAGGTTGGAAATGTGTGATGGGCCCTTGTTACTCAAAAGACTAAAGGTAGTTTGGTATTATATCATGGGCTTCTATAGATCTATAGATGCTATTGTGGGTGGGGGGGAGGTTTGTAGATCTTTTGATGACCCTTGATCTGTCCATGAAGCCCATCCAAATTAAGCCACATGGCATTGTCTGATTGGTTTTGGTGGATCTATAGACGGTTGTAGGCACCTCTCTAGCAATCTACAAATATTCAAAAACCATTGATCTTTGTCTAGTTGGCTATCATACTTATGTTTTGTGTCTATCGAATGTTAGACCATGTGGCAATCAGGTAGAATTTGAAAGTTTTCCATATTGTGGAAGGAGATGCTTCATGCTGGTGTCATGAACACTTGTGTTGTTCCTATTGATTGAATGCTATGTTCCATGAAGATTTTGGGATGGGTACGATAAACACGATGGGACACGTTTTGGGGATGGTAGGGGACAAGAGGCCTCTTTTTAAGGGATAGCAGGGGATGACAATAAAGAAATAGGGAAATTTAAAAAAATATTGGAAATTTCATTTATTCATATATAGGGCATTCATCATATACATTATAGAATCAAAATAACATTAGAGTTGAATTGAGAGTTCACATGAGAGTTGACACACAAATTAACAAAATTTAATTGTTTTCATTGATGGTGTAAATATATTTTATTAACTTATTATTTTATAAACAATTATTGGACAGACTCAATAGCATTTGAGATCCAAGAATATTGGTTTTGACCATGTGTCTTACAAAGTATATGCAAGATCACAAATCTTTTCTAAAGCTTAGTATCTAAATGAGAATGCAAATCTGATAAGAACCTTTTAGAAAAAACTGAAGAACAAATGATTATTATCTTGAAGAAACTTGCTATCAACACACTAAAGGAAATCTTTTAACTCACAATACATGTTTTACTTTCATGATAATATCATGGAGAATGTTTGTCTTGTATGGCAAAGGAAAGAGGTTGTGTAGCAAAAGGGTGTCAAGTGTGACAAGGAGACTACTTGCATAACCAAAGGAATACCTTATGTGCCAAGAAAGACACTTGCACCAGCAAAGACATTCAGTTTGTACAGCAAAGAGGCCTCTTGCACCAACAAAGACATTCAATTTGCACACAAAGTGACCTCTTATGCAGTCACTAGAAACCCTTGTGTAGCAACTATTATCCCTTATGCAGCAATCAGAATCACTTGTGCAACAATTAGAAACTCTTGTGCAGCAACAAGAATATACTTTTGATCCTCTTTTTCCATACTACTGTATTCTTTCTTTGTCTTCTCACAAAATGCAAAATGGAAAAATGAAGGAATTTTATGTTTTAAGTGCAAGTGTCTTTGTTTTAGTCTTTAGGTTTAGGGTTGTGTAAATGAGTGTGGGACCCCTTTTTTATATTTTATTTATTTATTTTATTTAGTATGATGGTCCATAGGGTACAAATGGTCATCCCCAAAACGGTCTGGGGATGTCTAGATGACCCCTTGTTATCTTGGGGATAACAAATTAATAAATTATCCTTGTTGATTTTTAAGCATTTCTAGGATATCCCCTATGTTATTCTAGATTAGAGATGGCCCCATAGACTTTTCCTAGCCATCCTTGCATCCTTGAAATATCATGGGGATGGAAATGATTGGAATTACCTAGGGGACACGTCCCTATGTACAATTGGTTGAATTCCTATGCCATGAGGTTGTTTCTCACCATGTGTTGACTTGGTGTAATCACTGTAATGGATAGCGAAAATATGCTTATGTCTCATATGCGAAAGAAGTACCTTACTAGTGTGAAGATTCACATACTAGGCCTTTATGGTGATATTTTGTGCTTTCTTGGCATCTTGTTTTAGTAGAGATGACACATATACATGTCTCTAGATGATAATCAAGTATGCTCCTCACAATGTTGTCGATATTGTGAGTGTTCGGTAAAATATTTGGGCATAGTAGGGTGCATAGAAATTCCTCATTGATTATATCTCTTTCACCTTGCTAAAGTTAGTAATATGATACAATTTAGTTAGGAAGTCTAACCCATGGTTTCTACATGTCTATTTTTAGTTAGTAGATTTGCTTCATATCCTCGAGAGTTTACAGCAATTAGACCATTTTTTCTGATTGAACAATCAAGTATAGATGTAATTGGACTTGGAGGATGGAAAGCATTGAGATATGTGAGTTTTCTATGAGGTTTATATTTGTGGTTTTGCTGTGAGTTCATCATGCATCTTTGACCAATAGATTGGTAATGGATCTCAAGATGAGTAAGCTCATGCCTTTTCCTTTTAGGGAAATTCATTAACAAGATCTTTTGCTTTGTCAAAATTGCTATTATTGTATTTTATTTGCTTTAAGATGACCCATGCCCGAGCTCTTCTATTGTCATTTTTAATATTTGAGAAAGCGATCCTAGTGACATGACTTGGCTTTCCCTCCAAAGTGAGTGAAGTGATACAATGGGTGGTAGCCATCTTTGAGATGAATCCCATTCTCCTTGTTTGAAATTTAGTTTTAGGCCAATAGAATGGCATCCTACCTTGTTTCTTCATAGTCTTTTATGTCAAGTTTGGTCCCCTTTTTTGGCAATATTGTCATTAATGTCAAAGGAGAGGAGAGCATAATCATTGCCACAACTTTGCTGCTGTCAAAGAAAGCAATGTATTAAAAGTGTGAAGGCCAAAGGGCACTAATCGCTGCCAAATGGCCAAAAACTAGTTTTGAATATCTATATAAATCTCCATTATTCAAGGACAGATCGCACCATTCTATGGCATTAAAATTGCACCATTCCAAGGCATTAAAAGTGTGAAATAAATTAAAACAAAAAACAAGTATTATGTTCATTAAGGAAGCACTAGAATTTAATAAAATATGGCTGAACCCCCTTGGGAAAATTCAATTTAATATTAATTGAGGTCTCTTTGAAATGGGCCAACCCTCTTGGTGTAGTCACCCCTCTTGGGGGAATTAAAATAAATTTATTGTTTTCGAATGAGGCCGATCCCTTTGGAAAAATTGCCTCACTTCATGAAGAGGCATGAAGAGGCATGAAGAATTATAAAAGGAAGATGAAATGGGAGTAACAAAAGAAAGCAATAAATGTAATATCATTCCTATTTAAGCAGATTTTTTGAAGAAGAGAATGCATGTGAAAAGGTTGCAAGCAGATTTTATGAAGGAAATTCAAATGATCATTATCCACTGAAGAAACAATTGTCAAGAAGGCAAACACTTTGTTCATTTGGAGGTTGGTGCCTCCTAATAGAAGAGATTGGTGTCTCTTGCTAGGTTAGTGCTTAGTAGTGGGGATTGGTGTCTCTAGTGGGTTGGTGCCTACAAATATTTGTAAGAGAATTTTATTTTTGTGGCTGGATTTGGACAGTAGATCCAAGGAGTCTTTCTTTGTGGTTTTCTCTTGAAAGGGTTTCCACGTAAATCTTGTGTTTCCTAGTTGTTAGATCTTATGTGATTGCTTTATTGTGGTTTTTGAACTTTAGTAAAAGATTGTCTTATATTGGTTCACCCGTACTCCCCCTCCCCACCCCCTCTTAGTATAAGTGTGTGCTCATCACCCTTGTCTCTAGGTGGCAAGAGAGGGAGGCCTACTATTTATTAGGTGATTCATGAAACTGAGGAGGAGATCGATGCCATCTTCGAGTGATTCAAAGTGAGCTGATTTTTTTGTAGAGTTGAATGGGCATTTGTCAAGCATCTTTGATATGTTGGTTTGTATGGAGACCAGCCAACCCTAGATAGATAAACAATTTGCTTCTCTTTGGGGCAAGCTGGCTGCAATGTGGTCTAAGGACTCCTTGAAGAATCAAGGTCAGTTGGTGAAAGATGTCATCATTCACATCTAGAGTGTTTATTAGGTCATGTTGAAGCTTTGCAAGCATTTGGTAGTGCCAATCTTGCTCCCGAGGCCTTGGGAGTAGTTAACATGACAAGCGTAGGCTAGGGGGGAGGTTTTGTGTTGGCTTCATTTTCTGTTGTAAGGTATTGAAAAGTGTCAATCAGCCATTGAGTGGGCCTTATTCCAACATTGTAAATTGAAGCTTTTATTCCCGAGCTGAGAGAGGAGGGAGAAGGGGGCCTTTTTAGCCATATTTTTGTATGGTGTCCTCTAGTTTGAGTACTTTCTGGTGTCAAGTTTAGTAGTTTGAGTATAACTTATTGTGTATTTCAATGTCTGTAAGTCTGGAGGAGTTTTTACAAGTAGTTATCCTCTCCATGATGCAAATGCCTACATAGTCATTAGGGAATTTTAGGGGATGAAAGATTCATCTTTGGTGCCACATTTGTTGTCTTGTTATTTCTGATTAGTTTTCTGTCACAGAAGATTTAAAAGCTTTTCATTAAATATATGAGATTTTTTGTTTATCTACAGATCACTATGAATGTTTTGTCATGTGATGTTTCTTGATTTTGTGAACTGCATCTTAAGTGAAATTGCATCCATCCTAAAGGGATCTTGAGTGTAGTTTTGGTTCTTTGTTTTAAATTGATTCATATCTAGCTCTTAGGCTTGTATTTACAGACGTGCTTACCTGTTTTTTTAAAGTCTTTCCGGCACCAATTGGATCAAGACATTGATCCTCCTTTGATGATTAATCATGTTTTATAATGAATATATACTCTGTTCTTTGTAATTGTCATAAGTTTTTATCTACTCAATGTGCAGAAGCTTAATGATGCTAATTGAGTCCAATCTTTAGAGATATTTCACTTACCTAATCATTTAAAGAAACTTGTGCATATTTGAGTAGTCTTAGGTTATAGAAGTTGTGAGTTGTAGCAAAGGGATCTATGTTTTTTGAAATTAATTGAATTTTCATCCTTAGTTACTTTATAATTTGAATTATATCTAATGTTCAAGAGATCCTTGGACTAAAAGATAGGTAAGCCAGCAGAAGAGGTAATTAGTGACAATATTTTGTATTATTCTTGTGCATGGTGCATGGCTAACCATGTGACCATACTATTGTCCTGTTCTTTTATTTCTCTTAAATTCTTGTTTGAGATCTTTGTGAATACCTTCCTTGGCCTAGCAAAGCTAAAAATGTAGAAGAGTTTCGATTCCCATCAGTTGACCTAAACCTTTTGCATATTGATCATGAGTCTCATTTAAACGTCCAACCTGACTTTGTTCCCTGAGGTTAGTCTTTATGTGAACCTTCTAGAATCGTAAGGTATGGGTTGGCAAAGCAAGAGGTTGCTCAATTGCCTTCCTTGAAGATATGAGACCAAGAAAGTTGGCCAAAGCAGGTAGAGAGGGCTCTTCCTTCTTCAAGAAGGGAGGCCAGCTTCCAATCCTAGCAGGTCCCTTTGGACATAGCTCCAATTATAATGTGTGAATTTCTTCAACCTCAAGATTTTCAATGCCCAAGGAAATCAACACTTTGAGCTCCCTGACCAAACCAATTGGCTTAGCCATGTTGTTGGTTTCAAGACCCACTTAATCAAGTGGTTATGTACACAAGAACCCAAGGGGTGTCCAATAAGGCTACCTTGCCCCTTGGAACTAGGGTTGCCTCTAGTATAGATATCTGAAATAAATCTATCTAAAACATGCTGAAACATAATTAGTAATTATTTACCTAAATTATTATTATTATTATTATAATTAATATATAAATATAAGATATTTAAATATTTAAATGATGTCTTTTACATTGTTGTGTAAAATTTTAAAAATTTCAAGTACATACTAATTATGTTTTAAAAACTATATATATAAAGATACATAGTAATTATTAATTGACATGTAAATGGCCAGAAAATTTATTTAAAGGGGTTTTTGTGAACACGCACACCATTACAATGCACCCCTTTGCTGCCATTGTAGTTACACCTCTCAGCATGATGAACAGTCCATCAAAGTTTAGCTTTTGAAACTAGGTTTCTGGGTATCTCTAAAATCCCCTCTTTTATTCCCTGTATGAATGTCTCCATTATTGTGGGAGAGACATGCATATCTTATTAACTAACTCATGGAGAGTAATACGGAAAGTTTACATACTGTAAAATACTAATTTTTTCAACTATCCAGTAGTTGTGTCATAACTTATTTTTCCTTGTCGCACTACAAGTGTATGTATATAGTAAATCCATTAGGCATCCTCTCACTCTAATCCTGCATGTAATGCTTAATTAATGGACTAACAATTGTTCCTAAAGAGTCTGGCATAGCCTTTTTATCATCTTCAGAATGTGAAGGCATGGTGATGGTACTCATTTTTTAGAATTACTTATTGAAAGTGCAAACTATGAAAAATGGATTAAAAACTTAAAAAAAGAATACTGGTGCATGGCAGCGTAAATTGTTTGTGCATATAATGTAAAAAGAATTCTGATTTCCATTGAGCTAAGATTAAATATGCCTGGTGTCATTTTTATCTGTCAGCCTTTTGTGAGCCACAGTTTTATGCTGTCATTACTCTGCTATGTTCACTATTTTGCTAGTAATGCAAAACCTTAATGGCATAAGCAATTTTAGTTGTAATCAAGTCTTATTTTTATATGTTTTTTCCTTTCAACAGAATTCTTGTATCTTCAACACTTATGTCATCAACCACTAGTGTGCTCCTGCAGATTAGCGAAATTCAATATCAATTTCACTTTTTCTTATGGTGTTTTGGTTATGTCTATCACCATTTTTGTTGAGTGTCTTTGATGTTTTATAAGCTGTTATTTTGCTACATATTCTAAATATTTGAATCCAACTTAGATATGTTTGCTGATCTATTTGGAATCCTTGACAATTCATAAAGTTTCTTTTACTTTCAGGCAAAGTTATGGCTGCTGCCATGGTACCTGTAAAGGAATCTGCTAACAAGCAACAATCTGATACCAAACAAAGAAGGGTTGTTGTAACTGGAATGGGTGTCGCAACATGTCTTGGCCATGATCCAGATACATTCTATGATAATCTTCTTCAAGGGAAGAGTGGTATCACTGGTATTGAAAGATTTGATTGTACAGACTTCCCAACGGTAATTTTTGCCATATTTATTGTAATTGGCTTATAGAAAGTTACATTGATTGAGTTACCCAGATTTGTCTGTAATAATGTTTAGTAGTCATTATTTGCATCATTGTGGGCATGAGCTCCATTGTGTGTTTTAACTAGATGTTATCTTTTATGTGATTTAATTGCCTTGCTGTGCAAGTCGTGATTTTGTGAGTGCATGTTAGTTTTGCTTGTTTATGATTTGTAGTTTGTTTGCTCTTAATAAGACATCTTGGATTATGTAAATTATTTTCATTTTTAAAAGTAACTAGAATTTTTATTAATATGATGTAATTCTTGATGTCTTGTGTAGGAATATGTGCATGACTAGCTATATTTTTTGATTATCTTACTGCAATAGTTGAATGCAATTTTCCTAAGCAATTGATTGAAAAGTTCTGTCACTGTTGTGTAGAAAATAGCTGGTGAAATTAAGTCATTTTCTACAGATGGATGGGTTTCACCAAAGTTTTCAAAACGGATGGATCAGTTTATGCTTTATCTACTCACTGCTGGTAAAAAAGCTTTGGTGGATGGTGAAATGACTGAAGAAGTTATGAGAGAATTAGACAAGTCAATGTGTGGGGTGGTGATTGGATCAGCCATGGGTGGAATGAAGGTAATTTGTCATGAAATATTCTTCTCTTCCAGAAAATAAAACTTGCTGACAATTCAATTGTTGCTGTTGTTCAAATATATGCAAAGGATGATCTATAAATGGCTGGATTTATACTACAATAGGTCACCAACTTACAGATATACGACACTAACTCACTCACAACACCTTCAATAATACCCTTCTCTACACTAATTATGGAATCTAACACACAGACACACATGTTTCATATATCCAGTTAGCAAAGTAGAAAGCAATATTAGATAGGAGAGGCATGGACATAATGGGAAGATTGTACATGAACATACCATGTACATGGAGAATCCAAACAGGTAAAAAATCCACAATAGTGATCTTCAAGAACCCCTCACATCACTATGTTTCAGTCTTTTTACAAGTGCAATGCATTATAGGGCTTATACAGAGCTCTACTGCACATACTCAAGCTTCCATGCTCCTACATTCCGAACACCCAAGAACACTTATCTGTTGTTACAACTTATGCTCAAGCGTACAAACATGAAGGTTACAACACTCCAACTGGCTTACCTTTCTCTTTTTGTTAGGCCTTTGCCAATTGTACATGGACTCCAACAACCTCCCAAAACTGAGAAAAAGAAGATCAAACATCCAAAAAATGCAAAAAGGCCAAGTGAAATGATTTGAACTCCATCATTGTTTGTCTCAAAATGTTCTTTGTACTTCTGCCAATATGAAATTGCTGTGACACATTCCCTTTTGCTGCTTCAGCTGTGCGTTTGTTGTAGCATACAGTGCAGTGACTGTGGTGATTATGTAATTGCCTCTTGTGGAAACCAGAGATTTTGCAACCAGACGAAAAATGCTAACTTCTGTCACTTGCACTTTGACTTGGATTCATCCTTGCAATCTTTTGGACTAGTGCCAAAATGAAACCAATTATCAGTGTTCCACGGGGACGCGTCCCCCTGGAAAAACCACCCGTTTCCGAGACGGGGAGATGCCTAGGAAATGTCCCTCCGTCGTCCCCTCGTTTCCCCACCGTCCCCCCGAAGTCTCCTCCTTGGAGACTCTAGGGAAACTTCTGGGAGACTTCTGGGAGACTTCCAGACGTCCCCTCCACCCAAGGAAACTCTAGGGAAACTTTTGGAGGACTCCAAGGAAACTTCTGGGAGACTCCAGGGAAACTTCTGGGAGACTTCCAAAGGCATCAGGCCATTAGCCTGGAGCCATTTACTATTATTATTTACCATTTCATACTCTGTTTTTGAAGTTTGAAGTTTGAACATTGATGATACAGTGATACTTGATTGTAATTATGATTCATGAATCATGATTATGAAACTCAAATTATGAAACATCTAGTTCTTGTTGCATTTTCCAATTTCTATATTTTCATTTTGATTTTCAATGTTCAGTGGTTCACTAGTTCAATGAAATGATATATTATTGCAATGTGTTATTGTGTTTAAACTTTTAAGTTTTTAAGTTTTGTTTCAATGTGTTAACTTTATTTATTCATTAGGCTTCTATAGTTATATAATTATATTATTATACATCTTTTTATAACTAATTTTTCAAGTACTATATGTATTTCAACGCCACCCCCCTGCCACCCCGCTGCCGCCGTCCCCCCGCCGTCCCCCTACCGTCCCCAAACTTAGGCCCCCCGTCTCCCATCTCAGAAACGCGTCCCCCGCTGTCCCCTCATCCCCGTCCTTGAAACTCCGTGGAACTCTGCCAATTATACCCCTGCTACTGACAATACTTACCAAATCTAGGCTCAAAACTTTGTTCTATTGTTGAGCCTCCAGGACTTCATAAACTGAATGTTAGTGACAACTACACCATGATTGTCTCACTTCAATGATCTGCTTTTTGGATCACACCTCTCCAATTGGGAGGGATTTTGTCCCAAAAACTACTGGAACTAAGAATGAAGAATTTTTCTCCCCCTAACCCAAGCTTCCAATGGAGCACTTGCTCTTCACCTCTTGCAAAGTGCACTTGCTTTCTTGTACCAAATAGCTTTGTGTATATTCATTCCTCTTTTCATGTATGAATCTCTTTTCCATCCCACCAGCTACATCCTCAAACTCTAAGAAAACAAACCTTCTACTTTCATTAATCAACCATTTTTCTTTTGAGGTACTAGCCAAAGCAATCTTGGATTTGCTTCTATGAGAGTTCAAGAGGTACTCTTTTCCATTCAGGATCAATCATTATTAGTTCTTCCTTTGGAAATTGATTGCATCTCTTTCATACAGATACAAAATCCTAAAAATTACTCCACAAATGTCTAAAGGAACCACATCAAACACTACCTCATCTACGAACTCCAAGTTAAGCCCTAACTGTAACTTACATTGTTTTGTGACTATAACATTTACACCATCCTTTGACCACCTCAAGGAATAAGGATGTGGGTTGCTTGCTACTTCTAGACCGAGCTCTTCAACCTAACTTGCAAGAAATAAGGTTTGCTTTAGAGCATGAGTCAAACAATGCATCAAACTTCTTACCTAGGCTTGGATTTTGATGTGGAATAACTTTGAGCTCCTCTTCACCTGGAGTTCCACTACTCATTGAAATAACACCCTTCTACAAGCGAGCACAAGAAAGAGTAAGGCATTCATCTACCTTTGAGTGGCCATCTATTTCTTTTCCTTTGTCCACATAGACATTGTTCTTGTCTTTCTCTGCCTTCATCCAAGAAGGTGCTAATTTTGGATCCAAATTCTAACATCTTTCATCCACATGCCCATCGCTGTCACAATGAATACAATATGACTTGCTCTTACGTTTTCCCTTTGTTTTTTCCATGGTAGTAGCATTGTCTTTACCCTCACTGTCCCGGTTCTTCTTACCACCATATAGCTGTTTTCTACCCTTGTGCTTTTTAGAAGAGGTCCCCTTCTTATCCAGCTCAAGTTAGTGTGCTTGGGCACATGCCTCACCTAGGTTTTGGGTCTTGGTCCTGAGAATCACTCTTTGTAGGTGATAAAATAATCTTCTCACATACTTTATCAGAACCTCAGGGTCCATAATATTTTTTCCAAAATGAACTACTCTCTTCCTAAACTCACTTGTGTATGCATGCATGCTTTACCCATGCTCTTGCTTCAAATGATGCCATTGCATTACTCTTTCTTCTTCATGGAAAATTGGGTAGAATTGTTTTCTCAACAATGTTTTGAAGAAATCCCCCTTGGGAATTAGTGGATTTTTTAAACCTTCAAGGAGTGTATACAGCTCTCATACCATGTAAGAGCATATCCAACAAGTTCCAATCTTGCAAAAGAGATTTGTTGGTGTGGATAAAGCCAATGTAGATGAGTTACACCTCTGCTTGGACACTTGTTGGTTCAATTTATTGGCACTAATATCTTCATCATATGGCTGAATGTCAATCTATGTTTTGATTTTGAAGGGTTCTTTGAGGTAGGCAACTCCCCTTGCTCTACATCCTATCTTCACAGATTCACCTTCTTCTTGATGCTCTTTGGGAGGGGCTGTTTTTGCTATCAAGGAAAGCATCATCCTTTCTAACCTGTAAGTATTTTCTCTTACAACGGATATCTTGGCCACATATTTTTCAAACTTCTACACTATGCTTCTCCATAATCCTCTCTTGCCATTCTCTTTGTCCTTAACCTCTCTTGATTCAATTTTGGGCTCAAAAAGGCACTAGAATTCCTTTCCTACTAGATCTTGTATTGGGAATAAACCAAATATGATCACAATCTCACAAACATAGGTTATGCGAACTTGCTTTGATACCACTTGATCTGTAAATAAATGGAGTTATACTCCAAGTGGTCACCAACTAACGGATATACAACGCTAACTCACAACACCTTCAATAATACCCTTCTCTACAATAATTATGGATTTTAACACACACACACATGTTTCATCTATCTACATAGTAAAGTAGAGAGTAATTAGAGAAGAGAAGTGTGGACATAATAGGACAATTGACTATGAACACTCCATGTACTGTCGAGAAACACAAACCAGGTAAAAACTCCACAAGAGTGAGTGAGCTTCAAGAAATCCTTGCATCACTATGTTTCAATCTCTTCACAACTGCAACATGCCATAGGGCTTATATAGAGCTATACTTCCCATACTTAAGATCCCACACACCTGCAATTAGTCCCAACACCCAAGAACACCTCTCTAGTGTTACAACTTACACTCAAGTAGTACAAATATGAAGGTTACAGAACTACAATTTGCTTACCGTTTTTTAGGTCTCCACCCCTCGTATACAGACTTCAACAACATCCAAAACTGAGAAGAGGAAGATCAAGCATCCAAAAAAAATTGAAAAGACCAAGTGAAACATTTTGAATTCCATTTCGGTTTGTCTTAGAACATTTTTGTTGCTTCTGCCAGTATGAAATTGCCAAGGTGTTTTCCCTCTGTATGTTGGCCATAGTATATAGTGCATTCACTGTGCTGATCAGGCAATTCCTACTTGTACTGTGAGGAAAAACACTTACTTTTGTCACTTGCACAATGACTTGGACTCATCTGTGCAATATTTTGGATGACTGCCAACATGAAATCAACCAAAGTACAGTTCACCTGCTGACAAAACCCACCGTATCCAGGCTCAACACTTTGTTTAAGACTCAAGCACTTCATAAAATGAATGTTAGTGATACCTAGACCACAATAGCCTCATCTTAATGATCTGCTTTTTGGATCAAAAGGTTCTAAATTTCTAGTTTCTAGGAATATATTGAAGAAAACTTATAAAGATACCATGTGATGCAGAATATTTCTTCTTTCTGCTGCAACTGAGGCTGAAAATCTCTCATTTCTGCTGCACTCTTGCAACCACTCTTTGTGGTATTACCTGCATAAAGAAAACACAACAGAATGTACTGGGAAGAGGGGGGAAAGGGTAACAATAACAATATAATTGTTACCCATCAGCAAATAAAACAAATCCACAGAACCAACTGTCAATCAGAATTTTTCCTCACTAATCCCAGCCAAATGAAATTGATAACATTGCAGGAGTGCAGTAGAAAGGAGAGATTTTCTGCTTTAGTTGCAGCAGAAAGAAGAAATATTCTGCATCATCGTGTGACAGTGGTTCTGTGCGATGGATTTTATTCAGAATTGATGTCATTAAAATGAAAAATAATGAAATGTTTTTATAGGTCTGGCACACTTTTTAGGCACTAGTGTTCATGTTGTGGCTAATGCAGTCAAGTTACAAACAGGTTTTTAATGATGCAGTAGAGGCTCTAAGGGTTTCTTACAGGAAAATGAATCCCTTCTGTATACCCTTTGCAACAACAAATATGGGTTCGGCTATGCTGGCCATGGATCTGGTAAATGTTACTCTCTGAAATTTTATTGCAGTGATTTTTCAGATTATGTTCAATGCATATTTGCAGACAAAAAGGGTCACCATATCCTTCACCGTTACTAACTTTACAGGGTTGGATGGGACCAAATTATTCAATCTCCACTGCTTGTGCCACAAGTAATTTCTGTATTTTAAGTGCTGCCAATCATATCATTCGGGGTGAAGCTGTAAGTTATATTAGGAATCTTGTTTTTAGTACAACTGTTCTTGGAATCGAACAAAATTACCATTTACTTTAAAATGTAAATTGGAAGTTGAAACTTCAGTGGTGCTTATGTCTTCAGAATGTAATGCTTTGTGGTGGTTCTGATGCGGCAATTATTCCAATTGGTGAGTTCACTATTCAACTCATTTGTTTTTGGTGTTACTTTTGAATTGTAAGTTCGGATGGGTTTATCAACACATTGTGTGCACAACCGATTAATTGTATATGTATAGATTGTAGAAATTTCTCTTTATTTGTTTTTGATGTTAAAACATCCTCCTCGGGTATATTTTATTTTGTTGAAGGTTTAGAGATATAAGGAAGATTACTTAAGCATGTTTGCTATTTCTTTCTAATCCTCTGTTATATGCATAGACTTTAAAGCATGATCAACTCATGTTAAATGTTCAACTTACGGTGGTGTGCATTTGTTTACAGGATTAGGAGGCTTTATAGCATGCAGAGCATTATCACAAAGAAATGAAAACCCTGCACAGGCATCACGCCCTTGGGATGCCGTATGAATTTTTGCCCTTCTATTTTTTTCTTAACCATTAATACTTAATGATCCACAAAGTATATAGGCTTCAGTTAAATCCTCACAATTCTGATATTCTATGTTTGCTTTGGGATTGAGTGCTCTCCAGTAGTGAAGCATACATACATGATACTTCCATCAATTGTCAACCTCAATCCATTTGCATATTTTTAATGGGCAGCAGGATTTGACGTACATTACTCTTATTTATCATATAGAATTGGCATAGGAATGTAGAATAACTGTTATTATCTTGTGAAAATTTACAAATCAAGATTGACTTCTTGCTTTTGTCTAATTCATATTGACAGTGTGATATTATACAGATGGCTAAACATGTGATTTTATCTACTGCACTTATCAGGATCGAGATGGATTTGTTATGGGTGAAGGATCAGGTGTATTACTTCTTGAAGAGCTAGAACATGCAAAGGTATATCATTGCTTGTGAGAGGATCATTACAGCTCAGTAAAGATGAAACTCTTAAAACAAGATGTCTGATGTATTATGAGAATACGAAAAAATCATCTCTAATAATAATGTCCATTGTCTTTCAATGAGCTTGGCAGAAAAGAGGAGCGAAGATATATGCAGAGTTTCTTGGAGGAAGTTTTAGCTCTGATGCTTATCATTTGACAGAGCCCCATCCTGAAGGTATTTTCTTGATCTATTGAGTTGAGAAAAAAACAGAATGGTGATCATTAAAATAGTGGTGAATATGATATACAGGTACAGGGATTCTTCTCTGCATTGAAAAGGCTCTGAAACAATCAGGTGTAGCAAGAGAAGATGTGAACTATGTTAATGCTCATGCAGCTTCAACCAAATCTGGTGATCTGAGAGAGTACAATGCCTTGATCCAATGTTTTGGTCAGAACCCTCAGGTACATATCCTTCCTTGTATTTGTTGTTTGGACATTGGTTTGTACTTATATTCAAAACATTTTCTTCATGCATTTTCAAGAACTTTGTTTAGCTGAGTGATGATATTTCATCTTTTCAGCTGAAGGTGAACTCTACAAAATCATTGATTGGCCATTTGTTAGGGGCAGCTGGGGCTGTCGAGGCTGTTGCAACCTTGCAGGTATGGAAGAGAATCTCTTAGAATCTCAAACATTCAGTTTGTATAACTTGCTTCTTAATTGTGGTTGCTGGTTGTTTTGGGTTTTCTTAATGCTTAATTTATTTCTGTAGTGGGTGAGATATTTTAATAAATGGGAAGGGGAAAGCGATTTTCAAGCTTTATATTATACAGCCATCTCATCCCATATTACTTGCCAACAAATAATGGACGAGTCTTATTCTACATGCATAACAAGGCATTGACTGTGTATTATGTAGTACCATATCAAATTCATTGGTCATAGACTTATTTCTTGTTTTCCGGAGTGTATCTCTCCAATGTTGTAGCTACCTATATCTCTCCCGTGATATGGTTGTTTAAAATTTCCATTTCTGGTTTTTTAATACTTTTTCTTGGAAAGTGGCTGCCTGTTATTTTAATAATAATAAATAGTATGTAAACTTTTTTGACCAAAACTGGAAGCCCATTTGAAAGCATGGATGGCACATCAAATGAAATGCAATTCAAGGTGGCACCAATTCACAAAACCGAGGGCATTGGTGATCCAAACATCAAAAACTCTAAACATATCTTTAAAAATCGAAGAACACAATAATCTTGTTTTTTGTGCCCAGAAATTTTAAGAGCAATATCAGTGAAATCTAAGATGAGGCTCAGCTGTGTATATGTACATGCATCAATTGCCCTTGCACCAAATGAGGGGGTATGTTGATCTGGTTTCTTACACTAGCTTGGCATGCGCTCTTTTGCAAAGGATTCTGTGAAGATTCTTCAGTCTTCTTTTCATTTTCTTCAATATCTTGTTGTTTCCATGAGGATAAGATAGCAAGCTCTAGGCAGGGTTAATTGTTTTCATTTGGCTGCAAAGTAGATCACCTTAAAGACTAAGTTAGCAATGACTTGCATGGACAAGGTGACCAATTGGCATATTTAGGATGGGTCAATGGCATACAACATTTGCTACCAATACCAAGCCTCTTTGATGTATTTGAGGGATGAGGTGGAGATTGGGCTTAGCTTTGGTTACAAGACAAGGGCTAGTGCTCCATTGTTTGGACTCTGATTCCTACAGGTTCTCAAATTCTAGTGCCAACTTCTCAGTTTGCTTTAAATTCTGTAACATAACATTATGACTAGAAATGGTTGGAACCATAGTTGGAAAACTCGACTTGGCAAAAAATTTGCCAAGCCCAAAATTGATGAGTCAACAAAATCTTGGAGAAAACTCGGCAAAAAACTCGAGAATTTAAAAAATTGCTTTAATTTCATTAGAAACACATTTTTTTTGCAAAATTCAATGACAAGATGAATCCAATGAGTCCATAAATGAGTACAAAAGTGTTTTCTATTAAATTTGATTGACTTTAATGCAAATTGATTACAAAATCGCATTTTCATGTGAGATCCTAATGGCTGAAAGTCTGATAGTTTGATACAAATTACAATAGATAGCTGAAAATGAAAATAGTAAATTAGAAGTAAATATTAAATACAACATTTTACCTCTTCCCTAATTTAGTCAAAGCTAGGGAAGAGGTAGATGCTATAGTCTTGCGAGTATGCGGTGGATCCTCAGTTGGCATGGAAGGTTGTGGCTGAGGCTCGACCAACATCCTAGAAGTATTTGGCTTTGGCAATGATTCCCCTTCATCCTCACGAATGTCCTCCAACCCTACATCTCCTGTTGCATCCACATCCTCCATTGTTTGTCTCTCGAAATCAAGAATCTCGTCCACTAAAAACAATGGAGGCTGCTCATCCCATCTCGTCCAATCATTGTAAGGATCTATCTCATCCAAATCAATAGGATCTAGTGATTTTTCCTATACTCTTTTTTTAGGTTGCCAAATTAGGTACGGGCACATGCATGGATATGTGGGTACGGTATGTGTGTTTGACAATTTTTTTGGGGGGTTGGGTACAAAATCGGGTATGTCCATACAAAAATTTAATAAAATATTCAAATAGCGTGACATGCCCTCCGGTACCATGGGTTTGGGGGGAGACTAGACCTCGTGACCTCTTGCTTCCAAAAGGCTTTAGCCAATCGAGCTAGGCCCCCCGCCCCTTAAATTATAATTATTAATAATGAATGTATTACTATTAAATTATTAATAATTATTATTTAAAAAATTAATATTAATAAAATAAAATAATGATTTATTTATAAAATTATATATATTTAAAATTTAATATATATTAAATATTTTATAATCTATATAGTATATTATTATTAATTTATTATACAATCTATAATTGATAATAATAAATAAATTAATAATAATAGTTGATAATAATAAATAAATTAATAATATCTATTATTATTAGAATTTGTAATATTATTGTGAACCCCAATCCTGCAAATGCACAGACATAGCAAACAAGCATAATGTTAGATCAAATACAAGTGAGAATCAAGATTCCCCATGAAATCCATTTACAAAATTAAGATAGAAATGAAAAATGAAGAACAATGCATTAAACCAAATTAAATCTATCTAAATTAAGCAAACTCTTGATCCCATGGGGGAGTTGGTGCTAATGAAGTGTTGCAATTAGCCCTTTCCCAACTCTTTAGTTGCAAATGTTGATGATTTGATGAGTGATCCACCTTGATGAAGATTCAATCAAACTTCATGATAAAAGTCTGCATAACCTAGCTAAGAATGTGAAGAAATGGATGAAACTAGATATGCTTGAGAAAGAAGTTGAGTATAGTAAGTTTACTCAAATTGTGGATGTTTGAATGAGAGGAAGAGTCTCTCATTTATAGATTCTCAAATTGGAAGAATGAGGGATTTGGATGAATGTGGGATCATTCAACATCCAATGCCCAAGTGCCACTTGTCAAGATGTGAATGGTTGAGGAATGAGCACATTTTGGTCAATGTGCATGATAAATGCCATTGGATTCAAATTTGAATTTTGAATGTGACATATGAGAGGGAAAGAGAAATGGAGTTAATGCCACTTGGTTCAAGGCCAAAGACATGTAAGAGGCATTGAATGCCTTGTTGGAAGGACCAAGTCCACTTGGCCTTTTTGAATTCAAATGATGGAATATTCCCTTTTGATGCTTTGTGAGGGAAAATAGATGAATTAATAAATCAAAGTATTTGATTTATTGTGCAAGTTGCATTCTCTAGAGGATTTTAGTGAGAGAGATTAGCTTAATCAAGGTTTTGATTAATTTAATGAAGAATTAGGTGATGTGACAATTTAGACTTAAAATAGATGAATTAATTTAAATCAGAATTGAGAGGAAATGGTTTATTAAATAACTGATTTGATTTATTTAACTGAGGAGGGAAGTATTAGATTAAATCAAATAAGGTTTAATTTATTTAATTTAATAAGAGGACTTTAGATAATTTAATCAAATAAAATGATTTATTTAATTAAACAGAAATGTAAGGTTAATTAAATTAAATTGATTAATTTAATCAAAGGAGGTGATAGACTTAATCAGATAAATGATGATTCATTAGATTAAGGGATAAAATTACGATGAAATGTTGAGAGAGTGATTTCAGAAAAAATGATGTTAGCGATCAGGATCAAGTGTGCCAAACCAGAAATGTACATTTTCCATGTCTACATTTTGCCCCTCTTTGAAGCAATGTACTTGTTGCATTGATTCAAAGAATAAATTGCTATGATCAAAAGTTCAAAACTTCTCGATTTTTCAGGGCCCCACTGTTGCCCCAGCGGAAGGATTACGCTGGTATACTGCCCCCTCGAGAGATCGAGTGGAAATGTATGATTTTCCGATCAAGATTGCGATAAAATGCAAGAGGAGTGGTTCTATTGATTAGAGGATGAAAGATAATTTTTTGATGTAGACAATTCTAATGATGTATAGACAGTCATTGGCCATGGGTAGTCTCGTGTATATTTTGATACAACACACTGATTTTAGATAGAAATGTTAGTAAAGATAGAAGAATAAGAAGAATAAGATGGATGGAAGGAGGATCCACACAAGTTCACATTATTACCGATGATGATGATGTATTGCTTACTAGGAGTTGGGATTTTCAAAGGGCCAATTGCTTTATGTTTGATAACACACATAGGTACGATGCATTAAGGTATAAAGGACCAGGATGGCGTTGTATCTAGTGTGATGGACTTTGACTCGTCAATCAGATAGGAGTATTCTTGTTCACACTTAGCATATATACTTCGTTCAGGATATACTTCAGACATTCTTAATATCTCGGGCCAAAACACAAGAAAGCAAGCTTTCCTATGTGGTCAACACGATACCTAAAATATCCTCCCTACAAACCGAACACAACATGCACAACTAAGTTATTTTACAAGCGTATCCCACAAGCATAGCAGATAAAAAGACAATGATCATTGCTCCATTCCTTTCTCTCTAAACCTGTTTTGTTTAGGCATCATCAAGAGGTCCTTGGAATGAGCGCAAAATAAGATAAGTCAAAAAGACCAAAATAAAATAAACAAACAAGCTAATGTTCTTCGTACCGCTAGCCAAGACTAACTACTGTGAGGGTTACCTGATGCTTATGTCCATCGCAGGAAAGCTTAATCTTAGGACATGTAGTGATCAGGGTTTTGATGGGACCGATTGGGTGATAAGCTATTGATACTCCGAGTTGACCAACATGCTTGCTTACTGACTTAGACCTCCAAGACTCTGACGATTAGAGTGTTCACTTTTTGAACCTGCTAAACTTGCTTTTGACTGACTCACCAAAGGGTGAAAGTGATGATTGACTTTATTACGAGGGAGATGGTCGCGGGTGAAAGCGAGATGAAATGGATGCACCATTTTGGGTTTTTCGATATTTTGAGGCTGTTTTTGGTATTTTGTGTCTCGGGGGCCAATCAAGGATGGCCTTGCCTACGTTTAAGCTTAGAGACGACGTAGTTCGACCGATGATGGACTGACTTGACAATAAGATGGGCAAACAGATTGCCATTTTATTGCTTAAAGGACTGACTTAAGATGCACATTAGATGGGCAAACAGATTGCCAATGCGACAGACGCCTAAAGGATTGACCTTAACTATCTTGGGGGATGATCAAAGATCAACCTTGCCTACGTTCAAGCTCAGAGACGGCGTAGTTCGACAAGGTGAAAAACTGACAAGACGCAATGATGAAATTTTTGAAGATTTTCTGATATTTTGACATGTTTTTGATTTTTCTGATGAGATTTTGAATGTTTTTGGATTTTTTTGATGGATTTTTTGAATGTTTTTGAAATTTCCACATGATTTTGACAATTTGGATATGGATATGAATGACGATATCAGTGCTTTGTTCTAGGATTTTGTTGAAAACCAAGTTAAGGTTGATCAATCGGATTGATGAATTGATAGTTTGACTAAGTGTGTTAAGTCAAACAAAAGTGATAATGCACTTGTAAACTCTAGGAAGTTGTGTTATCTTAGAATAAACTTGTACAAAAAGGATAATTTGGCTAGGTGTGTTAAGCCAAACGAGGTGATTATGGATTTGATAATTTGGCTAAATGTGTTAAGCCAAACAGAGTGATGATAATGAACTTGTAAACCCAAGGAAGTTGTGTTATCCTAGAGTAAACTCGTGCACAAGATGATAGTTTGACTAAGTGTGTTAAGTCAAACAAGGTGATGATTGACTGGATTCGATTGATCAAGATTGATGAAGCTTGATTTGGAACAAAATTGTTTTGATGATTTGATGTGACGCTGATGTGCAAGTTAGATGCGACTGATATTGATGTTCGACAAAAGATAAAGCTTGATAAGGAACATAGTCAAGTGTCAAAATATGCCATGGGCTAATGATTTGGATTTTTTGGTTAACAAATGCCTTAACCAATTTGATTTCACGTTTTCCAATGTTCGGATCACCACATAAGTGTGAAGATATAGATCAAGATTTATTCCCGAAGCGAGATGTAAAGATCTGCCCCCAGTGTCTAGCAATGTTTGAATGACCATGGGCGGATTCTTGGATAGACGGATGGACGAATGAATATGGATTATCTTGCGATAAGGTAAGGGTGTTCAAAATAGAGGATTATCATTTGGATAATGCTTGAAGACTCAGATAACATTGGGATTGGATAGGATCAATGAAAATGACCCATGTCAAGATGTTTACCATAAACAAGTTTAAAGTATGCTCCAAAATTTTTATCAAGATCTAGATAAGGTAGATAGATGATAAATGCGTTGGATAAATGGTTCATGGATGAATGAATGATATGGCTGAAATGTTGGCTTTATTATGGATGTGATAAGATGCTTTCTCCTGAACTGGTGCACGTAGATGCTAGATTCTACATATGACGCCTGTTTTCCAGGTTTTTATCATGGTACTTGTCCAAAGCGCCACCGAAATGGTTTTTGCTAGAGGACGATTTTTTCCTTTACTGTTTTTCAATCCTTTTTCTGATTTTTTGGATTTTTTGATTTTTTTGTTGTCACCAAGATGCCTATTTGCCAGGTTTTCATCAAGGTGACCATTTTTTCAAAGCATTTTTCTGATTTTTTTGTATTTTCCAAGAGATTTTAAGCTGATGCTGAACCACTTGGTGGTGCTGATGTTGATGATAATGTGCCATTGATATCCTATTTGAAGAAGCTTCTTTGTCAAGGCACGTGCACTTGAAAGCAACTTTTGAGATCCTTGATCTTCTTTGCCGATACCGGAGTTAACTTTGTTTTTGTGCGCACATCGCAATAGAGTGCACTTTGAATCCTTATGACGAAGGGTCGCTGCCAATACATGGTCAATGTGAGACTTGGATATCATGCGTGGAGGCGTGGATGGAGTGTGTTTAGGTATAAAAGATGGATTGGTTGACAGTTTGGAACCTTTGACTCTCCAAACTTGGGAAGATGAGCAGTAATGGGTGGATATGGAAGTGTTCGTTGAATTAGGACCAACTGCTTGATACACTTTGTATGTCGCTTGAGAAGCATGTTTTCGCTTTTGTGGACATCTTTGATGGATACTTGCCCTTTTTTTATTTTTCCCCATAGTTTCTTTGACTGATGGAGTTTGATAGGGATAATTTTTCTTTGTATTCTTTGGTATCCATATGTACTTGATTTGTCCTTCATGCTTCTTAGCTTCTTTTGCTTTGATACTATTCTGCATGCTTCGATTCAAGTCTTTGTTTTGACGTTTGTCCCAATTTGTGGATGGGGTGATGGGTGGATGGAGATTCATGACGTGGCAGGTTGTAGCATTGGCATTGGTTTCACCATAAAGATCCTTTGTGCCCCCTATGTTGATGTTTGCTCGAGACGAAGTTGCCCCCAGTTTTGTAGAGGTATCACTTACATGTTTAGATCCCTTGCTTGTTAAATAACCAAGGCCTTGATGTTTAGGATTGCCAAAAATCTGCACTGGTTCCAGGATACCCTATTCATGTAGGCCTAATCCTCTATTTTGATAATTCATCTGTTGAAAAAATTTATTTGCCATAGGATATGATTTGACTTTCAAACAAGGTGTCGCCCTTTCTCTGCTCTGTTGTGGACCTTCAAAAGTGTCAGCTTCTTTATTGATAAGATGATTTTCCCTTACAAAGGTAAGTGATCCAACTTTATAAGTGACGGGATCCTCCATATGTGGGATGAATGCCTGATTGATATCTTTAGCTTGATCTTGTGAGATATCAGATTGTAGTGCTTCTTCAAGAAGTGTTGATGCTTCAATGTCCACACAAAAGTCTTCCTTATGATTCATTCTTGATATGCTTTCACATGATGTTTCTGATTCACAACTTCTGTAGAAACCTTCTTCATGACCCATTTCTGATATGTCTTTGCATTTATCTATATCTTGATCATGTGTATAAATGTTAAGAGTAGGAGACTCTTGTTCCTCAGTAAGAGTATGAGACTCCTCTGTTGAATGAAGATCATCTACAGGTCCATCCAAAGAAAGCATCTCATGGGTAGATGGAAGAGTATGTGCTATGCGGATATGGCCATCATTTGCAACATCTTGTATAGATAGGAGAGTGTCCATTATATCATTGTAGTAGCTTGGAGATACAAATTCTCAATCTTGAGTGATTTTTGAATTGCTTTCGACATGCTTTGGATCAAGTTCTTGACATGGGTCAATTTCAAAGAATGGATTTTTTTCTTGGATATCTTCATTAGGCATAGGAAGATTCTCAAATGTCATGAGGTCAAAGGATGGCCATATGTTTTGGATAGGCTTATTGCTAGACCTTGGTGAAAGATGTTGATCATGCTTTGGAATAAATTCTTGAGATATGTCCTCTAACTCATTAGGTGATGTAGAGACATTTTCAACACGATCATTGGTGGATGGATCTTGGATTATGTCAATAGGATCAAATAATGGCTCTTGATGTATGTTGATTTGATCATCAGATGAGGTGGAAACATCTTCAAGGTGTTCATCGATGGATAGATCTTGATCATTGTTTTCAACGATTGTGGTGGGAATCTATTGCAAGCTTTGTTGTGGGAGTAAGGCCTGCGTTTTCTGCTGAGCCAACAATGCTTGTTGTTGGTCGTGCTGTCGTTGTTCCAAGAATGCTTTTTGTTTGGCTTGTTGTTGAGCTGTTTGTTGATGGATTGCTTGCAATAGTGCCTTGAATTGTGTTTGCTCCTGTTGAGCCTGGTGCTGGGCTTGAGCTTGAGCCTGTGCTTGTTGGGCTACTTGAGCCGCTTGTGCAACTTGTGCGGCTTGTTGGACCTGGAGTGCCTTTTGGCGGGAAGCTTCTTGAGCGGCTTGCAACATGACGGAGAATGAATTGGTCGTGTTGTGTTTTGGTGGTGGTGGCGGTGGGTTGGGGATGGTGTTGATTGTTGGGGTGAGTGGAACGGTCTCATTGATTGCCAAGGTTTGAGTGGTGAATGGTGTGATTGAGATTCTTGGTTTTTGAGACATTTGAGGAACGGTATATGTGTTAACCGTTGGGGTTGCTTGGATGGTTGCCATTTGTTGTTGCGATATTGTTGGCAAAATGAGAGGATTTGGTATGATGATTTGATTTGGCATTATAGGTTGACTTTGAACATTATTGTGGTTGAGAATCATATTGCCTTGATTTAGGTAACTTTGATTTTGCGTGGTGTTACCTTGACTTGAATCAACATATGGAGTTGTCAACATATTGCTTGGATTTTGAACAACATTGGTTTGATTTTCAATTGTGTCTATCCCAAAATTCACCAAGTATGGATTTGAAATGGTCATGTTTGGTAAATTTGCACTTGGCATGTATGGATTTGATGGGATAATGTTGTTTTGAAAACTCATGCATTGAGCATTTGGTTGATAGATTTGCAGATTTGGACTTGGATTTAAATCTATCATTGGGAAAGGTGTTCCAAACTTCAGATTGGGCATACTCACATTCGTTGTACCATTGAGGTTTGGAGGCGATAATGATGCCATGTTTGAATTGAATAAATGTGAGTTTCGATAATCAATTGTGAGACTTGGATAGTTTGGATGATCTGGATTGCTCATGATGGATGAATCAAGTGTAAATTCCATGTCCCTCTTGTGTTTTGACCTTGTTGCGAGAGTGAACTTTTAAGGTGTTTAGGACCAATGATGAGATGAAAGATGAAAGGGGTGAATGATATGGGTGCTTTGAACTTTTAGAAACTTTGGATCAATGCTAGACTTTAGGAGTTGGTTTGATTTGATAGTTTGGCTAGGTGCGTTAAGCCAAACGAGATGATGGTGAACTTGTAAACCCTAGGAAGTTGTGTTATCTTGAAGAAAACTTGCATAAGAGAATGAATTGGCTAAGTGTGTTAAGCCAATGAAAGTGATCATGAACTAGTAGACCTCAGGAAGTTGCGTTATCTTAGAGGCAAATTTGTTCAAGAAGATTGATAATTTGACTAGGTGTATTAAGTCAAACAAGGTGATTTTGATTTTCCAAAAGTCTAGCATAAGTGATGTTGCAAAGTTCCAAAAGTTGTTGGTGAGATGGAAATTTGATTGATGTTTGGAAGAATGAAGTGATGATTTTGATCCTAGATGACCTTATGAGGACTTACTTACAAGACCAAGGTGATGAAGAACATGCTTTTTTCCTAGAAGTAATTCAAACCAAAAGACCAAAGTTTGCATGAAAACCATATGACCCACTTCCGTTCTTATCCCACAAGGTCCATTGTGTGGAAATTGAGGAAAATAGGGCAAAAGTTTCTTATGTTTAACCTTGTTGAAAACAAATGACGGTAGAATTTGTGCACTTAGAAACCTCTAGGAATATGATCCCTAGGGAAAGCAAGAGTGGCTAAATTCGTCAAAGGTATTTGTTTCTCACAAGGGGTTTGAAATTTGAAGGTCTTGTGAATGTTTGTTTTCAAGTGTTTTGAGGACCAAGCAATGTATTTATTCCAAGCACTTTTACACTCCTAGGTTGATGAGGCAATATCTTATTGGGTTCCCACTTGGATAAATCCAGCTGCGCATATCTTGTGCGAATGGCTAAATGCTTGACCACACTGGCTCCCCTCCACAACACTCACTTATTCGGGTCAGCCAAGCATTAGTACCCATGAATCTCCCATGGCATACTTTCCATTTCCACAACAAGATCGCATGTATAACGTGGGGCGGCTTCAAAGGACATGACCTTTTGCACCAACAAGATAGATAAGGTTTTGGCCTTTTTCTAAACAAGGGGTTCTAATTCGGGCATTCCGTTCGTGGGGGATTATCCAACATTGGTGAGAGTCCATTGCTGTCCATCTCGTCGAAATAATCCTCGTGATATTGGCCTTTGTTCCAATATCCACACTTATATCTCGGGTGGAAGTTGCTCGGCTTTAACGTGTTCTCAGTTGGGTCGTTCCCTTGAGTGATTACTTTTTCCCACAAGGCATACCCTCTAAGATAAACAAAAGCAAGCTAACATATTCCGTCGTTTACACAACCTTTGTTGAAAAACAAAGGGGAAAACCTCCACAATATGTCATGCTCACACTCGCATGTTTTGTTCAATTTTAAGTGCCCAAATCGAAATGTGGAGGCAATCTTTTTGACAAGTTAATATCACAAAAATGCTTTTGATTCTCAAGATCGTTATAAAGCGCGAGAGAAACGCATACGCATTTTAATGATGTTAATTTGTGAAAAAGTTTGCAAAACATAAAAGACACTTGTTCATTTTAATCCTCAAAGCAATAATGACTTCTTTTTAAGCACCAAATGAAGTGTGAGTTTGCCTTGTTCAGTTTTTTAATCCTTTAAACAAAATCTAGTGTGTTTGCCTAAAGTTCTTTTTAGCCCCTTGGCAACTTTTGAAAGGAAATTTGGCTTTGTTAATTTTAGAACCCAAAGTAAAACTAGTGTCCTAAAATTAAAGATTTTATCAAATCCTTTATAGAGTGTTAAAGAACACTTTAGTGTTTAAAAAAACTTTGTACAAAGCAAACATGTTGTCATAAAGAAAGATTGCTTGTTCTTTTTAATCCCAAAGTAAATTTAGTGTCCTAAGAGCATGAAAGTAAACAAATCCTTGGAAAGGGATTATAATTTCTCCCAAAGTGTTAAAAAACACTTGTTACAATCATGTGATAATTTTTCATTCTTTCATTTCCATGCTCCATGATCCTTTAAAACCTGCAATACAAGCTTCAAATTTTATATAAAATCAAGAAATATGAAGATATGAGGGTTAGATAAAAGATTAAGCATATAAACCCTAAAATTTAGACCAAGTTTCATGGTGTTTTGACATTAGGTGAAAATTTGAAAATTTCAACTCTATCAAAGTTGAGAAACACCTACACCATTGGATAGCTTATGAAATTCTACCCCATTTAAAAAAAAAAAGTTTCGAAAAAGACTAAAAAATGACCAAGATACGGCCACTTTAAAATCGGGTGAAAAAACAAAAAATCATATGCGGTGCTGTTTGCAATTGCGGCGCTGTTTGGAACATATGCGGTGCTAAACAACGCTGCACAGTGCTGTTTGGAACAGGTGCGGTGCTAAACAACGCCGTGCGGTTCTCTGGGTGCGGTGGAGTTTGTGGGTGCGGCGGAGTTTGCGTTTTAGGTGGTGCAATATAGCACCGCACCTGCAAATGCGATGCAAAACAGCGCCATGGACCTGTAACCTGCAAAAAAGAAACAAAAAACAGTGGAATTTTGAACAAAAAACATGATTTGAACTCGAGATTTGCCCTCCTTCTAGCGCCAAAATGTGAACCCCAATCCTGCAAATGTACAAACATAGCAAACAAGCATAATGTTAGATCAAATGCAAGTGAGAATCAAGATTCCCCATGAAATCCATTTACAAAATTAAGATAGAAATGAAAAATGAAGAACAATGCATTAAACCAAATTAAATCTATCTAAATTAAGCAAACTTTTGATCCCATGGGGGAGTTGGTGCCAATGAAGTGTTGCAATTAGCCCTTTCCCAACTCCTTAGTTGCAAATGTTGATGATTTGATGAGTGATCCACCTTGATGAAGATTCAATCAAGCTTCATGATAAAAATCTGCATAACTTAGCTAAGAATGTGAAGAAATGGATGAAACTAGATATGCTTGAGAAAGAAGTTGAGTATAGTAAGTTTACTCAAATTGTGGATGTTTGAATGAGAGGAAGAGTCTCTCATTTATAAATTCTCAAATTGGAAGAATGAGGGATTTGGATGAATGTGGGATCATTCAACATCCAATGGCCAAGTGCCACTTTTCAAGATGTGAATGGTTGAGGAATGAGCACATTTTGGTCAATGTGCATGATAAATGCCATTGGATTCAAATTTGAATTTTGAATGTGACATATGAGAGGGAAAGAGAAATGGAGTTAATGTCACTTGGCTCAAGGCCAAGGACATGTAAGAGGCATTGAATGCCTTGTTGGAAGGACCAAGTCCACTTGGCCTTTTTGAATTCAAATGATGGAATATTCTTTTTTGATGCTTTGTGAGGGAAAATAGATGAATTAATAAATCAAAGTATTTGATTTATTGTGCAAGTTGCATTCTTTAGAGGATTTTAGTGAGAGAGATTAGCTTAATCAAGGTTTTGATTAATTTAATGAAGAATTAGGTGATGTGACAATTTAGACTTAAATAGATGAATTAATTTAAATCGTAATTGAAAGGAAATGGTTTATTAAATAAATGATTTGATTTATTTAACTGAGGAGGGAAGTATTAGATTAAATCAAATAAGGTTTAATTTATTTAATTTAATAAGAGGACTTTAGATAATTTAATCAAATAAAATGATTTATTTAATTAAACAGAAATGTAAGGTTAATTAAATTAAATTGATTAATTTAATCAAAGGAGGTGATAGACTTAATCAGATAAATGATGATTCATTAGATTAAGGGATAGAATTACGATGAAATGTTGAGAGTGTGATTTCAGAGGAAATGATGTTAGCGATCAGGATCAAGTGTGCCAAACCAGAAATGTACATTTTCCATGTCTACAATTATTAATTATATTATTATTATTTAATGTTTATAATTATAATTATACAAATTATAAAATACAATCTATATGGTATATACTATTTAATTTATTAATGATTATTAATAATATTATAATCATTATTATTCTATATTACTATAATGAATAATATCAAAACCCTAAAAAATGCAAGCAATAAGTAAAGAATGTGTTGAAAAAAATTCAAGAACCTTAAATAATGCTAGGAAAATCGATAGAAAATGAAAGAGGAAAATGCAGGCAGACGTAAGTGCTGGTCAAAGACTTTGCTCAGGCAAATGGTGCGAGAAAAATGATGTAGATATGATGCAATAAAAACTCAGGCTAAGCAGCAACGAACATGGCGTGATTTTTAGGGTTTTTGTTTTTCTTGCAACGTCAAATCGCATAGAATTGGTCAACAAATGCCACATCATGCTCTGAAATGCTTGGGTTCGAATCGTTGTTGACCAAATTGTTTCTGATGCATAAATGGCGACTTGTTTTCGTACCCACAAGGATTCGATTCCGAATCCAACTTAGAAGCGTTTCATTTCCAGGTATAGGGCTTGGAAGCCAACAATTTGGAAACCTAGCTCTTTTTGTGTGCAATCGAAGGTTGTATTGCACAAAGACAAGGTCATTGAGGCGCTTTTGAGTTAATATGTTCCTCTTCTTTGTGTGAATGGTCTCAAACAAGCTCCATTTCTACTCACAATTGGATGCACTACAAGGCTGATATAGTATGCAGAGGGCAGTTCTTTGGATATGGGGGGTATTTCCACCCCAAGTTTTCCACCAAACCTCTGGAAAAAAAAATATTGAAGAGTTAGAAATCAAAGTCAAACACATTTTATCAAATTATAAGATGCATGTAAAATAAACTTAAAGACTCCCAATTTTTATACCTGGTGGTTGAGTATTTCTTTCTCGAATAGTTAGCTTTGAAGAAAAGAGTTACCCTTTCCTTCCTTGTAAAGATCCAAGTCTTGGATATTGACGTCTCTCACCTCAACCTTGGGTTCCATCCTTTGAATGCATGTTGTGAGCCCCTCCATAACCTCTCCATTAGGATCAGAGTTGTTTGAGAAGAGAAAATTAGGGTTGAGGAAGTACCCTGTTACATGGATGGGTTGGTGGAGTTAATTGTTACACCTCCTATCAACAATCTCCCATATGGGATCAAATTTGAGGCTGTCCTCTATGTAATAATTTTTGATAGCCTCTTTGGCCCTATCCATGGCCTCATAAATATATCCTATTGGATTTTGATCCCCATCTACCAAGCAGAGGACTCTAACCAAGAGCTCTGACATTGACATTACAAATATTAAAAGATTAAATTTACAACTTTATAATGAAAGACTTAAATGAAAAGAAATAAAATAATCAACTTGAGTTTAAAATCAAAGTTCTTCATGATCTTTGTAGCTTTTTGTGCAAATAGGTTGTTGAAGACTATTCTTGCAACCCTCTCTCCTTTGGGCTTCCTTGCATAAGTTGAGTCTAGCCATGCTTGAATCACAAACATTTTTTTTAAACCAGTCAAAGAACCCATAATGCTTTGCAACGTTACGAAAATCGTTAGAAACTTTGTGGCACCCGATCTCACTAACTCTGTCCCTTGCGTATGATCTCTCATCAAACTAGAACCCAAGGGTGATTGTAGATAAATTTTGTGATGCTCCTTGCATCATCTACAATCGATGCCATCCAATCAAGTTTGCCTATGTCCTCCAAAAAAAGGTCAAGGCAATGTACAACACAAGGTGACCAAAAAAGTGTAGGATGTCTATCCTCAAGCAATCTCCCACGTGCCACATATGCTGTTGCATTATCCATGATGATTTGCACCACATTATCTATCCCCACCTCTATGACAACTTCCTCCAACAATGTACACAATGTTTCTACATTTTTTATTTTGTTGGAGGCATCCACCGATTTCAAAAACACAATTTCACCTTTTGAAGAAATTAAAAAATTAAGGATGTTGTGGTTTTTCCCATCCATCCACCCATTGGAAAGAATGCTGCAGCCATGTTTCTTCCATTCTTTTTTTTTATCTTCCACTACTTGCACTACCCTTTCGGTTGCATTTGTGAGCAACCTACAAGTACAAAGTAAAATAAGTACAAAATTTTAATTTTTAAACAAAAAAAGTTTAAATTTAACATAAATTAATTTAAATTAAAGAACATAAACTTAGCATAAAATTTAAATTGTCTAACCTCCCACTCAAGTCTTTGTGAGAAGGTGCCTTGTAGCCTTTTCTCGCAACTGTCAATGCAGTAACCAAATTGTGCCGATAGGGACTACTTGCCACATTGAATGGAATGTTATTGAAATATCAAAAGTCTTAGTCTGCACATGCCATGTCGGCATGTTGATGCACCTCCCTATTCCACCCTATAGCCTCCAATGATGTCTGTGCTCTTGGTGTGTTTCTCGACACAAAAAAATTGTGGTGTGTGAAGATGTAGGTGGTGGCACTCTACTCAAAGTAGAGGAAGTGGGGGGCCTAGAGGCCGGTGTGCCACTAATACATGGACCACGAAGAGAGCCCACAATGTCAGTATCTGTCTCCTCATCTAATTGAGACTCTATTTCCACTTGCTCATGACCATGTCCACTAGCTACGGTTGCTGCTATGACTGCCTTTGTCCTCTCCCTTTGCAATTTTTTTTCTTCAGCAACCACAAGTAGGGCATTCATCTCTTTTTTTATCCCTTTTGTGGCCTTAGGACAAGGCTTGGCATCACGATGAGTAATGCCTACAAAATGGTATTTGAGGCGATTTATGCCTCTATGATGTACCTTCTTACATTTAGTGCAAACAACCGATCTAGGTGTCGATCCTCTCACGACATATTTCCATGTAGGGTCTTTAGCTCTTGGAAGACAAGTGCTTGGAACCCATGATGGCACAAGCAACTGATGGGGTGGAGCCTAAGGCTGAACTTGAAGCAAAAGCCATTATAGTGTGTATTTAACTTACACATACAAAAAAATGTACAACATATTAGATTTTTAATACAAAAAAATTTAAAAAACAACCTAAATTATACACAAAATGATAAATCATTAAAAAATCTCTCTAAATTTGATTTAAATTGATACAAATGTGTTTAAATGATTAAATCAGTAAATAAATTAACCAATCTAAACATTCTACACATTATTTTCGAACAAAAAAACTTAAAATCAAAAAATTAACTTAGGTCTGAAAAATTCAAAAAATAGTGAAAATAATGAAAAAAATAAAAAAAATTCAACAAAAAATTGTAACTACTATCATCTTATGGTTAAAGGAAGGGAAGTTATTCTGCCATTTTCAGTTGAATGTAACTAATTAACTAACAAACTAGGGTTTCACAATTCAATAGATAACAAACTGAACGAAGAGAATAACAACTTATGAATCGCTAACTAACTTTCAGATTTCTGTTCATCAAAATGAAACAAATAACTGTCTAGCTTTTCATTGCAGAATTAAACATATGAGCAATCATCTTAGGATATAACATTTAATGCTGTAATTAAAGAAACATAAATATACAATTTGCATATACTTGAGATTAAGAAAGAGAGAGACACAATATGAAATCATCTTCATGATGAAATGTTTGTACAACTTTATCAAGAGGGAAAGAGAAATATCATCAAGGGCTTTTCCGCCCAACCAAGCCTACTGGTCTCTCATGCTTCTTCTAACTAAAGAAACCCGACCCTTAATGAGGGCAGTCAATAAAGAATCATAGTTACCATCATGCCATTCTGAGCCTGGTGTCATGAACTGTGATGAGCCCAACTGGCTCTCTCTCAAACCCCTGTGTAAATTTGCTTATCTTTTGTGTTTTAAGTTTTTTTAGAGAATTTCTAGATAGAAGGGTCGTACCACATATAAATGCTGATTGAAGTAAAATGCATGAAATAATTGATTAACTGGTATTGTAAATTATCATTGGCAATACATACAATGAATTTACAAACAACAAACGTACCCGAAATGCTCCAGATTATTTTAATAAGAAATTGTGAAGTTTTCCAGGCAACAATGGTTGGAAACAACATGCATGCACACCAGGGCTACAAAACTGAGTTCTCCTGTAGAATAACTGGAGAAGAATGACTGAGAGACTGGGACGCCCAATATGCAATACAAAAACCAACAAAAGGAAAGACGTTTTTCTTCAACAAGAAGGACGCCTCTTTTGGGGAAGCACGCCAAACAATGCTGAAAAGGTACGACCTCTGGCAAATGAACACTCTGAAGCTGGTAATTGCAAAAGGTAGGTGCTGTCCAAAGGAAACCCTCTCCTGCAAGTTGAATATTGAATAGCTAAACAAAGATGTACTGATTTGGCCCAGAGGAACTTTTGATTGAAGCTCTCATCAATGGCAATCATTCAGCTGGTATCTTACAGCCTCACAATCATAGATCCAATGAAGATTTTCCGTTCTTCAATGGAGTTTTCTTGCAACCCTTGTCCTCAAACAAATCACAGAGAAATTTTTTTGCAAAGTCAAATGATAACAAATATTAGGTTGATTTGCAAAGAAATGCCTTATAACCATCAAAAAGCATGAATTCCCAAAAAGTACGATTATTTCTCTTTTAAAATACATTTAAATGTATTTAAATTCCTTTCCATAGTTTCGACGCACTTTATGTCTTTGAAGTGATTTAAAATCACTTTATCATTTTCTTATAAAGTAATACTTCATTACTTTATAATATATTTAAGTGGTTTTAATTTTATAAAGTCAAATTGACTTTGTAATAATAACCTATTTAAGTTAAATATTAATATTTAACTTAACCACAAAATATTTCACAACTTCCTCCAAACTCAGTATCTTTCCGTGCTGTCAGAAGCTGGCGAACATTGAACTCCACATGCTCGTACTGAATCCCATACTGAAGCTGAAGGGGTGAGAATGACAAACCCACCAAATGCCCATTGACCCTTTAACCAAATCTTGTTAGCCTACAAGGGTCCAAGAGATAGGCTAACTCCACTGCTCCTGAGAACTAACTAGAGCGAAGACATCACATGAACCTATACCGTTGGTCGATCCCTCCTCTATAGGTACCTCCTAATCGAAAGGATCATTCTGACCAAAAGTATGTCTAGTTCATGATAGCTGACCAATGCCTAACTAGTGTCATACCTTGGCCAAGGATTTCCATTGAATAAGCACGTAACTCGTGCAGTCAACACTCTCACCCTTGCTTGGCTTTTTAAGTTTTAAAACTCAAGAAAAAGTTTATATTTCAAGGACTCAACATATAACACTTGTTTACATTCAGTTGAGATACAATTACAGATTTAAGGAGATGAGGAAGTGATCATAGGGCACAATCAAATTAATAGTCTTGTAGAATAGAGGTACAAAACTCGATTCCATATTTCATGAGAAGAGAAGGATGGTATTGTCCACTGTAAAGAAGGTTTATAGTAAAAGATTATGAAGTTCTGCCCAAGTTCGATGAATGGAAAATAACATAATGAACCCCTCAAAATACTCAATAACAAAATATTTCTCAAGCAATTCAAGAACAAGAGAAATATATACCCCTGCCCGACGATAAATGGTTTTACAAAAAATTACTAATTTATAGCTTCCTAGATTTCTTTATATTCGTTCTAATAGTCCGGTTAAGGAACAAAGTATGAAGGAATTTTGAGATAAACATTTGACAGAATAATTTCCAAACGTTTGAGAATAGGAGAAAGAAGTAACCCCACCCGTTGGTCAAAGTAATTTGCAGTAAATTTCAAAATTATAGTTCTTAAATTGAAGAAGATTAATCAATGATAGGCTTCGTCATTCACATTCTACTTCTTGAATGACTAAGAGACGAATAATTTTATGCACGGATAAGAGATAACAAGATTATTACTACGTGCCTGGAAAGTCGTTGAGACTTGACAATAATTTGGACGTCCTCCTCCTTCGATCCTGCTTTCAGCTACAAAACCGCATACTACTTCGCTAATTGATGAGTGTTGTTCTTAAAAATAAAACTTCACGGCTCAAGATTGCCTTTGATGTTCCAGGCAATAGGATGAGGGATCGAGTTGATTGATGAACGACTCAATAATAAACAAGCAGAAAGCCAGAGTAAGGAAGCGAGAGACTAAGCCAAAGGGTTAAGAATGTAAACAAATGACCATCGACGTCGAGCAGAGTAAGGAAAAGAATAAAGAGAATTCCCGAGAATAATGTTGTTTCACAGTAATGGAAAAATGTCACAGGTGATTGTAGAAAGAAGAGGAGATAGCTCCCACCCTAAAATGAATGAGGAACCGAAAAGAGAGAGAGACATCGATAGATAAAGAATCATTTTTGAAACCACCATTCAAGACTCCAGTATCATGCGACTGCATGCCTACCTCTTGGCCGTTTTCCCAAAGAGGCTCGATGGCAGGCTGGCGAAAGCTTCCATCTTCCATTTCTATCGACGGCTCTCAAAACTAATGTTCAGCCAATTTATATTTTAATCGATGGGTTTAAGGTTATAGGAATTATTATAATTTTAAATATTTTATAAACATATACAATCTCCTAAGATGTATTTCAAGAGTTGATTTTCTCAACTTCAAGAGGAGATTAATGATAATTAATTTAAATTGATTCGATTAACAATTATTTTATTACAAGAGATATGACCAAGGTTACGTCTTACACAACCATCTTACATCGACTCATGTCATGATGATGATTTTGATCCCTTATTGGCTACATCCTCTCCTTGATGATATTTCCCTTTCCTTCGTGGCGTCGGCAAACCTACATCCATTGACACGAATTGTGGTCAGATTGTTCTCAATGTTTAATTAAATACACCTTTGATATATACACAAGAACTCATTCTTTTTCACAAGTATAAAAATCACTCATACATATAAAATAATCATTCACATATTTATATATAAGAAAACATCTCCAATATGGTTACAACATATAAAGAAATCATTTTATCCACCAATTCAAATTCAGATGAAGACAAGTGCTTGGAACCCATGATGGCACGAGCACTGATGGGGCGGAGCTTGAGGCTGAACTTGAAGCAAAAGCCATTATAGTGTGTATTTAACTTACACATACAAAAAAATGTACAACATATTAGATTTTTAATACAAAAAAATTTAAAAAACAACTTAAATTATACACATAAAATGATAAATCATTAAAAAATCTCTCTAAATTTGATTTAAATTGATACAAATGTGTTTAAATGATTAAATCAGTAAATAAGTTAATCAATCTAAACATTCTACACATTATTTTCAAACAAAAAACTTAAAATCCCATTGGAAAATTAAATCGTAAGGAAAATGATTAAACAAAAAAAATGGAAAACCAAAAACTTACCTGTGATTTGAATTTGCCTTCAAAACCTGCAAAAAAATCTGTTTAAATCCACTCTTCTCGATGGTAGAACGTTGCAAATGGTGTCTTTTTGGTTGGGAAGGAGGGTTTTTCTGTCCAAACCAAGTGTAGAGTGTTTTTTGTTATGAAATGAACTTTTTGGCTGTAGACCCTTGATATCTAATAGCATGGCGAGTTTTTTGCTTGGACTTGCTGAGAAAAAAAACTCACAGGTTTTTCAAGACTCGTTGAAAACTTGGCAAGTCTGCCAACTATGGTTGGAACACATTCACATGGTGAATTCATGTTTGAAAATTGAATTTTTCCCTTTTCGATAGTTGATAACCACACCAAAAAGTATGTTCAAAACATTTTGGCCTTTTAAAAGTTGGGTAGCAATGTCACTCAACAGTGAAGTGTTCTACATTTTTCCCTAAGGGAAATCCCTCAAATAATAAAACATTAGGCAGCATTAGTTTTATTTCACTCTAATTATGCTTTCCATATCTTGTGTGAAGATTTAAAATCCCATTGGAAAATTAGCTTTTCATAGGGGTCCAAGGGGACTTCTCATTGGCCCTCGGTGCAGTGTCTTGGAAATTTTGGAGATGACAAGATGGGGATGAAAAGGCCCATGGTGTCCTTGACACTTGAGTAGGGACGTACTTGTGGATCCATCCCTTTTGGGGGGATGTTTGGGGACACCTTGCCATCTAGGCATCCTTGAGTACCCTGGGGATCAACATCTTGAGCAAGAAAAGAGTAGTCATTTATGTTAGAAAACACAAAAAATGATCCTACCTTAAATCTAAACCTGAAAGAGGGATCCACCTAGCTTGTGCACTTTTGTAATCACCTAAACAAAAGAAGAGGAAAAGAGAGGAAGAGAAAGAGATTTCGATTCCCATTTTCATTGATCTTCCCATTTTCAAGTTTCTACTTCAAACTAAATCATTCAACTAAATTTGAAGTACTTCTACTACAGTGAATGTACACCTCTTATACATCTTTGCTAACCATATTTCTTGCATCAAGAATTGTAGAGCCTAAAGTGAAAGATGAAGTCAAAGATTCTTATACATCTTTGCTCGTCATATTTCTTGCATCAAGTATAGTAAAGCCTAAAGGGAAAGGTAAGGTCACAGATTCAGCTCCAAACTTGGTGGTAGATATGTATAATGTTTAGGTTAGAGATGAGGCAATTGATGCTGTTGGAAAATTCTTCTTTGCCAATAGCATTCCATTCCATGTTTCTATAGGGTCCCTCCTACTACTACTTTGAAATCAGGCAAAATTGGTCTATATTTTTTTTAAATCATCTTTGCACATGTTAGTGTCCATGCTGATCAGACTTGATAATTCCAAAACATTGTGGTTAGCTATTGTTGGGTTTGAATTGTGTCTTGAGTTTTAAAACTTGGACAAACAAGGTTTGAACTTGATGAGATTATCAACTTGTTTGAAGTTTGTGATAGGTTTTGGTTCGTTTATCAAATTTAAATCCCTATTGGGTTCAAATCTTGGGCTAATAAGGAATTGGAGCCAACTCCACCAAAAAAAATTAGTTAGTTTATATCTTAACCTAAATTCAAACATTGAGGTTGAAATCTAGTTCAAATTTGGTTTGTAGTTGGTGTACAATGTCTATTATTATGTTTCGATAATATTGGTTATCCAACTATGTATTAATTGTTTGTACTAATTGGTTGTTGGCTTTAGATAGTTATAAATGTCAATTGGTTCACGGTTGTGTTCTTCTTGGCAATTGTTGGGTCCTTTAAATACATTGTATATTGTCAAGGAGAGTAGTATGATCTAGTTGGATTGACTTTGATCCTTGGCTGACCATCTTTGTTCATCTTTTGTAGTAATTTCATGTGTGAATAAAGATATATTTTACTCATATATTTGGTATGCATTGTCATCTCTATTATTAATTCATGTATTTAATTTATCAAATAGAGTAGTAAACATTTGGTGCCATTGCCTTAAGGAAATCAGGTCAGATTTGAGAGATTCATGCCCTTAGACCCCAATAAAGGCAGGAAGAGACTACAATGTGGTCAAGATCAAGAGATCAAGCGATCTTTAAGGATCATCGAACAAAGAGAACAAAGGAGATGATTGAAGGGTGAAGTTGAAAAAGGTGAGGGATTTTTGACCGAAAGCCCGAGTCCACCCAAGAGTAAAAGCCAAAGTGTAAGAAGAAGCCATAGTCGGGAAGAAAAGAAAAAATTCATAGTAGGAGAAAACACAAAGGGTGAGTGGGAAGAAATAGCACAACATCTACCAATCCTTGACGAAGTGTACACCGACATCACCAACCAAGTGGGAGAACCATCCATACCATCAATGTTGGAGGAAGGGGAAGGCGAGGGAGAACCTATCAACCTCATCGTCGGATAACCACTCGTACTATCAAAGTTGGCCAAAGGGGAAGGTGAGCGAGAATCTATTGATGGTATAATAGAGATGTACGAGAACACCATATGACATATTGAAGACCTGATACTCATGAAAGAGATGAACATTGGAAGATTAGAGTTGATAATGCCTGGACGAATGGAGCATTGAAAGGACCTTGAAGGCAACCTGAGGGTGATGAATGCTAAAGAAGGATGAGTGAAGGATTTTGGCGTGTTTGTGAGTGCAAGGAAAGCATCGAAACGTATAAATCAAAACTCTCCAATCAGGTTATCATCACAAAGGGTGCAATTGAGAGACAAGATGGCGACTCCTCTAGCAAGTTCGAATGTAGAATGGAAAAACTTCCAAAGTTCATTGGGAATGGGTCGAAGTGCTCTATGAGGCATTGCAAGACATGTGAGACAACTTGGGTAGCAAACGGTTAGGATGACAAAGCATATTGGTTGAGAGCATTCCCAACAACGCTACGGGGCATTGCGATAGATTGATTTACAAAACTTGATGCACAATCCACAGCCTCATGGGATGCATTGAAGAAAGCATTCGAGGGAAAATTTAAGTTGTTGTGGGATGACAACGAGATCGTAGAAAAGATATACAAAACAAAGCAAGGCATACATGAGAAAGTATGAGCCAATAATTGTAATCAAAGAGCTATTGGTGAAACTGGAAAACCAGCTAGCCAATGGATTAAAGAAAAGATGGTTCATCAAAGAATTAGTCCCTTTTTTGTGGAAGAAAATGAAATTCGTGCCTCTGTCATCATACATTGATGCCTTCAATCAAGCAATGGACATAGAAAGTGAAGACAAGACATCTTCTCAAGGGAAGCGGATGATGGAAGACAATGAGAGCACCAAAGACAACAACAATAGAGAATCAAAGAAGGTTCAAGCTCTATAGAAAGATATGATGAGGATGATGAAGGAACTCAAGGCTGAGAAAGAAAGTACAAAGGAGAGCAAAGAATTATGGTGTACCAAGAACCAAGATGTAAGTAGGAAGCAACTTCCTCTAATTCGTTAGATTCGAACTTTGAAGAGGAATGAATAGAGAAGCATGATCAAGGTTCCATAGATCCGAATGATGAAGGGATTTTGGAATTATAGTCATGATTGGAGGATGAAACAAATTCTCTTCGTGGCCTATTTCATTGACAAATGGAGGACTATGAGGCATTTCCGTCGGTTTGTAATTTTCTTGAAGCCACAACACTTAGTGAAGAGCAATTGATGAAAAATTATTTTGAAAAGTTGGACTGTTTATGTGTGCCAAACATAGTCCATGGTTTGCAAAAGATGACAATTGCAATAGAAATATTCAACTTTGTAGAAGAATGAAAAATTACTAATAATACGCCTTAAAGTGCATTTAAAAACCCAACTATAAAGCCCGATTACATTAAAAGGTTTGATCATATTGTTTGGCGAGGAAAGAATTCATTTGAATGGCAAGAAAAGAATTATGTCATATAGTTGGGTTTTCCCTCAATATGCATTGTACGGTTGCTAGTCTACATCGTACAACAATATATGAGGCCATTTTATAGCCACATTGTATGAAACCATTAGAAGCTAATGATTGCACAACCCCATTTGCCTTGGACTACAAAACACATGGTGCGATAAGCATATTTAGTACAACATTAGTTGGCGAAGGTAATTAAAACTCCATTTGTATGCTCATGACACATTCCAACCATCGTACAACAAAAAGAGAGGAAATCCATTGTACAACATTGGAGTTTTATGGAGGTTTTACAAACCCAAGGAAGGAGAGTTAATTACATTGTATGACATCAAGGATAGTGGATGAATTGCATGGTATAGTATCAAGGAAGAAAGTGAGGAAGTAATTATATCACTATACAAAAGCAAGGCAATAACTAGACAATACGATGTCAACAACTCCATCACACCATACGATGCACCATCTACTTTGTACGACAAAAGAAAATTTCCAAAGTACATGTTTCTTGCATCATCATACAACATATGGCCTTCTCTTGCTCGCTCAATGGTTGCACCGTACATCTCAATCTTTTCAGTGTATGATGTGTGAACAATGTACGACTTTTGTGGTCCCCAAATGTACGACCGGTTCAGACTTTCAAAGTACGTGGTACATTGTCCATCATATGATGCCTATTTTTCTATGAATGGCTCCAAATGAACTTATTCTTGCACGTACAGTCTGCAAATTGTTTCATCGTACAACGCCAACATCTTCATGGCATATTGCAACATCTTCTGACAATACAATCATTTAGGATATATTTTTCCTACATTGTACAGTAGCTTGGTTACATCATGAGGCAAACACAATTCCCCATCACATGAAAATCAACTATCGTACAACTTCCTTCCTTGGTTGACATTATATGTCGATTAAACATTGTGAAATCTCTATTTTTCGGCTTTGTCAGCATTGTTTGGAACCTCTTCAAAAATTATGAAAACAATGTGCACCATGAAGTTTGGTATGGTTTTGAAGGTCTTAAATTGGGCTCGGTAGTGAGGGATTCGTCCCTCGACCTCGCCTTGTATCATGATAGGGAGTGCGCTTGGGCCATTGCTCCGCTCCTCCCCCCCCATGTAAGGGACACTATCCCTTGACTCTGTTGGGGGTGCTGCCCCCAAATACCTGCAAGGGGTGCTACCCTTGACCCCATTGGGGGCATTGCCCCCAAACCCCCATTGCACTCATTTGAGTTGCCAAATGCACTCCAAGTCTGAGTTTGCAAAGTACACTTCCAAGTTTGTCTACAGGTCCTTGTCTACAATATTGTTATCAGTTTTGCAAGTCTTCCCTAATGTTACTTGATGTTTACTTGTCATTTGGAACATGACTTTTTATTTTGGGGGGAATGATGTAGTTGGTGTATAATGTTTATTATTATGTTTTGATAATATTGGTTATTTGACTATGTATTAATTTGTTGTCATCTTGGGGTAGTTTTAAGCATCGGTTGGTTGAGAGTTGTGTTCTTCTTGGCAACCATTGGGTCCTTTAAATACATTGTGTATCAAGGAGAGTAGTATGATCTAGTCAGATTGACTTTGATTCTTGGCTGACCATCTCTAGTCTTCTTTCATAATAATTTCATGTGCGAATAAAGATATATTTTACTCATGTATTTGGTATACATTGTCATCTCTATTATTAATTCATGTATTTAATTTATTAGATAGAGCAATAAACATGGTTGACATGACTCTAGTTGATTGAGCATCATCCTCCCACCTACCAACAAGAAAATTTCATGGAAGACTTTATTGATGGAATCTAGTATTAGATCCATTCTTTCCTTAAGAGTACTTGGACACCTTGGAAAAAAAATTACTCAAGGAATTTGAAAATTCATTGAGGTTAATGGGGATACAAGTGGGCTCCACTTAGTAACATCTCAATCTACTTTGGTAGACAAGTGGTGAAATCTTGCACTATGTGCATTGCACCAACACAAAAATTTGGACTCAAGGCAATGGGATTATCAATGGCGAGGAAAGAACTCAAATTGAGCCTCATACATAGGATACATGAAAGCATGGCATCAATAGAAGGAACCTCACAAAGGGAAGGGGTTTGAATGTATAAACTTTGATACCATTTGGGAATAAAGCAACATTCATGTCCTAGAATTTTGTAAACCAAAACTTTTCACTAAGATCTACATGACCAAATTGATAGATAGAAAATAAAGAATAATATTATTAGCTAACCAACTTGATTAGAAGTACATATGACCCCTTGTTTATATAGGGCAAGGATGAAGCTAACAAATGCATGATATGTCAAAGTTAACTAAACTTGATCTAGCATGATAGATGGTTAAATCTACTTTATCCTAGATGATAGATGGTAGAGAACTCAACATGAACTTGCTAAGTGACAACTAGTGCATAAGACATGGAATGAAATGGACACACTAATGACTTACACAAGTAGCTCAAACAAAAACTACTTTAGTAAGCTTAAGTAACTAGTGTGAACACAAATAAAGATATTATTAGTCTAGTGAAAAAGACAAAACACCTGACCTAGAGTAAACAGACCAACACTTTACACTCAAGAGTAATTGACAAGTACTAAAATGTTGTCTTGGATTACCAAAATTGGGTTAAGGTCATTGACGAGTGCTTAAGTAGATTGAAAGCTGCTTCGCACCATTCCAACCAATTGAACTTGTTTTTGTATCTTTAGGGTGAGTTGATTGGTGCTGAAATCTTGGAAAAGTTTTCCACAAACTGCCTATAATATTTGTCCAATTCCACAAAGCTTTGAGCTTTTGACACATTTATAGGCATTGGCCACTCCACTATAACCTTGATATTTGTTAGATCGACTGCTATCCCTTCTTTGGATATAATATGCCCTAGATACTATACTCTCTTGAAAGAATGGGAACTTTGATAATATACTAAACAATCAATTATCCCTTAGGCATTGTCAAATCATTCGTAGGTGTTGTTCATGCTCTTCCTCATTCTTGGAGTAAATTAGGATATTGTTGAGAAATGCAAGCATAAACCAATCCAAGTACTTTTGAATATATGATTCATTACTCTCATTAACACAAATAGGGAATTTGTAAGTCCAAATGACACTACCACAAACTCATAATGTTCATATTGGGTGTAAACTATAGTCTTGGGTATGTCTTCTTCCTTTATCAACATTTGATAATATCTCGATCGAAGGTCTATCTTAGAAAAGACACATGCACCACACATATGAGTGAATAGATCATCTATTCTTGGTAGCAGATATTGGTTCTTAATCATTGCCTTGTTCAAATGCTAGTAGTTGATGCATAACCTAAGTGACCCATCTGTTGACGTGCTTTTTATGACAACGCCAACACAGAATAAAGTTGCCCAACGGTCACTCTATTCTCTCTTGATCAAAGTGTCCCACATGCTAAGATTGCTTGAAAGTTCATGTGTTCGACTCCAAGGTTCCTTTTATCGCGAATAGACTCAGTTGGTTGATGTGTTTTGCTGGTTATTTCAAGGGGACTTACGTAGTTGTTCAACTCTGTGAAGCAATTAGGACATGAATGATTTGGCAATATGTTCTGGTATCTAGACTGACTCGAAAATGCAGAATTTAAAGGGGATAGGGATAGGGATTCTACAAATCTATTTCTAAAGGGTGGAGGACGAAGATCGACTTAAACAATCTTCAAACCAAACTTTGCTTTGTCTCCTTTCGAACAACTCCGACAAAGTTGGTGCAATCTTCAAAGGATGAGAAAAGTGTTCAAACTATGACGCAGCACGTTCATACCGTCAATACGACGCATACAAACATATGAACCATAATCGAAGTTAAGTGCTGATACTCCAGTTGACCACGCAAGGCGAACTTACCATCAGTAAGCCCGCTAGTGGTATGGATGAAGAAGATATGCTTAAATCACAACGCCACACTCCACAATTAACAACTACTTGCATGAAATAAAATCTATTTTACTCTATCTACCTTGAATTGGAAAGACGAAATGGCCTTGCTAGCTACTCATAACAAAGAAGAAATCACCAAGCAATGAAACTCTTTGTATTATGAAAAGTGTTCACAACAACCTTTTACAAAACTTTCAAAGGAAAGTTTTCTTCCCTCCTCAATCTAAAGCTAACTTCTAAGCTAAATGCCTTCTACTCTCTAGCTCTGACTTAACTCCAATTCTGATCTCTATCTCTAATTCTAATAGATTACAAATGAGGGGGGATGCCCCTTTTATAATAAGTCCAATTCAGTGGACGGTTCAGATCAAATTACAATGAAGGGCTCAGATCGAGCCACATATGCCCTGATTAGGGTTTCTGCCCTAAAAACCGCCACAGAGAGGAGTGGGCAATGAATGCACAGAATATTCTCCACTCCCCCCTGCAGGAATCATAATGAGCAATTAATGCCCACTACCATCATCAAGAAGATCCTCATCAAGCAGCGCGTTCCCACTGGCCTTCTCCCTGATAGCAAACTCGATCAACCGGGCCAATACTGCTTCAACCTCCTGTGTAGAGATCGGTGGAATATGGTTGAGCTGGAACTCCAAGACTGCTACCGTCTGTCCGTATCTGGTGTAAGATTTTCTCCATGTCACTAAGGCGTCCTGGGTATGCTGAATTATACTAGAGAATGTGGAGACGTTCTCAAAGTCATCCAGGACAAGTGACCTTGCAGCTGAGAAGAATGGAGGCAGTCTACTTTTCAAGCCATCAACAGTTATCTCCTCTGGGACCAACTTTCTAGCAAATATGGCTTCTAATGTATTGAGGACTCCCCCCAAGATGTTGCCCATTGCTTTCCTCACTTTAGCTGAATCTGCCCTTGCTGCGTCGTGAAATCCCCGGCTTGTGACCACCGAGGAGTACCAACTGGTGAAATCATACCTATCACCTCTCTCAATTACACCTCCATCCACCAAGGTTTTTAGAGGTATATGCATCAAAGCCCCCAAACGAAGTACAGTCTTCGTTTGATAGATGCGGGTATCACCCCAGGCCTGATCTACTATATCCATCCGTGCCAAAATACTTGAGGCCTGTCGATAAGCATCGGCGAGGTCCTCCATGAATTTCCCTGTCTCAGTATGAACACGGCTAACCCACTTGTCTGCCTCCGCTTCCATTTTCTTCAAATCCTCTAAGGCAACAACTGACTCCTTCGGAAGCTCTGATGGACGTTCCACTGCTGGGTTTGCTGGTTCACCTGGATGTGCTAGATTTTGTACGTATCCTATCAAAGTTTTGTGCTCCTTCTTCAATTTCTTATACTTCCCCTCCGTGTGGAGCAACTGATCCTTCAATGCCTGATAGGAGTTATCGAACTCCTCGCTAACTTGGGCTCCCGTAGGACGACCCAACTCTATTGTGGTGATCACGTAATTTTCAGGCCTCTCCTCAGTTCGATCACAATCTTCCCTCGGAATAGCCACCTCAAGCGTGCGAGAGCCTGACTCGTCAGTCGAGATCTTTGAAAACTTTCGGGCCCTTTTCTTCTCTGGTGGCGCACTGATCCTCCCGAGGAACTCTTCCATCTCAATGGCTGGATCCGTATCATCCTCGGGTTCTCTCCTCATTCTGTCGGAAAGCCAATCAGGCACTGTCTGCTGTGGATTACAAATGACAAGGGGCTGTTCTTCTGTTGCCTCCATCTCGTGCACTTCCTCCCTTCTTGCACTGGTTTGCTCGGGCTCATCCTCCTCTATAAGCTGGGTATCTCCCGACCCTTGGGTCCCTTGTTCTGTGTTGTTTTCTTCTTTTAAAGCTGTGTCCAACATCCGCTGAAAATGGGTGTCGGCCATTGTTTCCTCTTCCTCCTCCTGTTGGCCGCCCCTGGATAGACTGACACTAGCTGATTCCTGGGCGTTGGGCTGATCTACCTCCTCAAGTCCCCGCTCTTCCTCTAATCCTGCCCTCTGATCGGCAAATAATGAAACCACTCTTAAACTCGAAGATTGAGTTTGTGAGTGCACGGGTGATGCTTGTTCTATCCTCAACGGTATCGGCTGGGTTGGTACTTCCACTTGTGCCCTCGGCGGTCTCGAGCAATTTGTTTCTTTACCGATAACGCCTTGGGTTACTCCATCGTTATAAGTATATTATCGACTTCATTTTGAGTCCGTGACATACATGTCCACGTAATTCAAGTCCCCGTAAAAGTCATCACCGGATAGAAAGCGGTCCAAGTCCATGATCTTTGCACTAACCGTGGTGGACAGAGTATCCCTAACTGAACCATAGTCGGGTTGCATGACGTTGACATCCTCCTCCATCCTGGTCGGGAACTGGATAATCTCACATTTCTAATCAACTTGAGAGGAAGTCTGGAAAACATCCTTCTTCTTATCTCAGCCTCATCCACTGCATTTGCCCAAAAGTCCTCCAGATGAGCTCTGTGCCGGTATTCAACGTTCTATACCATCCGGATGTTCCCGTAAGGATCGAAATCCTGCCTGCCTGTGTGATATGACAAATGATAAGATTGCAGCTCGTCCTCTGCCTCTCGGGCTGCCTGCAAAGAGGGACACACCTCAATGGAATTTCCCATGGTGATAGGGAAATCAAGCCCACCCTTCTTTTTCCTTTTCTGAATCTTATCATAGGCAATCAATTGCCTAGATATCTCAAGCATTACTATGTGATCAGTGGGGTATCGTGGTAACCGATACGGATACGAAGTGAACCCCTGCAGCCTAATATATGTGAATTTCGGGAATTGGATGAGCCAATACCCATATTCCTCAATCAATGTCTGTGCTTCTTTAGATATTCTCTGCTGCGTCCTTTGCTGAAGTGTCCTCGCAATGTGCATTGTGAATGCATCATTTGCCCGTTTATAGTTGGCAATGTTAGCTAAATGTAGCTGTGTGCAGGCTTCATGGATTTTGAATTGACCAGGGGCACAGCCGATTGGCTCCTTGTACGAAATCCCTCTGTACTTAGTCATTCTGGCCAACATGTAAATTACATATGAGCTCATGTAGAAAGTCTTCGTCACCTTCAGGCTCCTGAATTGCTCATCGATGTGGTTGCTAATCATCCTAGCCCAATCGACACACTCCTTTCCCTCCAAGATGATCTCGATGAAGTAGAACATCCAAGGTTCGAAAATGTAAGCCTGTGCACTCCCATTTACCCGGCTCAACATCATTATCAAATCACAGTATTCTTGTTTCACGTCCTCGGCAATTATCTGCTTTGGGAGCTTAGTGCGGGGTGGCCTCGGCTTCTGCATCCAAACTCTGTTGATGACTGCAGTGACTCTTTCGAAAGAGGAAGAGTACATCTTATCTGCCCTCTTATTTGTCCTGTATAACATCTCCTCAGCAGTTGGAATCCCAAATGCCTCTCCGATGGCATCCGGTGTGAAGTTGGCGAGCAGTTTACCATCCGGAGAGACAATCGTCCTACGTTCTGGCTTGTAGTGATTGGCGCACTCCATAATTAGCTCCGGACACTGAATTGCTGGCGGAAAACTAGCAGCTGCGTAGATCCCACTCTTCATTATATTATGTGCCGTGACTGATGGTTGATGGCCCCCTAGCCCGAACATCCTCGATTTGAGTGCATTTAGATTAAATGAACCAAGGTTGGTGTCATTCAATCCTGCCAACTTTGAAACTATTGCTGACTTTGGGAGAAATGGCTTAGCGAGCCTTTTAATCATTGCCTGCCGGGATGAGCCAGCCTTGCCTGCTTCAGTGTTTGCAGCTCTGCCTGCGGCTCTGCTTGTTCCTGCAACATCCTTTGCTCCGGCCATCTGCAAAAATAAAATAGAATAATAAGCTAGACTGCAGATTTTTAATAAAATAAAACAATTCCCGAGATGGCTGCGAATACGGAGTTAGCTTTGAAAATAAAATTCCTCAGCATAAATTTCTAACTCCAAACCTCAAACTATATAAAAATCTCTGAGTTTAGAGACAACTCTCAGCAACTGCACTTCTGACTGGTGAAGAAAAAACGCAGCAAGCTAATAACTTTCAGCAATGTAGCTAATTTCTCCAGCACAAATAGTTCGAACCTTGACTTCACTTTGTCAACTTCAGCAGTTAGAGGAATAAAGAGTTGCCAGCAATATGAAATTTCAACTTCCTCAACTTCTCAACGTTTAAACTTCTTCAACACTTCGACTTTCAGTAGCTTGAAAATAAAGATCTCCAGAGAAAAGAAATCTTCTACAACTTCGCAAATCTGCAGCGACTTCAACAATCTGGAAATAAAATCTTAGCTCTCCAGTATACAACTTCGAACTTCGCAGCAACTCCACTTTCAGCTCTTTGAGAATTAAATTCTCCAGCAACTCCGGAAAACAACTTCACCCTTCAACTTCGAAGTTGCAGCAACACACTTTCAGCCTTTCGAAAGAAAGAGTCTCGGCAAATGAAAATTTCTCCAGCACTTCGTACTTTCAGCAACTCAACACTCCGAAATAAAATAAACTCTCAAAGAATTTCTCTCCTCAACCACTTGGAAAATATTTCAATCTCTCAAGAACTTCTTCAGCAACTTCAACTTCGAAACAATGTGAGGAGAAATGAGAGAAGAGATTGTTTAAATAACTTTTCTCGGAGAATCCTGCTAAGTAGTGCTGGGGCTATTTTTAGCACCTTCATCAATTTTCCACTCTCTTCGTTCGGAATCTTCTAATTCAAGCGCAGTAGTGGGCTAGTCGTCAGCCGGTCATTATGGCAGTTGCCATTAATAATGATTCCTTCTTTGTAAAAATTCGAATTTTCCTCTTAGTCTGCCAGTTAACTCTTGGCGATTTAAACAACTCGCGAGAAAAACAATTAAAATTCCATTTTAAAATCTCGCAGTGTTTAAATAAATTCAACTTGAAAAATTTCGTGGAAGTTGTAAATATATTTCCAACTTTTAAAATGTCTGTCATTTAAATCCTCGATTTCATAAAATTTGCCTTAGACATTTTAAATTCCCTCATTAAAATGTTCAACTCCGGGTGATTAAAAATTATTCGCCTGCTCGAAATAATTCATCCTCTGAGATTTAACTTCCGTCAGGAAAATAATCTAGGCAAAACGAATTTCCTCCGAAAATATTAAAATTTACCTTAGGAAATTAATTTTCAAACTCTGTTAACTCATGGGTGCATTTTAAACGGGTTCATTTGATTTTCACTTGACCCATGGAAAATATTCATCGATATCAAATCTTCCCCTTGAAAAATATTCGTCAACTTTCAACTGCCTTTGGAAAATTTTAAAACTCATCAAATCATCCTTCCATGCCAAGGGCGTATTTTTCCCTAGTGAAGTGCTATCTCACTTAGAAATTTTTTTAACATTTTCTCTCTTGGCATATTTCCCTTGGTATAATTTCTCTCTGAAAAAAAAATCTCCATGCCTTATGAATTAAAATTTAAATCCCTCCTCAAGGGCGTATTTCTTTCAAATTTATATTTTAATTCCCACGCCTTAGGAATTCTTCACTTGTTTTCTTCTTGGGCGCACTTTACCTAGTGAAATTTTATTTCACTTAGGAAAAAATTTTTAGTTTACACCTCAGGCGCATTTGAGGGGGGGAAGCTTTCTTTAACACTTAGGAAATTTACTTTCACACGCCTTCAGCTCATGGGCGCATTTGCTAGGCCAAGTTTTCACTTTACACTTAGAAAATTTTCAAACACTTAGAATATCCTTTCAAGGTGAGGGCGCATTTGCTAGGTTCCACTTTCATTTCGTTGCCTTAGGAAATTTTCTCCAGCAACCTTGGGCGCATATGGGGTCTTGAGCTTTCATTTTCTTGACTTAGAAATTTCTCCAAGTCCTAGCCACTTTATCTTGCCTTGGGCGCATATGGGTGTGTTTGGTTTTATTTTCACCACTTAGAATTTCTTCAAGCCATGTATCTTCTTGAGGGCGCATTTTGACCTCTCTACTTTCATTTTATGCCTTAGAAGAATTCTCCCATCTCCTCTTCATCATGGGCGCATTTGCTAGGCCAAGCTTCCATTTTTACCCTAGGCGTTTTTAGCCTATTCCTTGGGCGCATATTGGGTAGACAACTTTCATCTAGGGGCGCAAATGAGAGGGTGAGCTTTCACTTTCTCTTGAGGGCGCATTTCACCCTTGATACTTTCGTTTGTGTGTCTTAGAATATTTCATCAAGCTCACTTTACACCTTGGTGAGGGCGCATTTTCATGGGTCTACTTTCATTTTCATGCCTTAGACGTTTTGAGAGAGTCATCAAGGTGGGCGCATTTACATGGGTCTACTTTCATTTTCCCACACTTAGAATATTTTCCATGCCTCTGCCTGCCTTTGTTTACGCATTCTATTTTTAGCAAGTTGTGCTATTTTTAGCAAGTCCCTTGATTTTCAACCTCTAAGGCTCCGTTTTGCTTGAAAATTTCATCATATGATCTTCTTCACCTTGTAAACCTGTTTTGCCAGTCCTCTGCCCTGACCTGCTATTTATAGCCACCTGCTATTTATAGTAAGTTTTGACTTTCTGACTTCAGTAGCTCCGTTTTGCCTGAAAGTTGCAACGCTTGATCTCGATAGCTTGAGGGTCACTCTGATGCGAACCTCGGGTGCAGACCTGCTATTTATAGCCGTGCCCTGACTTACTAAAAATAGTAAGTTCTCCGATTTCGCTCAAATTTTGCCAGCAGGTACCTTGAAGTGCGCTGACATGGGTGGGGTACCTCGTTTTGGCTATTTTTGGATTTTACCCTCTATAAAAGTGGAAACCCTAATTTGACTTGCATGTATCCCGAACGGTCTCCGTTTGACTTCGTTCCTTTTGTATGTCGTTCTGCCTGCTGAACTGGAGTGTTGGGCGGCTGCGGGAGTGTATCTGCTAAAAATAGAAACTGCCTGAAAAAGTGACTCATCCACTGCCGGATGGTTTCGCATGTCATATTGCCCGTGGGATCTCAAAAAACCCAGAAAAACCCAGAAAACTGGTCTGCATGCATGCACTGGCTAAAAATAGTAAGTCCTTAAACTTTGATCTTCTCTGCTTGCATGTCACCTTGTTGCGAAGCTCTCGAAAAACCCGTAAAGAAAAACCCGACATGCGTTGAAAAACACTGCATGCGAACCCTAAAAATAGCCTCCGAAGGCTGAACTCTGAAAGTGATCGTCTCGGTTTGCATGTTACATCACTGCGAAGGTTTTGGAAAACCCAGAAGGATTCTCTAGACATGCATCTGAAAAGCTCATGTGGAAACCCTGAAAATGGCTCTTGAAGCCTGAACTGCCAAAAATAGCAAGTCGTCTGATCTGGCTCAAAATTCACGTGTAGGCAGCTTGATGTTACCCGGATGCAGTGGAACTGACAGAATTCCAAAATCTCAATAAAATAGTCCCAAATTGAATACTTACTAAAAATAGTAAGTTGCCGGAATACAGTGAAAATTTAGGGGGACTCTGCTAGAAGTCTTCTGACTGCTGCACTAAGCTTAGATTTCAATTTTATGACTCGGCCTGACCTTAAATAAGCCTGAAGGATGAAAACCCTAATTACACAGACTTAACCAATACTTTAACCTGGGTCAAACGACGGGACATCCCTGGAAGGACCAGAGACCAGAGAGAGAGCGAACCAAAGCCAAAAGACCAGAATGGAGCAAGAATTTAGGGGGTCCCCATCTTGATGGGGTGATGTGTGAAAAAGGTCACAACACCATCCTTTACAAAAATCATAGGGGCTCCCCATGGAGACACTCGACTTGATGAATAATTTGCTAATCAATTCTTCTATTTGAATCTACAATTTGCATAGTTCTATTGTAGTCATCCAATAAGGTGCCTTGGATAAAGGGTTAGTATCTAATACCAAGTTGATGTAAAGTTTATTTTCCTCTTAGGTGGCAACCATGGTAGTTCTTTTGGAAATGCATTTGCATATTCTTGTAGAATCAGATGGTCATCCAATGTTGGCACTTTACCTTCATCTATTGCCATAGCAAAAAACAACTAAAAACCCCTTAGGATTTTTTTACTTGCATTGTGGAGATAAATCTTAAGGAGATGGATCTACAAGTCTCTTGGAAATCTATCATTTCCCAGTTCCCCAATATCATCTAAACACCAAACCTTTTTCTCCTTCCAATCTTGGGTTGCTCTATGGTCTCCAAATAGTCCATGCCTACTATGATATTGTAGGGTCCTAGCTTAGTGTAGAACAAAACGAATGTTGTGGTCAGATTTCCTATGACCAACAAAAACCATCTAAGCAACCTGCTAATTGCTTGTTTCACCTTATAGGGTAATTCTAAAGTTCCTAGACCCTTAGGTTGAAGACTCACCAACCTACAATGCTCAACACAAGAAGGGTATGCAAACTATAGGTTGCTCCTAGATCTATCAATATATATACGGGATTTGATCTTATCTCACTTGTGGTTGACATGATTTCCTAATATTCCACTTGACATCCTTCCACTACAACATGAATTTAGTGGTTTGGCCCTATGAATCTTTGATCCAAGCTTATTAAACATTGTTGTTGGTATTGTGCCATCCAATGTGAACATTGCAAAATGTAGCAAGGTCTAACACACTTGTAGCATGCCACTAACGCTTGCACTTGCTTGCCACTTGACTTTGATCCTCTACCCAACCTCATTTGACCTTCTTGACACATCCAAGGCTAGATGGTCCATCATTGGACACTTGGACTTTGATTTCCATGTCACAAGCCTTGTTGCATCATGTAGTGTTGAAAACCAAAAGCTTCTCTACCTGGATTTCTCCTAGAACATTGTTGTTGAGTTCTATCCCTTTGATAAGGTTGATATGGAAAACTTGTCTCTTGCCATTATTGAGGCAACTCCAGTTATATTTCTTGCACACGAGCTTCTGCAATTACCAAGCTTTCTTCCAATTAGGATTTCTTGGTCGCTAGGTCCACAGTTGGAGGTTCCAAGGTTCAAACTAGGTTCCCAGTGGCTAGTGATAGCTTTCTAAGATACCAATTCACCTTTGTGGGTTTGTTAGTAATGTAACTTGAATGGATTCAATTTTTTGAAGTGTACTCTTCCATAGATATGCTCCCCTATTGAAGATAGTGGAACCCATTCATCCTTGTTGTAAAATAGGCATGAGAAAGGTAGTGCCTTTTGAATTGTTCTTTGAACTGCTCCCATGTCATTGAGCCAATATCTAGGTGAAGTGTGCTTTCTTAATATTACTATCATAAGGATGCCTTGTTGGTTAACTGGATGATCACCAGTTTTGCTTTCTCATTGTTCATGAATTCCTAGAGATTGAAACATCTTCTCATTCTCACTAATCAAGTCTTGACCTTTGTTTTGAATTTTTTTGCCATTAAAATTTGGAGGTTCACCTTCTTTAGCTCTCGAGTGAGATACTCTATCATCCTAGGTGCTTCTTCATTCTCAGCTACTTTTTGTTGGTTGGGATTGGGTGTTCTTTCTTTGTTTATGCTTTTCTTTGTTGTTGTGACTCTACTTGCTGGTATTTCCTTAGGGGCATTTGTTCTCTGAGTACTAATAGCATCTCTATTTTCATGGGCCTTTGAGGTGGCACTTCCTTGTTGGGGACTCCTTGTTTTGTTGGTGCTTGAGATTTCTTGCACATTTCTTCCTTGAAAGCTCAATTCGATGTTATTGACCTTTTCTTAGCCTTCCCTTGAGTCGTCTTACATTCCTATATATACAAAAGAAGAATCATTCTATCCATATTCAAAAGCATTCTCTTGCACATTCAAAATTTTACAACATTCACAGTGTCCAATTGTGCTGAAATTACGCTATGATACCACCTTGTAGCATCCCTCTTGCTACTACATAGAAACCAAGCAAAAAAATCATCTATACAAATCTTTTCTTCAACATTGATTTGACTTAAGGATTCCAAAGAACACTATTGTTAATCATTTGCAGGTTTGAATTTTGCCCTAGGCTTGAAAACTAGCATGAACAAGGTTTGCACTTGATGGGATTATTTTTATTCATTCAAAGTTGATAATAGGTTTTAGTTTACTTATTGCACTTAAATCCATTTATCAAATTTAAATCTTTTGCCAATAAGGAGGCAGACCTAACTCCACCATAAAATCCAATTAGTTTGTATCTTAACCTAAATTTGAACATTGAGGTTGAAATCAAATTTAACAAGATTGGCACAAATCTTGCTGACTGTATGTCATGTTGCCATTTGATAGCATGAAAATCCCATTATAGATGATAAGGACTTTAATAATGGACCTTTGGACCTGACCTGCACTTAACTAAGATGGAATTTAGTATAAAAACCATCCTTTCCTTGGAGCACCCAACCCCAGCTTGTCTTAAAATTGTTCGGCGACCATTCAGATGTGATGATTAGTAAATCCGATTTTATTGTTGCTTCATGTTTGCTAGGGTCTAATCAACCTATGACCTCTAGATTCACTAGATGCTGACATTTGTCACCTTGTTGAACCTTGGAAAAAATCTCACTCAAGGGACTTGAAAATTCACTAAGGGGCCTATGACATCACAGAGGTATGATTGAGTCATTTGGTAAAGTCTCATCCTATGTGCACCACACTAGCACAAATTTTTAGACTTAAAACATTGGGAGTAGTGGTCTTCAAACTGAATTTTTTGGACTTAACCTGTTTTGACTTCTCGTGTGGGGCATTCTACATCTTTAGATCCAACTTAACCTTCAAGTTTAATGAATAAATCTAGACTCAAGAAAACCTTGGCAACTTGGTCTTGCAAGAGCCCGTTGCATATATGTGAGGCTGTGATAGACTTACATGTGAGGCTGTGATAGATTTACACTTGGCCTCACAAGACTGTCCCTGTAGACTTACCTCAGATCAGACTTGACCAAAGTCTAAATCAGTTGAATTTGGATGTTGGATCCGTCTCTATATCATAGCACTCAGGGGTTAAGACTTTGCAAAAGTGGTGCAATACACATGTAGATGCAGTCTTTGAATTCATATCCATTTAAACCTAGTCTTATGTTCACTTGCCTTTGTGGTTGACATCTTAAGCTACAACACATGTCAAACACAAATCCACTATCAGGGCCCAAAATCAGATTCGTTCATGGCTCAAAGCAAACCTGGTGAATTAAAATCAAAAGGGTTGTGATACTAGGTTCTGACGGGATATAATTATGATATCTGATTTACCCACTGACTCAAGTTGGCTACCCAATAGATAACTTTGTAGATAAAGAAGAAAATAGGTAGTGTGAGTGGGCAACACTTGTTAGTTTCTTGAACTACTCAACATGGGCATCCTTGACGTTGTTCTTCTTGATTGCCTTGATGTTGGGAGATTGTGACACCCACTCAAGATCTCGCATATTGAGGGATCTCACTACAGGGAAAAGAACTTAGAACAATTTGACTACTAGGGTGAAGCATTACCACTGACGTGTCAAGATCTTGCAGGATGTTGATATATATATATATATATATATTGGGTGTATAAGTTGTTTTTCTTGCTTCTTGGTTAGTATCCTAGCCATCTCCTTCAAATCTGATTTTCTTCTTCCCTCAAAAACATTCTCTTTGTCTCTCGATGCTCCATCCTTGCGATAAAATCCTTTTGACATTCATGCAAACATGGATTCTTGAATTGTTTTCATCTTTCTGGCCTGCAACACTAAACACTGATATGCAACTGCAGAAGAATGACATGCAATGGATATAATCTACCATAAAATAATAAACTTTTGATGATTCATAGGTTGGCAGGGTTTAGGCTCTGATACCAATGTAATATCCCCTTATATAAGTCTTCCTCAGCTAGGTTTATTAGCAGTTCGTAAACTGCTGTGTGAGACCCTAACAGGACATTATTCCATCAACACATAGTGGTAACTTCAATCAGTTCTATTCAATGCAGAAATTTTGAAATTCACAGTCCAAACTAGGAGAACAATGGCAATCAATTCAGTTCAGTCCATTAAGAGTCTTAAACCAAATTTAGTTCTCAAGGAATAAAAAATCACTATCGCTACCGTAAATGAATTAAAATTTCTTCCTTGGTTGACACACTAAAGTTTTCTATGGTAGCATCTAAATTCAATCTTTGTATTTTCAATTATCAAAATTGTTGGAAAACTCGGACTTGGTGCGGACTCGGCAACCCAAAAATAGGACTTGGACTCGGGACTTGGACTCAAGATTCGGCACGGACTCGGGAAAAAACTTGGCAAAAATAAACCGTAGTTTTACAAAAAAAAGAAGAAATTATTAATGCATTTAGAGAACATAAGAGCCTAATTTGATTATCAGACACTCATAATTCAAAGATTGTACATGTTATATGATCATCAAACACTCAATAATTGAAATTTCATTATTCATACTCATAGTTTCAAACTTTCAAATGTATAATAGCATCATAAGTTTATAAATATTTACATATAATCATATGTCAAAAAGAGGAAAACATTAACAACCAAATATAATCTATATTTTCCTCTTTCCCCTCCTAATGGTACTCAATTTTGAAACCCTAGAACTAGTAGGTTCTATAGTATCCAAATGAGGAGATTGAGGAGTGGTTTTTTGATCTTCACAAGTGTCTTCGTCCTCCACCATGGCATCCAATCCTGCTGCTTCTTCTTCTTTTGGTGCTGCTCTCTCCAATTCAGCAAGATCCTCATTAGTAAGGAAGACATCAACATCATCATTTTGTTCATCAATAGTCCATTCACCATATGGATCAATATCATCGAAGTTGATGGACTCATGCGAAACACCCTCCACCTTTCTAGTTTGAAGGCAAAGGTTGTACCGAACAAAAACTAGATCATTTAGGTGCTGCTGGGTCAACCTGTTTCTCTTCTTTGTGTGAATGTTCTCAAATAAACTCCATTTACATTCACACCTAAAAGCACTACATGGCTGCGACAAGACACGAATAACTAGCGTTTGAAGCTTTGTCATGCTAGCACCATAGTTCTCCCACCATAGATCTACAAAAACACATTTAAAAATATGTATTAAGAAATAAGAATAAAATAAAAAATGTATATGTAAGAACCAAGTTTCTAATTTCATTTTTTACCTGGTTGTTGTTTTCCTCTCCTTTCAATTGCTTGTTGTGAGGAAAAGAGTCTCCCCTTTGCACCCTTGCAGACCTTGAATAGATAAAAGAAAAAGTAAATCAAATATAGAAAATTCATAGATAGTCAAGACTCAACATTGCAAATTCATAAATAAGATGTAACAAATCTTACCTCCAACTCATCAAGCACCCTATCTCTCAGTTCACGATCAGGCACCATCCTATCAATGCATGTGACAAACTTGCCATGACCTCCTCATCCGCCTTAAATGTGTCCGATGAGTAGAACTTCAGATTCAATAAGTAGGCAAAGGCATGTATCGGCTGGTGGAGTTGGTTTGTCCATCTCCGATCAATGATGCGCCAAATGATTTCATATTTCCTTTTGTTGCCCCCATAGTAACGTGATATGGCCTCTTTGGCCCTATCCATGGCCTCATAGATGAAAACCATTGGCATGCCCTCTCCATCCACCATACAAAGAACCCTCCCCAAAGGTTTTGTCACCTAAAAAAATGAAAACAAATTTTCAATTATAACAAAATTAACCCTAAAAAAACAGCAAATAGATTATCATGTATATTTTTTTTTCTCGTGTTTGTTACTTACCCCGATCAACTCCTCTCCATTTTTGATGACTATGCTTACAATCCTCTCCCCTTCAGGTCTAGTGGAAAATGGGGACTCCCTCCAAGCATCGGACACAAACATTTGCTTGAGATGAGCAATGACACCAAGAATGCTTTGAAATGTGAGGAAGTGGCTAGCAAATCATATCACTCCAAGTCACACAACTTGCCCTTTGTGAATTTCCTCATCAAAGAAAGCACCCAAGTATGGTTGTAGATAAATTTTGTAACACTTTTTGCATCTTCAACCACACTTTTGACCCATCCAATCTTCCCAATGTTCTCTAGCAACAAGTTCAAGCAATGTGCAACACATGGAGACCATGCAATTGTGGGATACCTCTCCATAAGTAGCCTACCTACAACTACATATGTAGTTGCGTTATCTGTGATAATTTGGACAACATTATCAACACCAACCTTCTGGATCACCCCATCTAATAAAATGCATAAAGTCTCAGCATTTTTGACTTCATTGGAGGCATCTATTGACTTTAGGAACACCAATCCACCATTAGAGGCCACTAAAAAGTTTAGAAGAGTCCTATTTCGTCCATCTGTCCACCCATTAGATAAAATATTGCAACTTTTTCTTTGCCAAAATTTCTTTTGCTCATCAACCACAAGCCGTGTATTCTTTACGGCTTCCTCTACCAATGGCCCACTCAAATCTTTAGCTGTTGGGGTCTTAAACCCCTTTCCTGCAACTGTAAGGGCGTTCACCAAACCTTCCCAATATGCGCTGCTCCCACATCAAAAGGTAAATTATTGTAGTACCAAAAGTTTGTTGCTGCCATCCTAGCTTCATGATGCTTTTCCTTATTCCAACTGGTACCTTCAAGTGAAGGTTGTGCTTCTAGAACATTATGTGGAATAAAGTAATTTGGTCCTGATGAAGGATCCTGGCCAACACTAGCAGTAGAAAAAGAACCCTCAGGTCTCTCACCAAAAGATGAATGTGGATGATGGATGCTTGGACTTGGAGTACCATGGGGCATAGATGGTGTAGAAGGGGATCCACTCATCGCTGCTGCTAGTGCATCCTTTGTTTTTTGTCTTTCATCTTTTTTCATCTCATAATCAACAAGAAGGGTCTTTATCTCTCTAATAATCTCAAGAGTCGATTTAGGGCATCCCTCCACATTTTGCCCAGGTATTCTTGCAAGGTGGTATTTTAATCTGTTTATTCCTCCTATCATCCATTTGTTGCATTCGATACATGTCACCTCACCCTTTTTATTTCCTGGTATCCCATACTTCCATGTAGGGTCTTTTCTCGTTCCCCTTGGGTTTGAAGATGACATTGATGTTTGAAGTTCGACATGAAAAGAAAAAAATCAGCAAGGGTTTGGTAAAAAATCAGCAAATAAATGAGATTTAAACATTTGCAAAAAATTAGAATGCAAAACCAAGCTACAAATAGTAGGAATTAGGGTATCAAGGGAAATAGAAATTTTTTTGGCAGCATTCCCCTTATTTTTTTTGACTTTTTTGATTTTGAATTTAAGAAAACAAAAAAAAAGAATGGTTAAACTGTTAAATCACTTACCTGGCTCTATTGTGATCTCCTTCGCTCGTCTTCTCGGCTTCTTTCAACCTCACTTCGACTTGTAGATTTGTATTTGGCAGAGTAGTAGAGAAAAATGAAAGGAAAAAGTGAAAAAAACATGGGTTTCTGCCTATTTTAATGCCTAGCCGTGTAGGAGAGTCCTTAGTAGGGACTCACGAGTCCAACCTTGAGACTTGCGCGAGTCTTGATGTCGGACTCGCAAGTCCCGACCAAGGACTCCCCTGGACTCAACTCTCGAGTCCGCGACGAGTTGACTTGTTTCTTCAATAGACTCGAGTCCTAAGGTTGGACTCGTGAGTCCCGAATAAGGACTGCCCTGGACTCGACTCTCGAGTCTGCGACGAGTTGACTTGTTTCTCCAGCAGACTCTCGAGTCTGCCGAGTTTGCGGTGATTCCCAAAGAGTCTTCCATTTTTGGATGAGATTATATTTTATAATTAAGAAAAAAGCTATCTAATCCAACATGGCATGCATATCCTTCCTAATTGATTAGAGGTACATTTGGAAGAGAGACTGCAAATTGGGATATTTGAGCCCAAATGGTTATTTTGGCCTCAAACCAGAGCTTGATCAATCTTTCTCCTCCTATTCCAAAGAACCATTTCATTCATCCTTGTCATCCCCTTTTGAATCTCCCTGGTTATCCTCTATGCCTGCCTATGTAGCTTTCCTACTTGCTTGCCTACAAAGAGATTTCCTGCTTGCTTGCATTCCAGTTTATAGCTTTTAATTTATTATAAAATACTCTCTTTTATTCTAAGAATGATGAGTGTTTGTATGTTTCTAAAACAAAAGTAAATATGACCTGGAACTATTTCATCATTCTAAGCCAAACCAATAAATATTCTCTCTTCCTCACTTAGTTTCTAATGATCTTCAAGCAGCCTAACAATCTGTTTAAACTTTATTTCAGACGCATGCTATAAAAAGCTAAGATTTGGAAGCAAAAAACTGCATGAATAGAATGAGAAGGATAATTTCGTTATATCCATGTCAAATCCAAGAATTAGATCAAACACCTTTTAGGATAAGAATGGATGGGGCCTATTTGGTCACCCATAAACACCTTTTAGGACTAGATAATGGGCCATATTGGCCATGAAACCCATAGATCCAACCAGAAACCAGTCTCACAATCACAACAAGATTCCAATCACATAGAGGATCCAGACAAACCAAATTGGAAGAATATAAAGTTTTATTTATAATCATAGTTCCACGGAGTTTCGGGGACGGGGACGGGGACGGGAGGACGCGTTTCGGGGGCACGGGGCCTAAGTTTGGGGGCGGCGGTGTGCTGAAGCTTGAAATACATATAGTACTTGAAAAAATAGTTATAAAAAGATGTATAACTGTAGAAGCCTAAGGAATAAGTATAGTTTAGTTTAAACACATTGCAATGATTTCATTGAACTAGTGAACATTGAAACAAAGAACCTTTGCTAGCATCCTCTTGCTTGTAGGCTGTAAATGTATCAATTAAAATTTAAAAATTAAAATGGGCAAGGCACAAGATTGTTAGAGTCTAGATTGAAATTTTGAATGCCTCAAAGAGATGTCATCTTGTGGGATGCAATGAAGTGCAAGCAAGCCTGCAGTTCATTGCATCCCACAAGATGACATATCTTTAAGGTATTCAGTCTAACAGTCCTTTACCCGTGCTTGCTGCATAATGATAAAACACTCATTTGACCCCTTCCGGTTGCATAAATGATAAAACTCAGGTAGCTTTGGATGGGTATGGACATCTAGCAAATAATTAAAAAAATGAAACAAAAACAAAACCGAAAACCCTCCCTCATACTTGGATTCAATCACCACTTTAGTCTTCAGATGCCCACACTTAGCCTTAGACTCATGTAAAGTGTAAACACTCGGCCAAAATGAAGTATAGTTGAAAAATCAAGTCAAAAGATTTCGATTTAGCCTTTTCGGCGTTCAAGAAGACCTTTAAAATTTAAAATTTATAAATTTTAGCTTTTGTTTAAGAAAATAAATCATTTTTTAATTGCATTTTTAGGGGGATGTCTGGAAGTCTCCTGCATTTTGGGGGACCCTTGGAAGTCTTGGGGACGTCCAGAAGTCCCCTCAAAGGGGGACGCTTGGAAGTCTCGGTGACGTCCAGAAGTCCCCTCAAAAGGGAAAGGTCTCGGAGGCAGCAGAGAAACGGGGGAACGACGGGGGGACGTTTCCCTGACGTCTTCGCGTCTCGGAAACGTCACCGTCTCCGAAACGGCTCCATTTTTGGGGGGCATGCGTTTTCGTGGAACTATGTCCAGTGTTCCATGGGGACGCGTCCCCTCGAAAAAACCACCTGTTTCCGAGACGGGGATGTTTCCAAGATAGGGAGATGCCTAGGAAATATCCCTCTGCCGTCTCCACGTTTCTCCGCTGTCTCCTAGAAGTCTCCTCCTGGAGGGAGACGTTTCCTAGCCGTTTCTGCATGGGAGACTCTAGGGGAACTTCTAGGAGACTTGCAGATGCCCCCTCAACCCGAGGAAACTCCTAGATGTCCCCTTGAAAAAACATTGATTTTAGTCAAAAAAAATTAAAAAACAAATTAAAGTTTAAGTTTAATGTTTAATTAAATTAATTTTTTAAAATTGTTCATTTGACTTTATTGAATCAATGAATGCCAATGTTTAATTTGCAAATATTATCCTCCATGGCTGCTTGCTACTGTCAACATCTTCCAGCCAGTATGAGATTTTATGTTTCTCTTCACATAGATAACTAGATACACATGAAGAGAAACAGAAAATCTCATGCTTGCTGGAAGATGTTTACAGTAACAAGTAGCTACTTAGATGATATATAGATAGATAGATAGACAGCACAGGCCCATTGGAAACTGAAAAAGGGTGCCACTTCACCTGATGGTGCTTCACCTGTATGTCTCCCGATGACTGATCAACAGGAAGTTTTGACTTTCATCACGAGGCTTCATTAACAACCTCACATAGCTCCACTTGAACAAGAGGATTTATTCTTATATTATTTTACAACTTTCTCAATCAACTGATGTTTATGCTGGAAACAAATGCTCAAATCCCTGCTTAGTGCTGAGGCCATAATGCTCAAAGTTATCTATCGACTATCATAGAAGTATGAATGATTTTATACAAATAACAAGTCATTCACCATGAAATTGACCAAGTAGATTAAGGTCTTCTCAGGAAAATTGTAAACACAAGGCAAACTATATGTGGAAATTAAGAAACTCAAATTATGAAACATCTAGTTCTTGTTCCATTTCCAATTTCAATATTTTCATTTTGATTTTCAATGTTCAATGGTTCATTAGTTCAATGAAATGATAAATCATTGCAATGGGTTTTTGTGTTTAAACTTTTAAGTTTTAAGTTTTGCTTTTATGTGTTAACTTTACTTATTCCTTAGGCTTCTACAATTATATAATTATATTGTTATACATCTTTTTATAACTAATTTTTCAAGTACTATATGTATTTCAGCGCTGCCCCCCCACCTCCGTCCCCAAACTTAGACCCCTCGTCTCCCATCCCGGAAACGCGTCCCCCACCGTCCCCCCGTCCCTGTCCTTGAAACTCCGTGGAACACTGCAAATTTCAGTATCTAGTATTTGAGGCACATTTATGTACCATCTTGCTTGCCATGTTAATGGTAGCATAAGTTAATTGCATGTATAATACAATATTGTAGAGGATGCGTCCAAGCAAGAGTACATGGAAGCCAGTAAGCAAGCTAATATGAATGGATAAACATGCTTACTTTTTTAGTATCAGAAAGATAATAGATGGATTTTACACTCACAAATGGCAAACAACATGATTTAAAAAAAAATCGTTAATTCCAGGCACTTCTTCGGCCACTTTTCTAGTATGATTATCACTGTAATCTTATGCTTTATTTGTTTAATATACCTGGAGCAGTTCTCAGTAGAAAAATTTAAAAATTGTATAGTTAAACAGACTCCTACACAAAAGCTGACACTCACCTACGGTCATTCACAACCTTGATACCAGTTTGATTCTCTCACCTCCCAAACTACGTTAGAACTGATTTATTGCCCAATACATAAAGGCAGACGCAACTGATAGCTCCACTCTAATAATAGATATATCATGGCCCCCCACATCTATCCAATTTTACTTTATTATTGAAATACATCTATCCAATGTAGTGCATGGCATGTATATAGAACGTTTGTGTTCTTCCAGTTGCTTTTACTGTATTTTTCTGTGCTTATATTGTGTTATGCAATTGCAGGCCATTCGTACAGGATGGGTTCATCCTACCCTAAACCTAGAAAATCCCGAGAAAGATGTGGTAAGAACTCTTTCCGGTCTTAGTTAAAACATTCGTTGTTACAGGAAGTTTTCAGTTTTCTTATTCTGGATAAAATTGCTATTTTGTTTGGCCAAATTTTAGTTCATTAGGTAGCTGATAGGCTTGCTTAAAATTTGGTGTCAGGATATGAGTATTATTGTTGGAGGCCAAAAGGAGAGGTTGGACATTAAAGTTGCCCTGAGTAATTCGTTTGGCTTTGGAGGGCATAATTCCTCTTTGCTTTTTGCTCCCTATAAACAATCTTAGAAGATATACTTAAAAAAAAATCATTTCTTAGATGTGCACCGAATACTAGTGAAGCAAGGTATCCTTGACTCTGAGTTGACTCATCAGTTGGAATCACAAAAGCTTGCAAGGTTCGAACCACCGTGTGATATTTCTTCTACCAAAAATGATTGTACGATGCTACAGTCATTAAGATAAGGGAGATAACTGATATCATTAGGAAAGCATGATTGCTGCTTCAATTTGTTTCAACTCCATGAATGGAGATTCCAGTGACAATTTTGTAAATATAAACACATATTTGGTTGGATGCAATTAAATAAAATCATGATTAATTTTCATAGATAGTAAATTTCATGATAGAAGGCTGTTGTCTTAGCCTAATCTAAACCAATCACTCGGACATAAATGCTTCTAAACCCAACTGATAGATGTAGGTCATAGTTTTGTTTTTTACGCTGTCACTTTGGTTAATTATTTAATACAAGATCTCTTATTGTTTCTCTGGAGCCTCCAAAATTCTTTGGCTGCTCGTTCTGGTAAAGGATTATTTTTTTCTTGATTCATAATTGTATAAATACATGGCATAATCATATATGATAAGTAGCCAGAGAGTATATTCGTGAAGTTTGCTCAAGGATTGACAGGCATAACTATAATAAAAATGAAAAATTATGTAAATGCAATTCAAATATAGATGTCATTATGTTTGGCTTGGAAAGAGTGTAGTGGTATAAATACTCTTACGCCATTTTTTAATTTAATTTAATTTAATTATTTTTCTTATTTAAGGCTCAATGCATATTTGTTATATAAATACACCAGATTAGCACTCAGTTCTGGATGCTCTCACCCTGCAACTCAATATTCAAACTACAAACTGAAACAAACAAAACAGAATAGGAAGTACGAAAATACTGTAAACACATGCAGCCAAAGGAATATCCCTTATACTCACCTTTTCTTCAGGTTAGCACTCAGTTGTGGATGCCGACCCTGCAACTAATATTCAAACTAGAAACTGAAACAAACAAAACAGAACATGTACACATGGAGCCAAAGGAATATTCCTAATACATCGTAACAGATACAGCTAAAGGAATATTCCTAATACTCACATTTTCTTCAGATAAAAAAAGTTATATACATTCTTTTAACTAAGATAGCCTGAGTTAAGAATTAAAAAAATCCATATTTCTTAAACTTCCTCCAGAGTAGTCATACAAGCCTAAACGTCTAAACTACCCTTAGTTGACTCTCGTTTCCTTTCCCTAAAAAATAAGTCAAATTTTAATTATTATTAGAAGAAAGACATCCTCACCACTCCCCTTTATTGATTTGGTGGTGTATAATCCACCCTTTTTTTTAAAGTTCCAACCCTCTTGGTGTAGGGTCATATGGTAGGGGTTTTGGTTGTACTTAAGTAAGTTAGCCTTTGTGATCTAGGGATTATAAGAACCCAAAAGCCCATCAATTTAGCAGAGTACATTTTAAATGCCCTAGATCTTATAGTTATAGGGGAAATGACTCACTAGTTGAGCATGTTCCAATAGTTGTTATAGTATTTGTTAATTTAATGTCCAATTTTTTTGACAATATTGAACCAATAGTTGAGACTTTAAAGTTGTTAGTGTTGATGATAACTACCAATATATTGAATAATATGTATTCCTTAGATCTAAAAAGCAACGAATCATGTGATGCCACATCAGCGCACCAATAAAACATGATTTAATGCACAAGTATTGGTCTCACTTTTTTTTTTTGGACCTTTTTGGACACCTCGACAACATGCTGATGTGGCATCATATTTGATGATTTGGCCTTGAAACCTTAGTTATAAGCAGGGGCATTGTCAAGGAAGCTACTATAAAAATTTGGGATTTTTTTGAAATTTCTACGTAGGATTTTGAGAAGTGCAAAGTTAGTGTGTTCAACTATCGGATCCCCTCCCCTAAGTGCAAATTTAAATGCAAATTCATTTCTAAGTGTAATGATATAGTGGCCCAATACATGACTCTACATAGTGTGAATTAATAAGCTCTCTTTTATACCATTGCAATGGAAGTGTCTAATTAGCATTTGAGACCCTCCCTCTCTTTTCATTAATGCTTACTTAGTCCTTTGCTAGGATTTTGGCTCTTATACCATTGCAATGGAAGTGTTTAATTAGCTTTTGAGACCCTCCCTCTCTTTTCATTAATGCTTACTTAGTCCTTTGCTAGGATTTTGGCTTGTTTAGTCTTTTCAAGCTTTGTTTAGGCCCTTAAATGGCATGTTTGCCCCTTTCCCCATCAATTTCCCCTAGGGAGATTAGGGATCACGGTCACTATCAATAACCTTAGGTGTACCATGTAGCTTTTGTATATTCTCCAAAAAAATATTTTGCCACTACTTGTAAAAAGATGTGATAATGCAATGAAATGTGCATGTTTAGTGAGGTGATTTATTATTGCCATGATGACATTATTATCTTTAGATTTTGGATGTCCTGTGACAAATTTCATGGATACCTCTTCCCAATGTTGGCTAGGAATAACTAAGGATTGTAAGAGACCTAGTATCCTAATTATCTCCCTTTAATTTCTTTGACAAACCAAACAATCAACCACAAATTTTTGAACATCACCTTTTAGACCTTCCCAAACCTTCCCAAAAATATATTTCTTCACTTGATGATATTTTTTCAAAAAACTTGAATGAACACCAATTGGAGACTCATTAAGTTCTGTGAGAATCTTTCCTCTAAGAGTGGAATTCTCGTAGAGATATAATCGCTCTTTATACCATAGAGAATCTCCCTTCCTACAAAACTTATCTGAACTATTGAGATCACTCTGTAATTGTTGAATGAGATTACTTGTAGCAACGTCATTCTGTCACTCAACTTTGACTTCTACTACCCAATTTGCTTGTAATATTTAAGTGACACACAATAAAACTTCATCCTTCTCATCTTTCCTAGAAAATGTATTTGCCACAACATTTTCCTTCCTTTTCTTATATACAATCTCAAAGTCATAGTCCAACATCTTAGTGACCCATTTTCATTGCTCTTCAAAAGATAATCTTTGTTCCAAAAAATATTTTAGGATATCATGATTTGTTTTAAATTTGACGTGTCTACCCATTAGATAAGACCTCCATTGTTTTACTACATGAAGAATAGCTTGCATTTCCTTCTCATAAATAGGTTTGAGTTGATTTTTATCCTTTAATTGAGGACTCTCAAAAGCAATGGGCTGAATCTCTTGCATTAAAATTGCTCCTATACTATTTCTTAAATCATCACATTCCATAATAAAATCTTTGGTGAAGTTTGGAGTGGAAAGAACTAGAGTTGTACACATAGCCTCCTTCAATCTCTCAAATGTTGCAATAGTAGACTCATTCCAATGAAAAGAATCCTTCAATAAAATTGTAAGGGGTGTTGCTATACAACCATAATTCTTCACAAATCTTCTATAGTATCTATTCAATCCCAAGAGGCACCTCAATTTATGAATGGTTTTGGGAATAGGCCATTCCATGATAGCCTTATTTTTGTTAGAATCCACCTTTACTCCATGCAAAACTATGTGTCACAAGTACTTCGCCTCATTGAGACCAAAAGCACACTTAGATGGCTTAGCATAAAGTTGACGATCTTTGAGAACTTGTAATGCTTGATCTACATAATGCAAGTGTTCTTCCCATGTCTTGCTATAAATCAATATATCCTCAAAGAACATTAATACAAACTTCCTCAAGAATTTCTTAAAGATGTAGTTCTTCAAACTTTGAGATGTGGATGGTGCATTGATAAAACCAAATGACATCACCAAAAAACTCATAATGACCCTCATGAGTCCTAAATGTTGTCTTAGAAATATCTTCCTTAATTCCCATTTGGTGATAACTTGATCTAAGTACTAACTTTATAAAATACATAGCTCCATTTGATTCATCTAGCAAATAATCAATGATTGGAATAAGAAACTTATCTTTGATGGTGTACATGTTGAGTACTCTATAGTCTGGGCACATGCGCCAAGTTTCATCCTTCTTATGCACCATAACTACGGGCGAGGAATAAGAACTTTGGCTATGCTTGATAATTCCTGCCTCTAGCATCTCCTTAACAATATTTTCGATCTCATTTTTTTTGTATATATAATGTTGCCTCAATTTTTGTCAACCTCTTTTTGGTTAAGTTTTATTAGAAATTTTGAAAGTTCAATAACCTTCATCTAGTTCAAATGAGGTTCTTAGATCTCTTTTGGGTTCCAACAAGGTTATCCTAATCGAGTGAAACTCTAATAAATTTGATGCCGCTTTGTTTGATTGTCTTATTTGTGTTGTGTCAACCTTTATCTAAGTTTCGAGAACCTTGTTGGCTCTCTACAAGGTTTTCATAACCAAGTTTGGGGCCGACATGAATTGTATAATTTGATCTTTCCATGTCTAAAGCTTAGCCAATTCTTATTAGGAATGCAATATTGAAGATTAGTGAAGGATTCAAAAGCGGTGGAAAAGTGCTCTAAAGTTTTTCATGAGTTCTTAAATTGTTGTCAGGTTTCACCAAGGTTTTCACAATCTTATGGAAAACCTATAGTTTCATAAATCTTTCCATGTCTTCATTCAAAGACTATAGTGGAGAGTTATTTTTTTTAAACGTCATTCTTCAAAATATTTGAGAGGTTTCAAAATCTTTGTTGGAACCTGACAAGGATCTCAAGAGCACCAAAACCTTTGAAAAAGGTTTTGCGTTGTTAGTTTTTGAAATTCAAAAAATGTCAAAGGTGGGTATTGAAGATAAAGTTCACACACCAATATTAAGACACACCATTAATGCTTCCCCCTTGAATTAAAGAGCATTAAATATAAATACACTTGAGCATTGAAAAATGTCATTTTATTGGCATTTCAATTTGCACCTCTAGAATGTGGATTAGGAACGAACAACTATGCACAATTAGATTGCTCTTCAAATTAGGAGGGGAAGCTCCCTCTTTGCTGATTATTCTTAGAAAAAAATTACTAAACTACTTGCAATCTTTTTATTTTGAGCTTTAGAGCACAAGGTTATAAAACTCTTTGCATCGTAGTTGAGGTTTTCTCTAGTTTCGTAACTTCAACCACAACTAGGCCTAAACTAATGGCGCTTCTAATTCCTCAAGAAAATTCAAAGCCTAAGAATTAGAAGTAAAGAGAGAATGATTTGATTTAACACAGATACTTAAATAAACTCACTTCCAAAACACATTTTAAGACTCATTGTACTTTCAAGATGTATATTGAAATAAATATTACTAAAGCAAAACATAAGACAAAGTGCTGAAATAGATTTGAGATAGTAGATCAGAGCAAAGTAGGCATGAGATTTCTTTCCTTATAATAGAAAAACACTTCTAGGACAAAAAAATGTAGCATAATAGGCATATGATATGTGATCAACCAGATTACATTTGAAACAAAAGTGAACAGACATTGATAGCAAAGTTGCAGACAAAGTAGGCTCAACAAATTTGTTATCACAACAATGGTTAAAAAATAAATGGGCAAGGCTGCCCTTATTTATAAACAAACAAGGAGTAGGGAACTCTAAAATCTCCTTGTGTTTACAACTAGTCTTGCCAACACACAAGATTTATTTCTAAAACTAAACAAAAGATAGCTGATAACTATCTAATTGCTAACATTAGTTCACTGACTTAACTAAAAGAAAAGTCCCAACTTTAGAATTGATATTTCCAAGGAATAGATAAGCATGAATGAGAACAATAAGTTAAACTCAAAAATGACATTGAGTTAACTGTTGTCTTTAATTCTATATTCAGGAAATATCGTATGTTCCAACTGGTAGTTCACTTACTGGTATCTTGAACAACCATATCCTCCAAAAAGTTGTTAACTGCCTCTTCATCAAGAACAATGATACTGTCCAGAACAACACACTGCCTCTTCAACATCTTTTCACCATCTTCAATCACACTTAAGAATTCTTTCCTCTTTTCAGCTGCTTTATATAATTTTGTTGACATTGTGGTGATATGATTCATCTTGCAAGTAGTAGGATCACCATTAACGTTGTCACGGACTAGGTTCTGGAATTATGTTTGTACTTCACCAAGAGGTAAGTAAGTCCCATCACCATGAAGATATTTCCACAGGATTTGGGATACAAATGTGCTTATGAACTTGAGAGAACTGGCAACCTTTTGTCTATATTCTGCCACTCTTATAGATGTTATTTCATATATTTCTAATTGACTCAGCTAATGTTGGTATGGAGGTGACTCCAGAATCTATGGAAGAAAAGAAGTGATGTGCGAAGTACCATGAAATAGATTGGAAATGTATTGCCGCAACTGTTGATTCTCAATCTTGAGGGCTGCCTTGTCTTCTCCATCCTTGAACACTCTCTTCTTCAAGTTAACTGCTGTAACTTCAAAGACATTCACATCAACAAGTTGGGTGCTTCTACCAAGATTAGCTTTGACCAAAGTGAAGTCATCAACCTCAATCTCATCGGCGTTCTTCTCTTTCAACAGTGTAGCAATCTCATTGACAACCTCATTATCAACATTCTTCTCCACATGAACCTACTTCTTGAGTTTCTTCTTTGTTGTGTCCTGGTAGGCATTATCGAACTTTGCAAAGTCCAACTGATAAGAAGGATTTCTCCTCTTCCTATCCTGGAGGTTCTCAAGCCAAGACGAAGGGTATTTACTAACTTCTCTGGAAGAATTGGTTCCAACGCTAGCCACTCTTGATGGATCAATCAACATTGAGACATTGCGAACTGGTGAATCCACTTCCGAGTCTATGTGAATAGGAGAAGGCTGTAGTGATGGTGGAGGAGAAGGCTGTAGTGATGGTGGAAGAATAAGAGATGAAGGCTCTACTTCAACTTATGATATTGCCTCAACTGGAAACTTTGGCGTATTTGCTGATTGTTCCTATTGATTCTCATTTTCCTTCAAGCTCTTTATCTTTCTGCTAGCCTTGGTACCTTTAGGAGGATTTCTCATTGCTTTGTCTTTGGGTTTTGATCTACAAGAGGAAGGTAGTGATGAATGAACCACTAGCTGCTTTGATATTGGAATGACTATCTTTTGTGTCCTCTTGATAGTCAAGAATAGTATGATGTTCTTGAAAATTTGGTTTGTTCTTTCCTCGATCGAGGTGCTCTCTTTGGTGAACCAATCAATTGATTGAAGTGGCTGCTCATCAACATGATCTCTGTCATATGTGGGAAGTAGGACTTCTCCATCATCATCTGAAAAACCCTCCACATCTTTTGATAAGAAATCAACAATCCGATGAAGAGTAAGTCTATTGTAATCACACTTGCGCACTTCAAATTCATCTTCACAATTAACCCAAAAATATTCAATTGTAGGTTTATGTGAATGGTTTTGACCAAGACAAGATGCCAAGATACCCCAAGGGTCATATGAACACCTCTCTTTGAAAACCTTGAGATTAAGCTTTGACAGTTCATTGTTCAATTGTTGTTTACATCTATTTATGCTCATCTCACATGGAAACTGAATGCGAGCTTGCGTCTGTTACACAAAAAGAAGTGAACTTCATGTACTTGCCTTAGGAAATCCATGAACACTACCTTATCCATTGGATATCTCGGTAGCATTACTAGATCACCTGAGAAACTATATACTCTAATGTAGGAAGTAGGAGAAAGTGAGAAATCGGATAAACCAATCAGCCCAATCTGCCTTCACCAATCTAACATCTGTTGAAAACTATATATGCAACTCATTGTCAAGATGTCGCACCACATGCAGCAATAAAAGATCATTCAATCGCTTGAAATGTCGCTCTGATTGTGAAAACTCTAACTACGGGTAATGCTCATACACATGATAAATGCCTAGAGTTCCAATGACATTCAAACCTCTAAACTTGCCTTGAAAGACCTTTAGATATACAAGGTATGATATCATGTGGAATTCATGAGCCTTGAAGAACCCTATCATCTGTGGTGAAGAGTATCACTGATCAATGCTGGCTAGTCCTAGTGTTCTCTTTTGTTGACAATCTAGGACATGATGTAGAACATCCAAGGCTGAAACTTAGGTGCTTCTTCTTGACCCGTGACTCCGTTGAGCAAAGTAATCATGATTGCAAATTCATCCTTGAACTCACCACATCATATATTCTTTGGAAAGGTGTTTCACGTCTCTTTCAACAATCTTTGTGCAATCCTTTTTGGAACTAATCCTTTTGCGCATTCTACACCTTTTCACATTCTCCAGCTGATATAATGAAGTTATCTGCACATGGTGGAATAGAAAAACTTCTCTCAATGTCTCCCAACCCAAGGCTGCAAATAATATGCCCATACACTAACTGGATTTCTCAAGAAGTTGGATTGTAATGTTTGACATAAACAATCACAAATTCAATGTTTTGCATTGAGATGGGAAAATAAGTTGTTGCAAGCAACTTAGAATGATCAAAATTCTTGATTGTAATGTTGCCTACACCTTTCAAAGTATTCAGATCAACCATTGGATGTACTTGATGCAAGTTGGTATCAAATGTCTTCAAGAAATCGTGAAGCAAGACCGATTTGGTCTTGATTTCTATTGGAGAGAACTGCATGTCTGAAAACTTGAAGATTGACTATGAACATGCCTATGTTCAGACAAGTTTTGCACAAAAGCTAAAAATAGCTTGTTGATTTTTTCTTCAAAAAGGCAGATTATTTTGAAAAAAATTGAGATATGGGTTTTGTAGAGAATCTCGTTGTGAAAAGACCCAGATCGTCAGATTTTGAAAAAGCTATTTTTTCAAGAGCAAGCCAGATTTCTTAAAAAGTAGTTGTAGGCAAATTTTCCCAAAAAAAGTTGAGGTCTGGGTTTTGTAGACAATGTTGTTCTGAAGAGTCCCAGATCATCAAATTTTTGAAAATTGATGATTTCTTGGATGTGCAAAAAAAACACTCTTGAAAATTATAAAAAAATTTCAATCTTCAAAAGGAGCGACGAACAAGTAGACCCAAATCAATGAAAGTTGAAAATCTTGACCATCTTTTTTTGAAGAGTGATGCCCTAGAAAAATAGACCATGAAAAAGTGAGCTTATGTTCTTCCCAATTTCAAATCCACGAAGAACGCTGAAAAATATCTTTGTTTGAGCCTCCAAATCTTGATGAAAATAAAATGTCAACTCTCTTCTTTTGGATGTCAAATTGTAAAATAATGAAGAATGGACACCCAAAGCTTCTTTAAATAAAGTTTGGAGGTGAAACAAGCACTTTTCTTCAAAAACCCTAAATTTAGAGCCTGCATGCAAAATATCTGACTTCATTTGCATCAACAAGAGAATTCCTACAAAATAGGGCAGCCAAAGCATGCATTCATGAAGACATTTTCAAAAAAAATCTAACTTAAGTTGACTTGGGCACCTTCCTTGAAATAAGGCACTCATCTTCACCAGAGATGGAATTATTTTCATTATTTTCAACTTTTTAGCTTTTGCGCATCTTCAGCATCTAGTACCCCTTGTTCGAGCATCGTTTTTCACCAATTGATGAACACATGTGATTGAAGGTATGCCAACCTGGCAAGCCTGATCAGATCTAAGAAGAATGACATCTCATACAAGCCTAGATGATTCGGTATTTAATTGAATTTACGAGATCTGGAACTTGGCAGATGAAGATATTTTGACAGATTTTTGAATGAACGAAAAATTTACTAAGGCATGAGAAAAAAGCGCCCTCCTTGAATTAAGGCACCTAACCCTTCCAAACAACCAAAATTTCATGATTTTCAACTTTTTTGGTGTTTTTTGTGTCTGTTCGGTCTACATTTTTCAGCATTTGACAAGTCATCTAAGCTCACTAATGAATTTGTTAAAGAGCCCGATCAAATCTGAAAAGTATCTCTTGGAGGTTACAAACCCTAAATTCTACTTTTGACTGCCTGAAACCCTAGGCGCCCCTGGCTGATTGGGGCACCCGTCTTCACCAGAGTTAGAAATATTTTGATGATTTTTCAACTTTTTTTTGCCTCGTGTTCACCACCTTGTTGACTGTGATTGCTTTCATCGTTTTATGTGCATGATAAACAAAAAATAAAAATATTCTAAGGCATTGAAGCCTAGGCGCATTCCTTGGCCAGGGCCGCCCAACTTCTCCAGTGTTACAATATTTTTTACAAATTTTGCTATTTTTAGATTCCCTTCTTCCGTTCACCATTTTTCGAGCATCTTTCGTCATGGATCGATCTGTGTAGTGTTTGTGACTTAGATTCTGACACCTAGTAGTTGGCCATCCTCCATTAATGACCTCAGAGGTCCTAATTTTTCTTTGAAGAAAACGAAATAGACCCACCAGAGAAAAAATGAATTTTTGACGATTTTAATTGGACTAGTATGATCATGACGAAATTTCAACCAATCATAATCAGTTTGAGTCATTTTTGCAAAGAATCTATTTTTAGCCATTTTCCTAAAAAATAGGGATGAAAAACTGAAGTTTGGGTTTTATAGGTAATTTCATTTTGAAGAGACCTAGATCGTCATATTTTGAAAAATATGAGGTTTTCCTCTACATGTGCGATTTCCTAAAAATTAGGGTTTGATATGCAAATTTCTTTTTTTAGAAAAAATTGCGAGCATCCTTTTGACAATAAACCCAAAAAAACCCTATGGTCTGTTTATTTTTTAGAAATTTCTAAAAGTAGAAAATCACTATTTTTAGAAATTTTGACCTTTTTGACTTTTGACGACCAGTTTTACAAAAATGCCTTAATGAAGCAAATATTTTAATTTTGGGTACAACAATTGGCTTTGTCTAGGAACCATGTTGGATACTTATGACATTGGAGAACCAAGAATCTCTAGATATTTAAGTGTAGACTAGTGTCTTATTAGTTGGGAATCAGAGTCAGGATCATTTCCTAATGACCTTTCAATTGGAACATCCCTAAAATCATCTAAAACAAGACTGCCTAATCACCTAAAACACAACGAAAACTTTACGAAATGGGGAAATACATCACGACATAACATAAACATTACAAAAACTGAATAACTAAAAAGGAAAATCAGTCCATCCCCGAAGGAATGAAGTGTTTTAGATATTGCTTGATGTATGGCAGCATGAAGAGCCTTCCATCCAAGTGTGAGAGAATGTAGGAATTCTCCCTTGCGAACTCGTAGATCTTGAACGACCCCAGCCACAAGGAATCAAAATTTTTATGCATTCCCTTAGGCTCATGTCTTTTGTACCATAACAGGACTTCATCTCCGACTTTGAAGTCTCATTGACGAGCCTTCTTATCAAAATTTTTCTTCACTCGCTCTTGGTGTCGAGTGATTCTATCAACAACCTCCACCCTTTCTTCCTCTAGCTTCATCAAGTATAGGACACGTTTCTCGATTGGATCTTTGAACTCACAATCTTCCACTGCGGATGGTAGCTACAAAGCAAACAACTTTAGTGTAATAAGTAGCATAGCCTTCACACCATACATGATGATAAAGGGTGAAGTACCAATGGCTCTCTTGGGATTAATTCTGTCAGCCCAGAGAGTGTCATAGAGTTTCTTATGCCAAGCTCGTTGATTGGAATCAACTAAATTGTTTATGATTGTGACGATGCTCTTGTTTGATGATTTGGCTTGTCCATTAACTTGAGGGTAATAATCTAATGAGTGTGATAAAGTGATGTTGTGATCAAAACAAAATTCTAGTAGCTCCTCAGATGAGAAACTTGTTGCATTGTGCGTCACAATTTTGTGTGGTACCCCAAAGCATGAAATGATATTCTCTTTCAAAAATTCACACACAACTTCCAAGGTAGCCTACTTGGTAGGAATAGCCTCAACCCAACATGCCCCTTACTAGAATGTGGGTTGGTAGGACCTATGAAATCTAAACTTTGTTGCTAAAATGGAGCATCAATGACAACTAACCTTAGTAGAATGGCTATCAATTTAAGTTTGCCAACAAATTGCTAAAACATCTGACATTTGTGCACCCAGTCATATGCGTTACAAAAAATAGTTGGCCAGAAAAATTGTGCTCGCAAGATTTTAAATGTTGTAACCCTTGATGAAAAGTGGCCATTGCATGCTTCACTGTGAAATGATTCCAACAAACACCGTTGTTGGTCCTTGTTGACAAAAAACAAAAATGTTCCATCAAGCCCTCACTTGTGTAGAACGTTATTCATAAGCACATAATTCTACTCTTTCAACTTCAATGTTCTCTTTTGTTGTTTGTCCATGTGATTTGGACATTCACCATAAGTTAAATAGTACCACATCTGCAAAATCAACAAGTAGGACCATGGGAAGATCCTCTTTAATTTCAATTTCAGGTTCACCATTGGCCTGGTGATTTTGATCACCATCCTCTAATATCAATTGACAAAGACCTCTCTCATGAACGAGTTTGGTTGGCTTGATCTCTAAGTCATACTCTTGAACCTTTGAGATCCAGTTACGTCTTTTTGTGCCCATCTCCTGTTGAGTTAACACATTTTTGACTACTAGATCAATGAAATATACTGTTGTGTGGGAGTTCAAGATATAAAATCTGTTTTTTTTCATAGATCTAACAACCACATATGCATTCTTCCCAATCTGAGAATACCGAGACTCATTGTCCTTGAAATTGCTACTCATGAAAACAATTGGAGACTCGTTTTCTTAATTCAATTTCCATGTCAATATGGTAGATAAAGTGTGCTTTGATGCATAACAATAAAAGGATAAACTCCTTATCAAATTCAAGATGGACCAACACTGTTGCTTGGCTAATGGCTTCTTTTATTTTGACGAACATTATTTTACCTTCTTTAGTCCACTTGAAGGTAGACGTTTTCTTCATCATAGAAGATATATCTTTTGTCAGCTCAGATAATTTTGGCACAAACCTTCGTATGAAATTCACTTTACCAAAGGAGCGTACCCCAGTTTTTCTTGTTGGAAGAGATAGGTTTCTGATGGAATCAACTCGACTAGGGTCAATCCGAGTTCTTTCCTTGGAGACGATGTGGCCAAGAAACTTTCCCTCCATCACCATGAATATGGGATTTTTTCCATGAATATGGGATTTTTTAGGATTCAAGGAAATCTTATGATACTTGCATCTTTCAAACACTTCCACTAATTGTGAAAAATGGTCTCCCTGCTTCTTTGAGAAAGTGGTGAGGTTGTGAAGGTAGACGAAAATTACTTTGTTCTTTAAAACCCCAAACACCAAATCAATGGCTCTCTGAAATGTAGCACTATCGTTGATAAGGAAAAAGGGTGTCCTTTCATAGGAAAATGTACCCCATAGGGTAGTGAATGTTGTTTTGAACTGATCTTCCTCTACCACTACAATTTGATTGTATCTAGAAAAAACATCAAGTAATGAAAACATCTCCGAACCGGTGATTGTTTGAAATGTATGCTCCATGATTGGTAAGGGATAATTATCCTTGAGGGATGGTTGGTTTAAGTTCTTGAAATCTAAACAAATTTGGATTTCTCCATTCTTCTTATGCACAAGAACTATATTTGACACCCAAGTAGAATGATGAATTGGAAAAACGATCTTTGCATCCACCATCTTCTTAATCTCAAGCATAGATTGTATCTTGAATTCAGGATTATAGTGTCACTTCTTCTATTTGAAAGGCTTAGCATCAAGTTTCAAAGGAATTGTACGAGACAATTCTTTGGGTGTAAAGAACTTCAAAAAAACATCTCATATTGTTTAAACAAAGAGATAAAATTTTCACTTTCTTCTATAGTACAACACTAGCCTAAATTAACAAACCAAGGCTTGTCGTCAGTACCGATGTTCACTTGATAATGTTCAATAGAGGTCTTATCACCCGAGTTCCTCTAATCTTGAACGTATCTATCATGCCTGTCAAATATATTCTCTAAGAACACTAGGCCCTTGGGAATTTGATTGCCTTTCAATTAGATAATGCCTGAATTTGTGGCTTCAAAATATTTTGTTATTGATTCTCTAAAGGGAGAAGAGCCAACCTCAAAGAATAATCCTTTAAAATTATCTTTCATGCCAAGGATCTCTTCAATATGATCATCGTCATTGAAGACTTGCCAATTGTCACAATTGTTAGAGACAATTGGTCTGTATATGAGCTCAATAGAAAATGTATTCTGACAAAAATCAGAATGTGGCATGAAAAGAGCAGTTGATACTGCAAGGGCATCTTCTTTGCTATTGTCTATGTGAGGAATGCATTTGATGTCAAATGCTTCAAACCAGTCCATCGCATTCCACACCCTTTGTCTATAATGTTGAAGACGATCTTTCCTTACTAGAAATTGATCCTTGATCTGTTTCATGATCAACTTTGCATCACCTTCAACTCTGAGTACTTTGATATCCATATCCCTTTCATTCTTGAGACCTAGTAAAGGCACCTCATATTCCATCGTATTATTTGCACATTCAATTTGAAAGTGGTACACAAATGGATACAAATTAATTTCAAGAGAAATTATCACAAATCCTACTCCTAAACCTACTATTGAACAACTTCTATCAAATTGCATAGTCCACATCTTTGGATCTTCTGTTGACTTGTTTGCAGAACATACGACATCCTGCCTTTCTTTAGTTATTTCAGATAGCATAATATAAGTACCAGGACCTGTTTCTTGATATAATAGTTGTGCTTGAGGATCCTAGGATTTCACCATCGTAAATTGAGATTTAGCCTTAGGCTCCAACTTGAAACTACCTTTCTTCAATGGAATTGTTGGAATGACCAATCCAGTTGAATCTCTCCTTCAAGATCTTTATAGAAGCTTCTACTTGGAAACATCCCATAGCTTGTTGGAATTTGAGCTACTAGGATGGTCATCATTATCTTCTTCTCAAGATAAGCTGCCAACCTTACTTGAGCATCCTTCAATTTACCAACCAACGACACTGACTTAGATTCAAGCGAATAACACTTTTCATGTGTCTTAGTGCACAAGAGTCCTAATGCATTCATTACTTGTAAAGGCATGACGTTATCTGAGGCTCTGGAGTCTATGATGCAATTGCTCAATTTAAATCCTCCTATATACAAAGATATATAGAAGGGTTTAGGCTTTTCTTTTGCTGGCACAAATGATTCGAGCAATGTAGGCTGAATTACAACATCCTTCTTTACAAACTTGAGAATTCAAACCAGCTGTTCTGGATGGTCCTAAAGATATTCCAGCTGAGAAATTTTCACCTTTGTCTTCATCATGGAATCTACAATGTCAAAATTTTCTAAAGATGGGTCTTGAGAAACCGCTTTAGCATTCTCATGTGAAGGCTTAGGATTAGAAGTGGAAGCCACCTCTTTATCCTTCTCTTTTAATTTCCATCTATCTTCTTCTTCTTTCCATGCCTTAAAAAGCTGTGCATGTGTAAACACAGATGTGGAAAAATTCTCATGATTCACTGCAAGAGAATATTGATGGTATTCTTCTTCTTGATTAATGAGTTCACTATCAAAGTATCTTGTAGAAGATTCACCATTGAAATTGTTCATCTATGGTAAGACAACATTCGTGCAATCTCAGTGTATCCCATGATTTGATTCATTCTTAATTTTTTAGGACATGTGGAACTGGTATGTTTGTTGGTCTCATGAAAAGAACAAAATACTATAGATTTCTCAGCTTCAATTGTTTGTCTTGGTGGGGTTGCTGGAAGTCACGACCTGTAATTATTGAAAGGCTAAAAATTATCTCTTCGACTAGTACGGTTGTTGAGGTTGATATTGTGGTGGTGGTGGTGTGGGTAGTGCTGGTTGTCCTTGAGTAGGTGACTGCCTCTTGAGGATATTCACCTCATTAGCTACCTTCTTTAGCAGTGGATTTGTAGAACCTTGAACCAGAGGCCTAATAGCATCCATCTTCATCTTGTTGGAAGTAATCATGAATCATGTTTTCCTCAATCTTGATGACATTTTCTTGTGTAGTTTGTAATTCTATTTCATTAGCTGATCTCAAGAAAAAGGCTATCTCAAATGGAAGAGCATTTATAAAACTTCTCAACAAAATTTTTGGTGATGGATTGAGCATGTGAGAAAGATGTGTGATCAAAAGGTTAAACCTTGCCACAAATTCCCTCATAGGTTCAGTTAGCTCCATCTTTGAGTTTGAAAGTTGGGCAAACAACTGATGACTATCTTCAGCAGGCTTGAACCTTGCCAAAAATTTCTCGATCATGGTTTCCCAATTTGTAATAATTCCTGGCTCCAGATGATGAAACCAATCAATTTTTTTTGCCTCAAGAGTCTCTACTAAGAGACATACGACAATATCTTCATGTGGTACACGCAAGATGATGCAAGCTGATGTGAATGCAAAAATATGTTCATCCAAGTGTTGAGTCCCGTTGTCGTGAAATCGGGGAAAGTGTTTCCTTGAACTTTTAGGTAATTCATGATGTCCTTGCAAAGCTAACAGTCAAATATTGTTACCTGAAGGTAATCGGGGTGGACATATGTGATTATTGTTGTTTTCACTATTGCCATTATCATTTTTGTCACCCATTGCTTCTGACTGGATGATAGATTCTTCTTCAGGTTCTGTGATGGATGCTTCTCCAACTTTTGTTTCTTCAAAGGTTGGATTTGCAGCAACACCTCTCCTCCTCGTATAAATGTTGTAAGCCAGGATTGTCTATTCCAAGGAAGGAGGTGGTAAGACTAGTCTTTTGAATCCAAGGTCATCTTTTCGTTCTTCTTCATCCAGAGTAGTAGCCACATTTCTCCACTGAGAAGGTGTTTCCTTGTTCTTGAATACAAAACTCCTCTGGCTACTAATGACGTCCGTTTGCTCACCTTCAACTTGTATAAGATTTGGCTGGATGATAGGAGAAACAGGATCTAGTTGTTGAATAGGAGCAGTAGGACGTCAGATGGTCATTCCCATGCCATAAAGAGTAAGATTTCTTGAAGTTTTATGCCTTGTGCCCCAAGGTGGGCACTAGAAAACTATTGGAATTTCAATTCATACCTCTGGAATGTGGATTGGGAACAAACAACTATGCACAATTAGACTACTCTTCAAATTAGGAGGGTAAGCTCTCTCTTTGCTGATTATGCTTAAAAAAGAAATACTAAACTACTTCCAATCTTTTTATTCTCAACAATAGAGCACAAGGTTATTAAACTCTTTGCGTCGTAGCCGAGGTTTTCTCTGGTTTCATAACTTCAACTACATATTGGCCTAAACTAATGACGCTTCTAATTAATCAAGTAAATTTAGAGCCTGCGAATTAGAAGTAAGAAGGGAATGATTTGATTTAACATAAATACTTAAATAATTTCGCTTCCAGAACACACTTTAAGACTCATTGTACTTTCGAGATGTATGCTGAAATAAAAATTACTAAAGAAAAACATAAGAAAAACTGTTGAAATAGATTTGAGACAGTAGATCAGAGCAAGGTAGGCATGATATTTCCTTCCTCAATTTTATAATAAGAAAAAACTTCTGGGATGATTTTTTTTAGAAAATAGGCATACGATATGTGATCAACCAGATTACACTTGAAAAAATAGTGGACAAACATTGAATAAAAAAGTTAACAAACACTGAATAGAAAAGTTGTAGGCAAAGTAAGCCGAGAAAAAATGTTATCACAAAAATGATTAAAAAATAAATGGGCAAGGCTGCCCTTATTTATACATAAACAAGGAGTAGGGAACTCTAAAATCTCTTTGTGTTCACAACTAGTCCTGCCAACATGCAATATTTATTTCTAAAACTAAACAAAAGATAACTAATAACTATCTAACCACTAACATTAGTTAACTGATTTAACTAAAAGAAAAGTCCCAACATTACAATTGATATTCCCAAGGAATAGATAAGCATGAATGAGAACAAGTTAAAATCAGAAATGACATTGAGTTAACTACTGCCTTTAATTCTAACTTCAAGAAATATCATATGTTCCAATTGGTAGTTCACTTACTGGTATCTTGGGCAACCGTATCCTCCAAGAAGCTATTAACTTCCTCTTTAGTAGGAACACTAGTACTGTTCAAAACAATGTACTACCTCTCCAACATCTTTTCACCATCTTCAATCACACTTAGGAATTCTTTCCTCTTTTAAACTTCTTTATCAATTTTTTTTGACATTGTGGCGATATGATTCATCTTGTAGGTAGCAAGATCACCATTAAAGTTGTCATAGACTAGGTTCTGAAATTCTGTCTATACTTTACCAAGATCTAAGTCCCATCATCATGAAGACATTGGAACAAGATCTAGGATACAAATGTGCTTATGAAATTGACAACACTGGCAACCTTTTGTCTATATTTTTCCACTCTTACAGATGTTATTTCATATATTTCTAATTGACTCAGCTAATGTTGATTTGTAGGTGACTCTAGAATATGTGGAAGCAAAGCAGTGACGTGTGAAGTATCATGAAGTAGATTGGAAATGTACTATTGCAGCTTTTGGTTCTTAGCCTTGAAGGTTTCCTTGGATTCTCCATCCTTAAGCACTCTCTCCTTTAGGTTAACTGACACAAACTCAAAGAGATTCACATTTTCACACTAGGTGCTTCTACCAAGATTGGCTTTGACCAATGTGAAGTCATCAATCTCAATCTCATTGGAATTCTTATCTTTCGACGGTGTAGGAATCTCAATGACAACCTCATTATCAACATTCTTCTCCATGTGAACCTAATTCTTGAGTTTCTTCTCTATTGTGTCTTGGTAGACATTATTGTAGACACCCAAAAATATCCTCTTACGATACTTTGTCATGACATTGCATCACTTAGACATCTTATAGCATGTTTTTCCTTAGGTACCCATGTCATCATCTAATTAGTTAAATAAATCTTATTTATTTGACTAATTTTATTCATAATCCCTCCATTCTTTTAATGTTAATTAAATAATTAATTAAATCATTTTCATTCATAATCCCCCCTGTTCTTCTAATGTTCATTAAATAATTTATATTATTTAATTAATGAAGTCATAAATCCAATATTAATTAAATAAATCAAATATTTATTTAATTAATAAAATCTTAAAATATCTTCTTGCTTTCTTTCTAAAATTAGAACTCATGTGTATCTAATTAATTTATTTAATTAGATAATTCATCACTTATCCTTTTTGTCCTTTTTAGGATTTATTTCCTTTAAAATAAAAAATCAATATCTTTCTATTTTCTTACAATCTTATCCCATCTTGTTGTATTTCCTCTTTTGTCAAAAATCAAATCTTCTTCTCTATCCACATTGAAACTCTATAAATACGACCTCTCACAAGCCATTTGGGGATCAAATTCTTCTAGTACCATTACTCTGTCAAATTCATTCAACAACTTTTCATCATCATCCATCCTTCTTTCATCATCCCTATCCTATCGTTATGTTGAAATAGTGAGCAACCAACATTCCATCAATAGTCAAATCCTTCAAAGCTTGCATTCTTATGCGAGATTGAGAAGAACAATAGAGTGAATCCCTGATAACATGCATGTTTGTTTAGATTAGTTATTTGTCTTGCATGTGTGTGTGTTTTACAGGTAACTACATTGAGGATGGTAAAAATTTGAATCTTAATCTAACAAGATCTTAAATTTAAGATTTTTCCTTATCTACATTGGTGAACTCGACTTTTAGAATGAATTTCTCGTTAGAACAATTTTCTACATGTTTTTTGGCAAAATTTTGAAGATTTTGATTTAGTTGCAGCCAATTTTTCAATAATTGCACAAGTTTTACCATATTTCAAACCGGTATCGATTTCACCATATTTGAGATTGTTTTGCATGCATGCATACATTTCCTTTTGAAACATTAATGAATCACTCGAGATTGTTCTTTGCAAAATCTATCTTTCCTCAGTGATACCACCACCATCGTTTCTTCTAGCTCCATGGTCTATTGTCACTGGATTATAACTTGGTGCTACCTCGTCCATTGTTGACTGTTGCTGTGGTTTTCAAGCTTCTTTGCGGGTTAATTATTTTGATTATTGTAGGTTTAATTATTTTGTTTGTGCCTGCTTGAAACTCCAGGCTTGGCTTTGTGGTAAGGTCAACACCTAAGGTCGCCATCCCCGGTGCTCAACCACCACCGTATATCTCCCATCAAACCATTATTTTCCTATCGCAGTCAAGATCAAATCCATCGCCTTCACTTGGTTTAGTCTCCTCCCGCCTATCTGAGACTTGGTTGCCACCATCGTGACCCCACTCTTCCATCTTTAAACGACCCTAAGTTCTGCCTCTGTCAAAATCCTACACCACCATCTGAGCTTCATTATGATGGCATGAAGGTCCCCTTTGAGATTGCTGTCCAACATCTCCAATTTTCTTTTCATACAGTAGAGGTAATCATATCCTGCAAATCACAATCAATCCTTTTTGAGCACATCCCACAATCATTGTTCTCCATGAGATGACAACTCTTTTAGGCATTCTGCCAACATTCACGAGCTTTGTCTATGCTTCTGATTCTGCACACATGTCTACCATGGTGGCTGGAACTCATTTACTTGGTTGTGGATTAAAGAATTTGAGGTGGTTCTGCGAAGCCCTTATTTTCCTCATCACTACTTTCCGCCTTCTTCATCTCAGTCACCCATTAAACTCAGACCTTGATCTCACTGACCTCTTGCATAATCTTGAACCCTGCAACCTCCCTCACTATCGCGCCGGACCCATCTCTCCAAGCTAGGAATTAATCAACAGTTTGAGTGGGAGCCTACGATGAGATCCTCCATGGCAGAGCCCAAGTAGGAAAACAATATGTACGAAGGGAAGAAAAACAACAACCATTTCTGCTTGTCTCCATTTAATTTCATTGAGTCAATTCTCCCTTTCTTTGTTAACTAATTTAGATATAGATTTTAGGTTTAAATCCAGTTTTTTCCATCTTAGTTTAAATTTAGTTTTTTTTTAATTTACTTTAGATTTTAAAATTAATTTAGATATAGTTGTAAATTTAGATTTAAGATTTTTTATTTCAATTTTAAATTTAGCTTTTTCTAATTTAATTTAGATCTAAATTAGATTGTAGATTTAATTTATTTAGATTTAATTTTTCATTTTAGATTTAAAATTAATTTAGATTTATTTTTTAATTTGATTTTAGATTTAGCTTTTAGACTTAACTTTAGATTTAGCTTTTAATCTTTAATTTAATTTTTCATTTAGATTTCAAATTAATTTTAGATTCTAATTTGTAATTTAGTTTAGATTTTTAATTTCTAATTTAATTTAGATTTTTAACTTTTTAATTTAGTTTAGATTCTAATTTGTAATTTAGTTTAAATTTTTTAACATATTGTATGTTTTTGACTTAATCCTACTTTGGCTTGCAAGTTTGTGTTTCTTCTTGTCTTTGTCACTTTCAGGGGTATTTAAGGAGTTGGAAAAGCATTTGGATCAATCACAACCTCAAATTGGAAAGCGAATAATTAGGTGCAAATATTCCATCTTTCATCTCTTAATCATTGCTTGTCAACACACTTCGATTTGGTGCTTAAAATGAACAACTTGTTTGATCACACATGGATTTTGGGATTAAAAAGAACATCTTGTTTGCTGTCACATCATTGAAATTGGGTTAAAATGAACAAGTGTCTTTCATCACATATTTTGGATTTGGGATTTAAAAATAACAAGTGTTTGAACTGTTTTCCACACATTTTAATTTTTTAAGGGTCAATTAACAACTGCGAGTGTGAATCAAATGTGTGTGTGAAAAATAACACCTCACTTGATTTGCTTTTGTCAAACCCTTCATAGGAGGCCTATTAGGGGATTTCATCACCCCTAGGGGCAACCTCAATCAAAGTGTGAATTGAAAGACATGCTTGTTTGAGAGTTAAAATCTTGTCACTCTTGGCTAAGCCCCAAAGAACTTTATACCTTTGGGAAGTGAAGGTGAAGGGTGGGTTATCCCTTTCTCCCAGCTATGTGGCAGGATTTTTCTTTCAAATCATCCGTAGCCAACCTTGTGCATCCTAGCTTGAAACCTAATTGGCCATACCCATTTGACTAACATTAGGTTTGTTGTTGTGTATTTGAGTGTTTGTTTAATCATAACATTTAATATTGAAAGAAAAAATTATCATTGTGTTTGGTTTGTGTGTTCATGCATTTACATCCGAGATCTTGTGTTTGATATTGCCCAAGTCAAATTTTCTAATAAACATTTTCCACATCATCCAAACCATCCAATCTTGTCATTCCACATCATATCTTAATCATCACCATCTCCTTAATCCAATCAACATAATTTTACACCATGCCAACATAAGAAGACCTAGTACCTTAATTCCAAGACCTCATCCAATCACTTTATCAAGCACCACAACCCTTAGACCAATGAATTATACACAGGCTCCAAGGCCTCATCCAACAATCTCAACTTCAAAAAAACCAATCACTTCAAATACAACATCTCATAGCGCAAGCACAACATCAAGTGCAATCACCACATGAACACATTCAACCTTAATCCTATGTGTCACTTGAGAAGCTTGTGTTGGCTTTACCAAATTTTGATAAGGTATTTCAAGTAGACTATGATGCAAGTGGAAATGCAATTGGAGAAATGTTAAGTCAAGAAGGAAGACTAGTAGCCTATTTCAGAGAGAAGTTGAATGATGCAAGGAGAAGGTATTCAGTATATGATCAAGAGTTCTATGCCATAGTTAAAGCTTTGAAAAAGTGGAGACATTACTTGTTATCTAAGGAGTTTTTGTTGTATACAAATCATCAAGCTTTACAATATTTGAACAATCAAGGTAAGTTGAATAAAAAACACATGAGATGGGTAGAGTTCTTATAGAGTTACACTTTTGTCTTGAAACATAGGAGTGGAAAGTCAAATAAAGTTGCCGACACTTTGAGTAGAAGAAGGAATTTACTGGTATAGATGAGAGTGGAGGTATTAGGATTTGATGAATTGAGGAACTTCTATAAGGAAGATGCAGACTTTGTAGAACCTTGGAAAGCATGTAAAGAACCAATTTTTGAGGATAAAAATCAGTGGTTGGATTATTTCATTCAAGAGGACGTGTTGTTCAGGGGGAATTAGTTGTGTGTACCTCGAAGTTCAATGAGGGATAACTCGGTGAAAGAGAAACATAGTGGAGGTTTGGCAGAACATTTTAGGATTGACAAGACAATAGCATTGGTGAGTGAGAACTACTTTTGGCCACATATTCATAAGGATGTAAAGAGATTTGTGCAGAGTTGCCAAGTTTGTCAAATTGCAAAAGGGAGTAGTCAGAATGTTGGGTTGTATAAACCTTTGACCGTACCAAGAAGACCTTGGGAGGATATCAATATGGATTTCATACTTGGTTTTCCTAAGACACAGAGAGGTAATGATTCAGTATTTGTGGTAGTGGATATATTTTCTAAGATGGAACATTTCATACCTTGTAAGAAGACAACAAATGCAGTACATGTAGCAGTTTTTTTCTTCAGAGAAGTGGTTAGATTGCATGGATTACCTAGGAGTATTGTTTCAGACAGAGATATGAAGTTTGTTGGCTATTTTTGGAGGACACTTTGGAAGAAGTTGAAAACAAATTTGAAGTTCAGTTCTATTTTTCACTTGTAGATAGATGGATAGAAAAAGGTAGTAAACCAGAGTTTGGGAAATTTGCTGAGATGTTTGGTGGCAAAGAAGACTAGATGTTGGGATCTAGCCTTGGCACAAGCAAAGTTTGCCTATAATAATCTAGTGAACAGGGGTACTAGAAATACCCCTTTTGATATTGTTACAGGAGTTCATCCTAGAGGTATATCAAAGTTGAGAGACATCATTAGGGAAGATAAAAGGAGTGCAAAAGTAGTAGAATTTGTAGAACATATGAAGACAGTGCATACTCAAGTGAAACAACATTTGGAGAACATGAACCATAAGTATAAGGAGAAAGCAGATGAAAAGAGGAGGCATAAGGAATTTGAAGTTGGAGATGAAGTGATGGTGTACTTGAGGAAAGAAATATTTCTAGTTGGAACATATAGTAAATTGAAGATGAGGAAGTTTGGACCCTGTAGAATTTTGAAGAAGTTTGATTCAAGGAATGCTTATGAAGTGAAGTTACTAGATGACATGGGTATATCACCTATATTCAACATTGCAGACCTACATCAGTAGGTTATGAAGCAGAATTCAGTGAGAACAATAAGATGAAGTTGGAAGAACAACTTCCTAAACAACAAGCATATGAGATAGATGAAGTTTTGGATGTCAGAGATGGGAGAAAGACTTGTGGAAGATAGTACGAAGAATATCTTGTGAAGTGGAAAGGTAGACCAGTGGAGGATTCTTCTTGGATTTCTCAAGCTGAGGTAGACTGTATTGGTTTTCCCTTGGCCCCAAAAAAGTGAGAGGCTCACTTTTTATTAACCCCGGATGTCTGATGCAGGATCATCTTTGGTTCTTGGCAATCTTGCATCAACCAAAAATATTTCCTTTTAGTTTTTGTCCTTACCTTGTTCCTATTCCTGTTCAAGTTGGGAGATCTGATGTTTCTTCATATTTTCTCACCAAATCTTGCATACCTAGGATTTCATTGTGGACGTTCTCAATTTCCTTATTCCAAGTTTTTAGTTCATTTGGATCTTTTTCTGACAAGTTATTGCTTTCGGATTAAGTGACAGTTTTTGGTTCTGGCCCCAAAATAATTTCAAACCCTAACAACTAGTTGGATTGATCGCAGACCTTTCCTGTGACTTGCGGATCCTCACAGTGTGTTTAGATTTGTTCCATGGAGTGTCCCCAACCTTACACTCAGGTCCACACTTCATCATACACATCTACCATGGATGAAACTTGGATTTGAGGCTGACGTGTTCTTGCACACATTACACATTTATTTTCGGAGATTGTAGTGATCTTTGGTCGATACAGATGTTCCTAGACTCATAGATATGATATAAAGCTAGTATTGAATCATTAGAAGACACATATATTATGATTAAGAAGGATATGTTGTATATTAGGTTCAATTTGTAGGATTTCACTTGCATGTATGAGCACTGTATTTTGAGCATATGGTGATCAGGCTTGTACGCTGAATCTGTAAGCCTGAATGTGGCCGACTATATGTAATCAATATTTTAGATGATGAGAATGTTTGCACTTGAATTTTCCTCCATAAATTGTGTTGCTTTTTTTGTGTTACTCTTGTTGCGTGGTTCAGACTATTCTCTTTGATGACCCTCCTTACCGTAACTACACCAGATATTTTTTGGAAATATTTGTAAAAATAAAAAATATAGTAGACCACTTTGAGGGGGTGACCTCCAATAATCATATAATAACATATGAATTCAATATTTTATAATATGAGAGATAGCTTTCTTCCTTATCTATAGGCTAAACTATGTAGGGACATACCCCTTCATTCTAATTAAGGGGTATTAGTGTATTAACTAATATTCATTTTAGGGTTAAGCATGCCACAAGTGCTTATCCTTAAGAATATATAATTTATATACTTAGGAATATATCATATTACGATTATAATGTTCCCTTCGTCTTTAGAAAAATATTTCCTTCAATTCTTAACAACTCAAATCTTTTGTATGAATCGTTCATCATTCCATGCTATATCTTCAACTAAAATTTTCTTCCACTTGATTTGGAAATTTGGGGTGGCTCTATTTTTCAATCCGATTTTGAAAATTCCATAATTTTTTTGTGTATGTTTTGTATGAATACCTTTTCCATAATATTAAGTGAAAATAGATGAGAGAGTCCACAAAAATATGTATTCTTAATTAGTTTATCCACAACAAGCTAGATTGCATCAATATTATTTATCTTAGGCAACCCCATAATGAAGTCCATCAATATTTTTTCCTAATGTTGTATTGGAATGCCTAATATTTGTAAGAGGCCTAGAGTCTCTAGTATTTTTATTTTATTTTGTTCACAAATAAAACATTCTACCACAAATTGTTGGATATTCACTTTAATACCTTCCCAAAAGAATTTTTCCTTTATAGGATGATAGGTATGAAAAAATATTCTATAATATATTGTTAGACCCAAAAATACTCTCTTCTTAGGGTTCATCTTAACATCTTGAAGGGAAACCAGATGTCTCGAGTATTCTACTTGTTTCACCCTAAAGACACATTTTGATTGTTTTGCATAGATTTTATTTTCTTCCAATTCATTAACAATAGGAGTTTGAAACTTATCTTTATGAGTGATTTTGTTTAGTTTCTTGTAATGTGAGTACATTTTCTATGGATCATCTTTTTTTTTTAAAGAATAAGCATAGGGACTAAATAGGATTTTTATGGGATGAAAAATTATTCTTGATATTAATTCAATGTCTCCAATCAGAGGTACATAGTTGGATTCTTGAAGTACTTGTTGAAGGTGTTGAGTACTATCTCGAATTTTTTTTGAGGTATCATATATTTTTCTTCTATAAAATGTAATTGTGCCCCTATATTATAAGAAGCTTTCTTGAGTAATTTCTCCATCCTATGGGAGCTAATGATTTCACTTGGTGGTGATTTTATTCCAAAAAGTTCATAATTTTTCCCATGTATCCTAAAAGCCATAGATAGTCTTGAAAATTGAAAGATATTGTTCCTAATTGTTTAAGCCATTGCACACCTAAAACTACATTCACTCCCCTAATAGGGATATCAAAAATTTATTAATCTAGTCGATAATTTCCCATTGGGAGTTTTATATGATGGAATTTACCACCACAAGGTAATTGTTTCCCATCAACTATCATGACTTGAAAATTAGAGATAGGATAAAAAAAATGAGTTCATTAACTTATCTTCTATTGATAAAGTTATGTGTATTACTAGTATCCGCTAACTCTTTCACACTTTTTATTTTTTATATTACCAATTAATTTGAATGTTTGTGGTGCATTTGTTTCATTTAATTGGAATCTCATTCTGAAGTTTTATGTTTGGTTATTTTGTAGGTACTTCTCCCTTTTCTTCAACCTCATTATTTTTCTTACTAGAACACTTATGACTCCTTGAGAATTTTCTATCACAATTCCAATATGGGTCTTTTTCGCTTTTCTCTATCTCGTGTTGAGGAGGGAGATTACTAATTTCTCCTAGATTAGTTTTTTTTTCCATGCTTTCATTAGTAGAATTAGTCACATTTTTATCAGTTACTCATGATTTCAATTATAGTGGTGTTTTGTTTATCAATATGCAATGCTTATTGCGTATCTTTCCTAATTGTACAAGGTTGTAGCAAATGAACATCATGTTGAATTTGGTCCTTAATTTCATCGGTGTACAATTGTAGCCTTTAATAAGGTGTCACCTCAGGAGCTCTAAATGCTCATACCAAATTCTTACCATTATAATCAAATAAAGATCTTAATTATTTTAAATTTTTTAGTTGGGTAAAATAGCTTTCAATGCATGGTTGATCATAAAAGGTTACTAATTCTTTATTAAATTATTTTCAATTGAATAATTGTCCTTGTCTATCACTCATATTCCATTGGTACCATTGGTGAAGTCCTAATTCTAAATACAGTAATTTAACTATGTCAACCATGTTATTATTTGGTATATTGTGAAGTTCAAATTGTTGTTCTATGAGGCTTATCCATGAAATTGTATTTCTGCCATCAAATATATGAATTTTTATTTTTGGTAGATATAATTGTTGATATCGAAAAGGTTCTCCCATCCCTTATTTGGTTTACAGTTGTACCCACCTTGGTGGTTTTTTTGGGACTTTAATTTTGATCAAAAAAAATTCCTTATAAACCTATCTAAACCCTCATTTAATGATTTTACAAATGGGTCAAAAAAATTATCTTTAATGAAATGAATCACTTTTTCATGTCCTTGTGGAATTATTTCATCTATTTTAGGTGGTGAAAAATAAAATGGGTCTTTAGATTTTGTATGTGTGAAAGGTCCTCTAATCCTAAAGGTTTTAATTATATATTTATTTTAAGATGTATTAAGGTAAGAAAGTATTTGGTGTGAAAGAGAATTTGATGTTTCAATTTGACCAAACTTAGACCACTAGATTAAGGAATATATTTTATGTCTAAAAATAAATTTCAAAGAACTAATCCTACCTAATATTTTTTAATCTTTCCAAAAATATATTTTTTCTTACAAAAATTTCAAAAATTGCAATCTATAGAGCAAATTAATGAAAATTTTGACTAAATTTTGACCATTAAATTAAAGGATTTATTTTATTTCCAATGTTAAATTACAAATAACTAATCCTACCTATTTTTTTATAATATTTTCAAAAATATACACTTTTAAGAAAATTCCTAAAATTTTGGCCTATAGAGAAAATTAATGAAACAAAATAAAATTTTAATAAAGTTTAGAAAACTTCCATTCAAAGTCTATTTTTTTTTGAGATCTTATTTAATAGATAACTCAAAACCCCAAAAATATTAGATCCAAATTCGCACTGGTTTGGAAGTTATGGTGGAAACAATTTTTTTGGCCCAAATCATAGCTCTGATACCACTTGTTAAGATATTTCTTGGAAATATTTGTAAAAATAAAAACATTGTATATTACTTTGAGGGGGTGACCTCCAATAATTAGATAATAACATATGAATTCAATATTGTATGATATGATGATATGGGAGAGATTTCTCTTTCTTATTTATAGGTTTAACTATGTAGGGACATACCCCTTCATCCTAATTGTAAATCCCTAAACCTGCAAAAGCACAAGAAACAACAAACAATTAAGGTGTTAGATCAAATGCAAACAAGCATGGGAGATTCACCATGAAATCCATCTATTTAAAACTTAAACTAGGAAATGAAGAACACACTATAACAAAAACATGTAAATCCTAATTAAGAAAATAAACTTATGATCCCATGGGGGAATTGGTGCCAATTGAATGTTGAAATTGTCACTTTCCCAATTCCTAAGTTGCAAATGTGAAGATTATAGATTGATCAAATATCTCCAAAGAGATTTGAGCATAACCTTGCTACAAATTGTAAGAATGATGAATGGTTGAGTGAAAATGGGCAAAATTAGCTCTTAATGTGAAGAGAGTAACTTTGTCTGAAATTGTGGATGAATAATGAGGAGAGAAGCCTTCAATTTATAGATTTCAATTTGGAAGAGAAAGCAAGATTTGAGCAATGTGAGACTAACTTTCAATCCAACGGTTGAATGTCATTTGTCACCATGTGAATGGTTGATGGTTGTGCACATTTTGGCCAAAGTGCCAATAAATGCAATTAGTTTGAATTTGAATTTGTGAAATGACTTGTTGAAGGGGGAAGGGAAATGAAGTTAATGTCACTTGGCTCAAGGCAAAGGACTTGTAAGAGGCTTTAAATGCCTTGTTGGAAGGACCAAGTTCACTTGGCCTTTTTGAATTCAAATGAAGGAATATTCCCTTTTGATGCCATGTGAGGAAAAATAGAGGATTAAATAAATCAAAGTAATTGATTTATTGTGCAAGTTACATTCTCTAGAGGATTTTAGTGAGAGAGATTAACTTAATCAAGGTTTTGATTAATTTAATAAAGAATTAGATGATTTGACAATTTTGACTTTAATAGATGAATTAATTTAAGTCAAAATTGAGAGGAGATGATTAATTAAATAAATGATTTTGATTTATTTAACTAAAGGGTTATATGTTAGATTAAATCAAATAAGTTTAATTTAATTTAATTTAATATAAGAACTTTAGAGAATTTAATTAAATAAAATGATTTATTTAATTTAATTTAATATAAGAACTTTAGAGAATTTAATTAAATAAAATGATTTATTTAATTAAACAAAAATATAAGGTTAATTAAATTAAATTGATTAATTTAATCAAAGGAGGTGACAGATCTAATCAAATGAATAGTGATTCGTTAGATTAAGAGACAAAATATGATGAAATGCTGAGAGTATGATTCAGGAAGAAATGTTGTTAGTAATCGGGATCAATTGTGCCAAAACAAAATTGTACATTTTCCATGTCTACATTTTGCTCCTCTTTGAAGCAATGTACTTGTTGCATTGATTCAAAGAATAAAAATTGCTGTGATCAAAGTTCAAAAGTTTCTTGATTTTTTCAAATGCCCCATTGCTGCCCCAATGGAAGGATATTGCTAGTATAATGCCCCCTCGAGAGATCAGACAATTTTTTTTAATTTTTTGGATGATCTCACGAAAAAAAAGATGACAAGCTGCCTGACAGGCCAGAAATGCCTCAGAATACCAAAAAAAAAGCATTGAAATGCCAGAAAGGATGCAAAATGGTCCTCAGTTGGACAAAAATAGGATTGAGGGCCCAAAACCTTAGTTAGACGATCAAATTAGGTTAAAAAACTTTAATTTTCAGGCTTAAATAGACCTCGAGGGGTCACTTTCAATGCATTTGTAACCTCAACCTTTGGAAAATTTCACTCTTTGAGCTTTGAGTCTTGATCGAAATGGCGTGACGACAGCTTCCCAGGCACGTGTCGGAGAGAGTACAAGTGCACCGCCGGCCAGTTGGTGCAAGACCCATGGTATGTACCCTTATCCAATTTTTAATTTTTTTGTTAATTGTGCATTAAATAGGGTTAACGTGTCACGTAAGTTGTGCAGTGCCATATAGCACTGCTGAAAATGTATTATCGGCGCCAGACGTTCCTGTATTGGATTGCATATGCAAAGTGCACCACATGTCTTAGTTTGGACATTAGGGTTATGCCTATCAAAGTCCATCGCATGTGCATATTCTACTGCGTGACGTAGTTAGGAAACTAGGGTTTGCTGAAAAGTGGACCGCATACACGAATAACACCGTGCGGGCCATTTTGAAACTATGCGAAAAGCAAACTTCACTACGGCGGTGTAGTTTGGACCTTTCCAAACTACGCTGCACCCGCAAACAACGCCACATTTGCTATTTTGGGTGCAAAAATTAGTGTGAGATGTAAAATTTTTTTTTTTTCCCTAATGCGATGGCTTCCCTTATGCAGGAGGAGCTTGATGTACTTTACTCACAGGAGCACAGATGGCCAGTGCTTAGAAAATTGTAAGGTATGCACGAGTTGGTTCAGGAGCACCTTGGTGCCCTTGGTCTTTGGTATGTTGCATACGTCCCTCCTATTCGGGCACACTTAGGCATGATGATGGCCTTGGCTGAGCGATGGCATAGCGAGACCTCATCCTTCCATCTTCCTATCGACGAGGCTACTATTATCCTCGAGGATGTATGGCGCATCCTCTGATTACCTATTCATGGAAACAAAGTTATCTATGATCTGGATGCCGACAGAGATGCTTGCTATGGGGTTATGGAGCTTGATGAGATTGAGTTTTCTGATGGGTAGATCGATTTAGAGAGATACCATGGCAGTGTGCTCATTTATAGATTGATTATTGTTGCTATCTCGGGCCTTGTGGTACCTAATCGGTGGGGCCGATACTTTAGTCCAGGATGTGAACTGGCATGGGATCAGATGGTTCACCACAGGGTGTGCTTTGCTTGGGGACTGGTATTACTGGCATCCCTCTATAGGGATCTTCATGAGTTTGCCTACCTAGACAATAGGTCACTCAAGGCCGAAGTTACATTACTACATATCTGGGCATGGGAGAGGATCCCAGTGCTTCGCCTAGATGTTACACTAGTTATCCTTGAGACAGATGATCCTGTCATTTGGCGGTACGGTGGGGCAGAGATTCACTTCACTCATATTGGCACAGGTGGTCTGGCATATTGGTGGTGAGTTCTCAATGAGATGAGAGAGTTCGTTTGGAGGCCCTGGATAGGAATTGGCCCATGGTACGATGATGTAGATCAACTATTTTATGCCAGACATGACAGGTGGATGCAGGGTTGAGAGCACACCATGGTTGAGAGGTATCTTCTTGATAGGGTTGCTCGACAGTTCAGAGAGGTACAAGATAGGCTTAATGACTAGTATGTGGCCATCTTTTCCCGTACGACTAGAGAGACAACATGGGGCTAGCCCATTGCATCGGCAGAGGTAGTATCTTCCTTTAGACAGATAGTAGCCTGACCGTGGCCATATGATCAAGGGCTGGCATATGCAATAGTCACTCTAGCCTATAGAGCATGGTTTATGCCTCCACTTAGATTGACAGTTCTGGGCGCAGCTATTCCATGATGCAGACCCAGGGGTTGGACAACTGGCAGAGGACGGGGTAGAGGAGGAGGTGGACTACCTCCCCAACAGACACCTCTAAGAGACTAGGCACAACATCATCCAACAACACAGGATGGCCAGCCTCAGGTAGGCCCACAATAGAGCCATTAGGGCAGCCAACAGCACAACCGGACCACCGAGATACGCTGATCCAACAGTTGCAGGGTCAGGTACAGGTTTTGATAGCAGAGCGAGATGAGGCATGACAAAAGGTTTCCATAGTTATAGCTAAGAGGGACCAGGTACGATCCGAGAGGGATTAGGAGATTGGTTGGTGATGACAGCTAGAGAGCACAACCTCCTCATTGTAGGGCCGATCAGTTGATTTTTGAGCATACAAAGAGGTTGTTAGGGAGGCCGAGTACTATCGACAACATTACAGGCAGGTGGTGCCACCAGCAGGCAAAGTGCCAGACTTCTCCCAATAGATAGGGGTACGATTTCTAGAGGATCATGGTGATAGGCAGGTAGGAGAGGGTGAGGGGCACAACCAACAGGGTTAGCCTTTGATCACATATAGTTTATTCCATTTTTGATTCATGGGCTGCACTATTTGCCTTTATTGTACCATGTATTCGATGTACACTTGATTCGGTTTGTATCATAACAGTATATATATGAGATGATTCACCTTTTATTGATGCATTCTAATTTGATGTGATGCTATGATATTTTCCTATTTCTTATGTTAATGTGATGTGATGTATGTTTGTAATGGATGTATTTCTTTTTATATATTTTTCATGCTTTTTAATGATGATCCTATGAATGTAATGTATGGTAATGATGGTGTTAATGGATGCAAATGGTAATGGATGTTAGTCATTATTTATGATGTAATGCTTTCTTAAGATACTTAGAATAACAAATTTATATTATTCCTCATAACTTAAGATAATGATATGATGTAATATGCTAATGATCATGTAGATGCAAAGTGTATGCATTGGCGACGTTTCGATTACTGTTATGATACCATGTTAGTATGAAAAGAAGATAGAAGAACTATAATCAATGAGTTAGTTAGGATGATGGTGTTTTGCATTGCTAGGAGTTGGGATTTTCAAAGGGTCAATTACGTTATGTTTGATAACACACATAGGTATGATGCATCAAGGTATAAAGGACCAGGATGGTGTTGTACCTAGTGTGATGGACTTTGATTTTGACAAATAGATAGGATTATTCTTGTTCACACTTAGCATACGTACTTCATTCATTATATAGTTCAGACATTCTAAACATCTCGGGCCAAAACAAAAGAAAGAAAGCTTTCCTATATGGTCAACAAGGTATCTAAAACATCATCCCCACTTACTAAACAAAGCACATATGACTAAGTTATTTTACAAGTGTATCCCACAAGCATAGTAAATAAAAGAGACAACAATCCTTGCCCCATTCCTTTCTCTTTAAACCTATTTTGTTTAGGCATCATCGAGATGTCCTTAGAATGAGCACAAAATAAGATAAGTCCATAAAAGACTAAATAAAGAAAACCAAACAAGCTAATGTTCTTCATACCACTAGCCAAGACTAACTACTATGGGGTACCTGATGCTTATGTCCATCATAGGAAAGCTTCTTCCTAGGACATGTTGTGATCAGGGTTTTGATGGGACTGATTTGGATGATAAGCTATTGATACTTCGAGCTGACCAACTTGCTTGCTTACTAACTTAGACTTTCGAGACTTTGACGATTAGGGCGTTCACTTTTGAACCTGCTAGACTTGATTTTGACTGACTCACCAAAGGGTGAGGGTGATGATTGATTTTATTAGGAATGATGACTATCGTGGGTGAAAGCGAGATGAGATGGATGCCCCATTTTGGATTTTTCAGATATTTTGAGGCTATTTTTTGGTATTTTCAAGATTTATGACAAAGATACTAACTTAAAGACCTATCCTAGGGGTCTCGGGAGCTGATCCATAGATTAGCCTTGCCTACGTTGTACATGCAGAGACCACGTAGTTTGACTAACAAAAAAATTGACTCGAAGATGAGATAGATGGATGGGCAAACGAATTGCCAATGCTACAAACACTTAAAGGACTGACCTAAATACAAACTAGATAGGCAAACGGATTGCCAATGTGACAAACGCCTAAAGGATTGACCTAAATGTCTCAGGGGATGATCAAAGATCAAACTTTCCTACTTTCAAGCTCAAAGATGACGTAGTTCAGACTAGGTGAAAAACTGACAAGACTCGATAATAAATTTTTTGAAGATTTTATGATATTTTGACATGTTTTTGGATTTTGGATGAATTGTTTTGAATGTTTTTGGTTTTTTCTGATGAATTTGGGAAGAGCACAAAAGATATACACAAATACGATCGAATGCCAGTTTCAAGGACATGCCACTAGTGTGGTGCGATAGACTACTTTAGTGAAGGCAGGACAAAATGACCTTAGAAATATGCCGAGTAGTACTATGGTGGAATATGATATGGGCATCAGCTCAGGCTATGGTATGGATGCCAACGGATGGGTGGATGGATGATTAATGAAATATGATGGAATGGAAAAGTGAGTCATGCAGATCTTGGCATATGGGGAGTGTTTTATTTACACTTGGCACCTATTTTCCAGGTTTTCACCAAGGTACTTGTCCAAAGCACCATCGAAGTAGTTTTCGTTAGAGGACGATTTTTTTCTTTACTGTTTTCAATCCTTTTTTTGATTTTTTTTGGATTTTTGTATTTTTTGATTATTGTTGTTGTCACCAAGACACCTGTTTACTAGGTTTTTCATCAAGGTAACCTTTTTTTTAGGACTTTTTTTGATTGTTTTTATATTTTTTCTGGTTCTATACCTTGCAAGTTCTTAGGCATAATTTTTTTGGAGGTGAGATTTGTTCAGAGGCTCCTGTAGAGGCTTGGATTCTGGTGTTGCTAATTGATATGCTCTTGATTTATAGCTGGCTATGATGACGAAAGGTCCCAGCCAGTTGGGCTCAAATTTTCCTTTGCTCTTTGGATTTGGCACATTCTTTTGGTTTTCTTTCATCACAAGTTCACCAAATTGGAAGGTGCATTACCTAATCTTCTTGTTTTAGCTTCTTTTCAAGCAATTCTGGTAGACTTGTAAGTGATTTAGGGCATCCATGCACCGTTCATCTAGTAATTCAAGCTCATTTAGTCTTGTAACCCTGTATTCCTCATCTGTGATGAGATTTTGCAATGATATCCTTAGTGACATGAGCTCGATCTCGATAGGGAGGATGGTTTATGATCCGTAGACCAGGGAGAATGGGGTGGTGCCTGTTGGCATGTAGATGTTGGTGTGGTAGGCCCATAAGACAAGATTTAACTATAGATGCTAGTCACGACCAGAGTCATTGACTATTTTCTTAAGGATATTTTAGAATGGTTTTTTTGGTGGCTTCTGCTTGGCCATTGCCTTGTGGGTACAATGGGGTGGAAAAACGGTGTTGGATTTTGATTTTTTCACACAAGTCACAAACATCCTGATTCTTGAAAGGTGTCCCATTATTATAGATAATGGATTGGGGAACACTTTATTGAAAAATGAGGTAGTTCAGGATGAACTGGGATATTTGCTTCCTAGTGATGCAGGTCATGGGAATTGCTTTGACCCATTTTGTGAAATATTCAGTGGCGGTGATAATGAACTTGTGGCCATTAGAGGAGGTGGGTGAAATTTTACCTATGAGATCGAGCCCCTATTGGGAAAAGGGCCAATTTGTAACAATGGGATGTAATTCCCGAGCTAGTGCATGAATGAGATCCCCATGCTGCTGGCACTCTAGAAACCTTTTGACAAAGTCGCGTGCCTCTCTCTCCATTGTCGACCAGTAGTATCCAGTTCTTAGCAACTTCTTAGCCAATGTCATACCACTTGAGTGTGAACCACAAGTGCCATTGTGTACCTTAGTCAAAGCAGTCAGGGCTTCCTCAGGTTTTAAACAATGTAACAAGGTTCCATCAATGCTTTTACGATAAAGGGTTTCTCCTAGGATGGAAAATCGTAAGGACCTTTTGACAAAGGTTAGCTTGAGGTTCAGGGTAATGTCGGCTGGGAGGATGCCTAATCTTAGATAGATGTAGATGTCATGAAACCAACGATTATGGGACCAACAAGTTCACATGCGTATTCTAACTCTGGTACCTTGAAAGTGGGTATGAGAAGCTTCTCTACCAGGAATTCATGTTTTAAGACATTGTGAGGTATATCTAGCAAGGATCCAATCATTGCCATTGCATCAACTGCTCTGTTGTTTTCCCTCGGTATCTGCTCAAAGGTGATATCAATAAATGATTCCTTGAGGCTTTCTACCACCTTTTTGTATGGTGTAAGCTTATCATCCTTAGTTTGGTATTCACCATTGACTTGGTTGATGATAAGCTGTGAGTCTCCATAAACCTTTAATGCCATGATTTTCCACTATGCTGCAATCTTGAGACCTATGGTTAAAGCCTCATACTTTGCAAAATTGTTGGTATAGGGGAATGCTAACTTGTAGGATCTCGATATATAGTCCCCCTGGGGGGTGATGAAGAACACACTGGCTCCTATCCATGTTGTGTGTGGGAACCGTCAAAGTATAGTTTCCAATGATCGGCTGCACCAAGATTGAAAAGGGATTCGTCTAGAAATTCTGATATGAATGAGTTGTCTTCATATATTGGAGCCTCTACTAGCTGATCTGCAATGACTTGTCCCTTGATCGATTTTCACTCTACATACTCAATATCATGCTCAGATAGTATCATAACCCATTTAGCCATTCTTCTTGTAAGCGTTGCTTTTGACAATAGATACTTGAGGGGGTCTATCTTGGCAACTAGCTTAATTTGATGAGCTAGCATGTAGTGTCTGAATTTATGGGCTGCAAACACCACTGCTAGGAAAGATTTTATAATTGATGTGTAATTGAGCTCATGCCCTACCATTGTTTTGCTGATATAGTAAATGGCCTGATCGGTTCCCTTTTCATCATGTTGGGCTAAAAGGGCACCAAGAGCAGCCGTCATTGCTGAGATGTATAGAATCAATGGTTTCCTTGCGATTGGTGGCATTAGCACTGGTGGTGTAAGTAGGTATTCCTTGATATTTTTGAATGCTTTCTCACATTTTTTGTCCCACCTATACACTACTCCCTTGTGGAGCAGATGTGAATAGGCAATCTATTTATCTACTAGTTGTGCTATGAACCTATGGATGGACTGGAGTCTTCTCTGTAGTCCTCTGAGTTGTTTTAGTGTTCTGGGTACTTCCATATCAAGGATTTCTTTTACTTTTGCAGGTTCCACTTCTATCCCTCTCATTGATACTATGTAGCCCAAATTTTTTCCAGATTGTACCCCAAAGACACATTTCTTTGGGTTGAGCTTGACCTTGTATTTTTCCAATCAGTCAAAAATTGCACTTAAAGTTGCTATGTGGTCTTGCCTTTTCTTTGATTTGGCCAATATGTCATCCACATAATCTTTGACTGTTTTGTGGATCATGTCATGGAAAATCAATGTCATGGCTCTTTAGTATGTAGCCCCTGCATTCTTTAACCCAAACAACATCATGTTCTAGTAGTAGGTTCCCCAAGGACATGTAAAGGCCGTCTTATGTTGGTCTTATTTTACGATCATTATCTGATTGTACCGCGAGAAGCCATCCATTAGGGATAGCACCTCATGTCCGGCTATCATGTCCACTATCATATCAGTGCTGGGTAGTGGAAAATCATCCTTAGGATATGCTTTGTTTAGGTCTCTAAAGTCTGTGAGGATGTGGATGCCCCCATTTAGTTTTGAGACAGGTACGAGGTTGGATACCCATTCTGGATAGTCAATTGGGCATATGAAGCCAAAGTTTTAGAGTTTATGCAATTCTAACTTTACGAGCAAAGCTATCTGTGGGTGCATCTTTCTTAACTTCTATCTAACTGGCTTCGCTTTAGGGTGAACAACCAAATGATGAACCGCTACTCCAAGATCCAGACCTGGCATGTTAGCGTAGGTCCATGCAAAGTTTACCTTCCTTTCTCTTAAGAATGCGGCCAACAATTCTTGTTGTTTTGTCTGAAGTGATTGAGCATAGAATGTGATTTGTGGTTCTATCTCTATTCCCAAGTTAACAGGATTACACTACTTTGCCAAGACTACTGATTTCTCTTAATGTAGAGTAGTAGGGGGGAGATTGAATCCTTCATCCTCCGGTGCCTCAAAGAGGTTTTCACCATTGGATGCACCTTTTTTTTTATTGTTCTGTGGTTAGAGAGTGCCACCGTGTGGTTTTCACTCAATAACTCCGAGCTTCTTCTTAATATTTTTCTTTTGCGACTGAAGGACTCAATCATCTTCCCATAATATGCCTAAGTATCTAATGTGATGTCAAAAACCACCTTGTGATCCCCACACATAACTATATCCCTTAGTCCCATTAATTCTGAGAGCGCCTCATTGTTTTTGAATGAGTCCACAATTGGCAGTCCACGTTGGTCATGATCGATGAGTTGAGGGTGTAATAAGGTGATTTGGTGGGTTTGTTGGTTTGACTCAGCTAGTGAGGCACTAATAATTAGTAGGGTGGAATCCTCAAAGAGCCTAGGAAGGTCGGCTATGGTGTCATCATCATCACTACTAGCGCAAAAATCAGTGACATCAAAGGTGAAGTCAGTGGGATACCTAGGCAAATGGGTGGTCTAAGGGTAGTTGCTGATACTTGAGGAGAGTTCCTGACAACCCTAATAGAAATAACTCTGCCACGTATAGTTATACTCAGAGGAGTACATCCGAGGCCAAGGTTCCACATTCTTCTTTCTACAATGATGGGCTCCAGATGTCCATCACTATTCCTTCCAAGGATTTCATTTCTATTGTAGCCCATGCCAAGCATTATTTGTAGCCCTTTGTTGGCCTCATCCATGGGTAATGTGGGTGTAGGCTCTGCATTACAATATGTTATGCTTGAAATATCCTCCTCACCAACACTTTCTTGACTTAGGTCTCCCCAATGGCAGAATCTAGAGGGGTTGATCCTAAGGGTGTGAACAGGTGTTTCGGTTGGTCGAGGTTGACCATATGACCTAGGAGATTGTGGTAACTCTCCGAAAACAAATGCAATCTTCATTCTATAGTCACCACATCCATATTGTCTTGGATCATTTTTTTGATGTCAGATATAATAGGGATGGTGGGTGTCTCTGTCGCAGAAGTGGAGGCGAGGTTGGTTGGGTCGATGTATGAAGTGGATGGCCCTTCATCATTTTCTGGTACTTGGGGGATTTTATTAAACTTGGCTTCTAAGTTTTTGCAGTAAGAAAATGGTTCGGGATCCCCGTGTATAGTGACCTCCTCATTTTGGTGCAAGAATTTGATACATTGGTGATATGTCGAAGCCACTGCTTTCATTCTATGGATCCATGGATGTCCAAGGAGGATTTTATAGGGTAAGTCGAGGTCAAGGACCTGATAGGTAGTCTCCATGGTTGCTAGTCCTACTTGGATGGGGATTTTAATAGTGCCCTGAGACACTCTTTCTTGATCATCATATGCCCTTATTGTGATGCTCTTGTTTTTGTTGATGGAATCCTTGACGAATCCCAAGTTATTTATAAGTTTGAGAGAGAAAATATTAAGGCCAACACCTCCATCCACCAGGACCCTCTTAACTTTCTTTTTATGGACCAACTCTTGTAGGTGAAGTGCGCGGTTATGAGATGGGTACGGGGGGAAGTCTTTATCAGAAAATGTAAGGAGATTTGGGGTAACGATGTTACCAACCATAGCCTAAAATTGCTCTGTGTCAAGGGTGGCAGAGACAGTGGATGCTTCTAATGCTTCATCAAGAATTTTCCTATGGGCAATGGAATTTTTTAACAGCTCCATGATAGAGATCTGTGCGAGGGTTCTCTTCAGCTGATCGATGACATTGTAGTCATAAGGAACAACTTTTATATTTAAAGTGGGGGTGTTAGATGGTGCACCTATAATGGTGACCTTTCCGCCACGTGTGGTGACTCCACAGTCAGTGTTGGCACCCTTGAAATTAATGACCATGACCATTTCATCGAAACATGCGACTATCTCTTCATATACTTGATTAGCACTAGCATATTTTTGCTTGCCTTTGTTGTTCCCTTAATTGTTTCCTTGATTATGGTTCGGCATTGGATTTGTGTATATCTTCAGATCTTGATTTCTAGCTAGCTTTTCGACATTGATAATATTGTCCATGATGAGATCTTGGGTGATGTTCTTTAGTCTCATGCATTTAGCGGTTGTATTCCCTTTGATCTTGTGAAAGTCACAAAGGAGATTTTCATTATACCATGGTGGTTTGGTCATGGGTTCCACATATTGCTTGGATTTGGAGACTTTGATTAGATTTTCTTTGACTAATTTTTTCATTATGGACTCGATGGATTCCCCAAGGGCTGTGAACTTCCACTTGGGAGGGTATTTGCCTCAAGGAGGTGGTCCTCCTTGATTAACCAAGTTATTGATTTGGTTAGTGGGAAGTGGTTTTTTTTGTGCTACTACTGTATTAGTCTGCACATTATTGTGATTATGATTTTATGGTTGATGATGAGTTTGGATATTCATCTTGGGAGCGTTTATGACCACTTTAGCATCAACCACAATGTCGTTTGTGATATATTTGTTCCTTGACCATGTTCGAGGTTTATCATTATAATTTTTAGATGGGCGGTTATCCTATGGTGGAGTGAATGTTGAGGTGCCTCCTCACGTGGTAAGTGCCCTTTCAATGTTGAGCGCCTTTGGGATTAGTTGATTGTATGATGTGATGCATTGCATTTTCAAATAGAATGCCAAGTTTTCATCTAGATTGGATATGATGGTGCAAAATTGTTGTTCTTCTGGCATAGTCCACTTGCTTTGATTGGCCTTGAATCACCATATTTGCAAGAAGGATGTGAATAACTCTCCTTTTCTTTGTTTGAGTGTTGATAGTTCTTCCAAACTAACATTTGCACCCATGTTGAAAGCATAATTCTTAAGGAATGCTTCCACAATTTCCTCGAATGTTTTAATGCCCATGGGTAGGCAAGAAAACCATTCCATGGCTAGACCAGTTAGACTTTGCGGGAAGAGTCACATTAGATACGTGTCATCATATGCAACCTCCATGAAATGCACTTGAAATTCCTTGACGTGGTTTTTAGGGTTACCTGTTCCATTATACTTATCAAATTTGGAGATCTCAAATCCCTTCGGGAACGGTACCATGGTGAGACTCCCATCGAAAGGATAAGGGCACAAGTTGCCCAGTGTTTTTGTTGTTTTTCTTGCTTGTAGGTCCAACACTTGCTGCGAGAGTAGTTTGATTTGTGTTGTGACATCGTTGCTTGGATCGGGAGGTGGAATGAATGTGTTTTGAGGCGTTTGAGGAGTTTGATTGGTGGGAGGAGTACTAGTGGGAGTTTTTTGCAAGCTCTGCTGTATGTTTAGGGCTTTTTGGTATGCCTGCATTTGTGTCAACAACGCTTGTTGTTGATCTTGGTGCTGTTGCTCAAACAACACTTGTTGTTGGTCCATTTGCTGTTGTTCCCATAAAGCCTGCTGTTGGTCTAGCTGTTGTTGTGCTAACAAAGCTTTTTGTTGGTCTAGCTATTGTTGCGCCAACAAAGATTGTTGTTGGTCAAGCTGCTGTTGTGCCAACAAAGCCTATTGTTTGGCTTGTTGCTATGCCTGAAAGTCTTGCAAGGCTTGTTGGTATGCTTGTCAATGAATTGCTTGCAATTGTGCTTGGTATTGTGCTTGTGCTTGTTGCTAGGCTTGTGCTTGTGCTCGAGCTTGGGCTTGTGCTTGTGCTTGAGCTTGTGCTTGTGCTTGAGCTTGGGCTTGTGCTTGTGCTTGAGCTTGGGCTTGCGCTTGTTGGGCTGCATGGGTGGCTCGTGCGGTTTGTGTGGCTTGTGCAGCTTGTTGGTTTTGCTTTAGTACCCTCTAATTATTAGCTTTTTGGATGGCTTGGATCATGGTGATGAATGAATTTTCTCCATTAGCTTTTGGTGGGATTGGTGGTGAATTGGGAATGATGCCGGGCGAGCTAGTGGTGTTGGTGGTCGGGATTCGGGTCGTTGATGGTGTGGTCAAGATGTTTGGTCCTTGAGAAGGTATGCCTTGGGAGATTTGAGGACCGATTGATGTGTTTACTGTAGTGGCTTGAATAGTTTCCACTTGTTGTTGTGATGTTGCAGGAAAAAGAAAGAATTTGGTGTGATGCTCAGATTGCCTGGATTTAAGAAACTAGATATGGGCAAGGGGGGAAGACCCATCCCCATAGGTGATGTGGATGTGAGTGGTAATGGGGGAAAGGGTGGTAAGTTCCCTTGAAAGGATAACAGGTTAGTGAATCCCGTGGTTCCAAACAAAACACCTTCTCCCTATGGTAGAGAAGTTTGTATGTTTAGCGGATGAGTGGGTGTAGCATGGAACGAGGAAAAATTGGTAGGATTATGGAAATTGAGTGGGACGTATGGGTGTGATGGATTTACTGGAATAGAGTTTTCCGGTATGGTGTTGATACTCACCTCTTTGTTGTTTATAAGGCGATGCTGCTGTAACTCACGAAACATAGCACTTTCTTTGCCTGCAATTCATGAGGTTGGTGTGATAGTTGATGTGATTATGGGAGTTTCTTGGATGATGTTAGGAACTGACATTGGGGACATGCTCGTAAGAGGCCTTTCTATACTAGTGCCCACATCAAGGTCGGAAGGGAATTGGACCCCTCCTTCCATTAACGTGCGTAAGTATAGAGAAGGGTTAAGTTTAAGCACGACATTGACAATTCTATGATTCTCTGGATTTTGAATCAATTCAGTTATCTCCCTTTGTGTCATTCCCAAGTCTTCATTGATGATGTCCTCTTCATAGCCTTCTCCTTGAAGATTTTGTGATGGTAGAGAAGAGCTACTTGGGGGATTGCTGGATTCCGCAAGGTTTGATTTGGTGATTACCGGACCTAAGTCATCGGAAGTTGATATGTCATTGATGTTTTCCATGTTCTTCTTGTATTGTGATCTTGTTTGGACCATAAAAAATAGGGATCATTCGATATTAATATTTCAAGCCCAAAAGAGAAGAACTAGGGAAGTCAAAAGATCAAAGAGGGTGGTAGTGATGATGAAATAAATGGATGAAGTGGATGGGTGAAACTTTTGAAGAACTTTTGAAGGGTTATGCCAAACTTGTAGGACTTAGATTGAGAGTGATGGTTTGACTAGGTGTATTAAGTCAAGAAATATTGTAGTGAAGTTTGTAGACCCTAGGAAGTTGTGTTATCCTAGGGAAAACTTGCACAAGGAAAATGGATTGGCTAAGTGTGTTAAACCGACCAAGGTGATCATGAACTAGTAAAACCTCAGGAATTTTCATTATCCTAGAGGAAGATTTTCTCAAGAGATTTTGACTATTTGGCTAGGTGTGTTAAGCCAAGATAGGGTGATGCTGATTTGGCCCTTTTAAGTTTAGCATGAATGATTTTTCTAAAGTTCTCAAAAGTTTGTTGGTGGGATGAGATTTGATTGGTGGAAAGATGGATGGGCAATGATGACTTTGATCCTAGACTTGATCCTAGATAGAACTCTCTTTATAAAACCTCGATGTTGAAGAACATGCTAGACTTCCTATGTGAGGAAATCAAACCTTTCAAAAGCTCAGGATTTTGTTGATAGTAGAATGCATACAAAGTTGGATTATTTATTGAAGCCTTTTTATAGAAGTTGTACACTAGTCTTTCTCTAACTTCAAGGATCATTTCAAAGCGTTGTTCATGGGCTTTTAGACTTATCCTTTTGAACCTTGGTTTTGGGATTTTGAACTTTCGGGAAATCATTTGAAGCAACACATGTGAGGTCCAATTTTGTCTTTTATCTTTCCTTAGTGAATTATTTTTACCAAATACACATGCTTGATTATATTTCAAAGTGTATGTCTAATGTCCCAATTTATTTTTCATCCCACAAGGTCCATTATGTGGAAATCAAGGAAATTAGGGAAAAAGTTTCCTAGGTTTAACCTTATTGAAAATAAATGATGATAGAATCCAAGCACTTAGAAACCTCTAAGGATATGATCCCTGGGGAAAGTAAGAGTACTTAAATTTGTCAAAAGGTATTTGATTCCTCCAAGGGGTTTGAAATTTGAAGTTCTTTGTGTATGTTTGTTTTTCAAATTTTTTGAGGACTAAGCAATGTATTTTTTCACTTCCAAGCACATTTTACAACCCTAGGATGATGAGACAATATTTTGTTGGGTTCCCACTTGGATGAATCTAGCTACACATATTTTGTGCGGATGGCTAGATGCTTGACCACATTGGATCCCCTCCACAACACACACTTGTCAGATCAGCCAAGCGTCAGTACCCATGAATCTCCCATGGCATACTTTCCATCTCTACAACAAAACCGCATGTATAATGTGGGGTGGCTTCAAAGGACATGACCTTTTGCACCAACAAAATAGATAAGGATTTGGCCTTTCTAAACAAGGGTTTTAGTTTGAAATTTCTGTTCGTGGAGGCTAACCCATGCTGCAAGAGACCATTTCTGCCCTTCTCGTCGAAGCCAACAATGTGATACTAGCTTTTGTTCCAATACCCAATTTTATATCCCGATTGAAAATACACTTGGCTTTAGTGTGTTATCGGTTGAGTCGTTCCCTTGGGTGAGTAATTTTTCCCACAAGGCAAGCCTGCTAAGATAAACAAAAGTGAATAAACTTATCTGTAGTTCGATCAACCTTTGTTTAGAAACAAAGGGAGAGCACATGCCATAAGCCTACTCACACTCACAAAGTGTTTTGTTCAATTTAACCAAAAATTGAAGTGTGGAGGTAATACTTTTGACAAATTAATATCACTAAAAGAATTTTGATTCTCAAGATCACCGTGAGGCGTGAGAGAAGCACATATGCCTTTTATATAATATTACTTTGTTAAAAGGATTACAAAACATCAAAGACACATGTTCATTTTAATCCTCAAAGCAAGAAATGGGTTCTTTTTAAAAGCACCAACTTTGAAGTGTGAGAGTTGCCTTGTTCAGTTTTAAAACTTTAAACAAAATCTAGTATATTGTTTCTAGGTTATTTTTATCCCTTTTGTAACTTTGGAAAATAAATTTGATTGTTCATTTTAAAACCCAAAAGAAATTTAGTTGTTTCTAAGGCAAATGAAATTAACAAATTTCTTTCAAACAAAATTAAAAAAATCCTTAAAGAGTGTTGAACAACACTTTAGTGTTTTAAAAAAAATTGTGCATAATGAACATGATGCCATGATGAAACTTCTACCTTTCTTGTTTCCTTGCTCCAAACTACAAAATGACAGAAAACAGAGAGCAAAAAAAAAAAAAAAACATCAAATAGGTCAAAAGTTAGAAAAAACCCAAAATCAAAAGGCACATGTTAAATTTAAAACTTGACTATTTTCTGTGGTAGAGTTAGCGGGTGCAAAATAGTTTAGAATAGGGGTGGTGCTATATAGCACTGTGCGGTTGAATTTGTGCGGTGCTTTGCAGAAACAAAGACCATGGGTGTGGTGCACTTTAGCAGGCGACGAAGTTTGGAAGTTGTGAAATCTGGAAAGATTTGAAATTTGGAGGTGGGAAACAATTGCATTTCAGTATAGCACCATGGTTTACATGGGGTGCAATGCAATATAGCACCACATCTGAGTAAGCGGTGCAATACATGGCCGCATGAACTACCCGTAGTGCAGTTTCCTATGTGTAGGCAAAAAATATTAAAAAACCACAGAATTTTTCACAAAAAAGTGATGAAATTCTTGATCATGCCCTCCTTCTAGCACCAAAATGTGAATCCCTAAACCTAAAAAATCACAAGAAACAAGAAACAATTAAGGTGTTAGATAAAATGCAAACAAGCATGAGAGATTCCCCATGAAATCCATCTATTTAAAACTTAAACTAGGAAATGAAGAACACACTATAACAAAAACATGTAAATCCTAATTAAGAAAATAAACTTGTGATCCCATGGGGGAATTGGTGCCAATTTAATGTTGAAATTGGCCCTTTCTAAATTCCTAAGTTGCAAATGTGAAGATTGTAGATTGATCAAATCTCTCCAAAGAGATTTGAGCATAACCTTGCTAAAAATTGTAAGAATGATGAATGGTTGAGTGAAAATGGGCAAAATTAGCTCTCAATGTGAAGAGAGTAACTTTGTTTGAAATTGTGGATGAATAATGAGGAGAGAAGCCTCCAATTTATAGATTTCAATTTGGAAGAGAAAGCAAGATTTGAGCAACGTGGGACTAACTTTCAATCCAATGGTTGAATTCCACTTGTCACCATGTGAATGGTTGATGGTTGTGCACATTTTGGCCAAAGTGCCAATAAATGCAATTAGTTTGAATTTGAATTTGTGAAATGAATTGTTGAAGGGGGAAGGGAAATGAAGTTAATGTCACTTGGCTCAAGGAAAAGGACTTGTAAGAGGCTTTAAATGCCTTGTTGGAAGGACCAAGTCTACTTGGAATTTTTGAAATCAAATGAGGGAATATTCCCTTTTGATGCCATGTGAGGAAAAATAGAGGATTAAATAAATCAAAGTAATTGATTTATTGTGCAAGTTGCATTCTCTAGAGGATTTTAGTGAGAGATATTAACTTAATCAAGGTTTTGATTAATTTAATGAATAATTAGATGATTTGACAATTTTGACTTAAATAGATGAATTAATTTAAGTCAGAATTGAGAGGAGATGATTAATTAAATAAATGATTTTGATTTATTTAACTAAAGGGGAATATGTTAGATTAAATCAAATAAGTTTTAATTTATTTAATTTAATATGAGGACTTTAGAGATTTTAATTAAATAAAATGATTTATTTAATTAAACAGAAATATAAGGTTAATTAAATTAAATTGATTAATTTAATCAAAGGAGGTGATAGACCTAATCAAATGAATAATGATTCATTAGATTAAGAGACAAGATATGATGAAATGCTAAGAGTATGATTCAGGAAAAAATGTTAGTAATCAGGATCAAGTGTGCCAAAACAAAATTGTATATTTTTCATGTCTACACTAATTATGGGGTATTAGTGTATTAACTAATATTTATGTTAGGGTTAAGCATACCACAAGTGTTTATCCTTAAGAATATATAATATATACTTAGGAATATATCATATTAGGATCATAACAACCTCCTAATCTATTTTTAGGGGAATAAATTTAATAGTCTTCAATAAGAATTGAATACTCAACATGATGGTAATAACCTACCTACACCTCTTATATATAGCATACTTATGTCTAGGATATCACCTAGGTCAACCTAGAGAACCCTATATAAGCCTTAGGCCAACGTAAATACTAAATAAAAATATAATAATGATAATATGAATTAATTAAGAGTTAAGGTAGCCACATGATGACTACTCATAACACTATACACACTATAGGGGTAGGGAAATAACATTTCCCTTCTCTTTACAAAAGCATTATCCGCAATGCTAAATTTTTTCTTTTTCTTCTTCATATCTTTTTTCTTCGACTTGTATTACTGCTTCTTATTCTTCTTTGTGTTCCCACTCTTGTATTTCTCTTGTTCTTGTTCTTTATCCTCTTTCTCTTTCTCTTGTTATTCTTACTCTTTTTTTTTTGTTTCTCTTACTCTTTCTCTTTTCTTGTTCCTTTTCCTTTTCTTATTTTTATGGCTATCTTTTGTTGTGAAGTTATAGAAAGATACTTTTTCAATTAATCACACAAATGAAGCCAAAATACTTTGAAATTCTATTTGTAACTTTCCAAGGCTTAGGTTGCACTTTCCCAAAACAATCTCTCAAAAAATATGTTTTTTGTAGCCTTGAGAGTGAATTTGTTGGAAACCCTAATTCTATAATAAATCACTTAATTTTTGTATAATTACTTTACTTTTTTATTGTAGTTTCTTGAATATTCTCTTCAAAAACCATCTCTCTTTATTTTTAAAGGGTTTTTGAAGAGAATATTCAAACAACAATAGTAAAAAATCTAGAAGATATGTGTTTCACAAAGTGACTTTCAAAAGTGAAAAAAATGCCTTGTCATCATGGTGTAAAAATCATGCTTTGATACCACTTGTAATGAAACAACTTGCACAATAATAATATAATATGATTTTTTTTCCAAATACTTGATAATAATATTCCACTTTGAGGGGACAATCTCTTAATCCACTTCAAGGGGGATACCTCCAATAGTCTTCAATAAGAACTCAATACTCAACATAATGATAATAACCTACCTATACCTCCTATATATACCATACTTATACCTATGATATCACCCATTATGACCTAGATAACCCTATTTTAATGAATGAAAAAAGGGAACCCTAGGTTTAGAGTATAAACCTAGGGTTGCTTTTATGGTCCTTTTTCAAAATTACATTAAGATATAGATCAACAAGGTGTTTATATTGTCTTTAAACCATGTAGGTGAGATAATTAGACTTGGATTTGCATCCTTTTGGGCCTTAAGATTATTTGGGAATTGATTTTCTATTATTAACCTAATTTAACTATATGACCTAATATGAAATCGCAAGATTTCAACAATGAATAGACTGAAGCATTAAATTGTAGGCAAATTTGGAAAGTAAAAAGGACCATGTACCTATCACCAAAAGTTGGGTTTGATCATTGTAGTAGGACAGGGTCACCCTAGGGTGAATGGGTCATTGTATGGCACTTCTGCTTTGTTTTTGAGGTCCTCTGATGACATATCTAATCTTCTAATTTTCGGTCAATACAATAATGATAATGACAACTAAGAGTTAAGGTAGCCATAGGATGACTACTAATAACACTATACACACTATAGGGGTAGGGGCTTAACATTTCCCTCCTCTTCACAAAAGCATTGTCCCCAATGCTAAATTTTTCTTTTTCTTCTTTTTCATCTCTTTTTTCTTCCATTTCTTGTACTATTGCTTCTTGTTTTTTTTCTTCATGTTCCCACTCTTTTCTTGCTCTTGCTATTGTTATTTATCCTCTTTATCTTTCTCTTTCTCTTGTTGTTATTCTTTCTCTTTTTCTTGTTCCTTTTCTTTTTCTTCATTTTGTGGCTACTTTTTGTTGTGAAGAGGTTCTAGAAAGATAATTTTGTAATAAATCACACAAATAAAGTCAAAATACTTTTAAATTGTTTTTGTAACTTACCAAGGCCTAGGTTGCACTTTCCCAAAAATTTCTCCCAAAAATTAAGTTTTTTGTTGCCTTGAGAGTGACTTTGTTGGAAACCCTAATTCTACAATAAATCACTTACTTTTGCTCCAATTACTCTAAATTTTTTATCATAGGGTCCTCTCTTATTTCTTCAAAAACTCACTAAAAATTGAGAAGAAATTTAGGATTTCAAAGATATGTACTTTCTAAATAAATTAGGCAAAAAACCTAATTTTGTAATAAATCACTCAATTCTACTCCAATTCCTCTAAAATGTGTACTGTAGTTTCTTGAATATTCTCTTCAAAAATATTTTAAAAATAAAACAAAAATTCACAAAAATCTAGAAGATATGTGTTTCACAAAATGACTTTTAAAATTGAATTTTTTTCCTTGTTGTCATGGTGCCAAGATCATGCTCTGATACCACTTGTAATGAAAAAATTTGCATAATAATAATATAATATGAAAAATTCTCCAAATACTTGATAATAATATTCCACTTCGAGGGGACAATTGTTTAATCCAATTTGAGGGGGATACCTCCAATAGTCTTCAATAAGAACTTAATACTCAACATAATGATAACAACCTACCTATACCTCCTATATATACCCTAATAATACCTAGGATATCACCCATGATGACCTAGATAACCCTATTGTAATGACTGAAAAAGGAAACTCTAAGTCTAGGTTATAAACCTTGGGTTGCTTTTTTGGTCCTTTTAAAAGTTGAATTAAAGTGTAGATCAACAAGGTGTTTAGATTGACTTTCAACCATGTAGGTGAGCCAATCAGACCTAGATTTGTATCCTTTTGGGCCTTAAGATTATTTGGTAATTGATTTTCTATTATTAACCTAATTGAACTATATGACCTAATATGAAAATGCAAGATTTTGACAATGCACAGATTGAAACAATAAATTGCAGGTAGATTTAGAAAGTAAAAAGGACTATGTACCTATCACAAAAATTTGGGTATGATCACTATAGCAAGACATGGTCACCCTAGGGTGAATGGGTCCTTGTATGACATGTTTCTTCTCTATTTTTAGGGTCCTCTAATGACAAATCCGAGATTCTGATTTTTGGTTGTAGAATTTTCGAACTGGGTAATTCTATAGGTGAGTTTTTGTGAGTTGACAAGATGTAGGGCTTCAAATACAATAATGAAAAAATTGTCTTCAAGATCCATTTAATCCTCTTCAAACCATTATTCAATGGATTCCTTTAAGGACTAAATTCATGCACATCACTAAAGGTCTTGGATCTTGCTTGCTTGACTGCTTGGATTGATTTGGAGACCTACAAAAGAGGCTAGCCTTCACAAAACAATGATAATAAAACAACATGAACTCACATACACTTTGATATGATGCTTGGATCTTGAATTGCTACAATAAATTAGTAAAATTCTGCTCTTGACTTGCTCTTGAATGCTTTCTAATGCTAGATCATTTCACTTAAATGTTCAAATGATGCAATAACTAGGTATTTATAAGCATTTATCTAATTTCTTGAGAATTAAATCTCGATAGATGATATTTTCAACTTGAATTTTGAATGTTAAAAAGGCCACTCTAACATGTCCAAAATAGGTCCTTGACATAATAGAGGGACCCATTCACCCTAGGGCAAATGGGTCCCGACCATATTCTCTAGGACATTAAGTGTTGGGGGCTTAATATCTATCAAATGCATTTGTTCAATTATTGCACCTTATCGGAAAGTGGTACAAATGGGTTATAAAATGCATAATTTAGAAAATTAGGGACCCAATTAGTCTCAATAATAAGGGGGAGCAAAACATAATGTGAAAATTGTCAAGGGTGACAATTTACAATCTATATAAGCCTTAGATCAACCTAAATAACTAAATAACAATATAATAATGATAATATGACTTAATTACGAGTTAAGGTAGCCACAAGATGATTAATCATAACACTATACACACTATAGGGGTAGGGGCATAACAATAAGGGTTTGAGGTTTCAATGGTTTGTCTTACAAATTATTGAAATATGTTGATGATATGTTTATCCACATTTAAATATGTAGACAAATAGCCAAAGTATATATGAGATGTCATGAGAGAAAGAAATAAGGGATTCATTTTCACACCAGTTTATCACATTATCAGTGTAATTCTATGTCCAAAGCTTTAAACATAGAAAAATATCTTGTGAAGTATACAATGCAATTTTTTGAAAGAAGATTTCCATTTGACAACAAAAACTTTGTTAAAAATAAGTTGCAACTAGGACCCAATTTCAATCACCTTCCAAAACTAGAAGACTATTGGGAAAATTGCATCAATGAATTTGAAGTGAAGAAAAGTTGATGGATGAGATTGTCTTTAAGATAAATTATGACTTTCAAGTTAAATTGGGATATCCAAGACCTCAAGAATGATGAATCAGACTTTGTTGATCACATTTTTACTAAAAATTCATAAAATAAGCCCTTTCTACCAATATATTGGAGTATTAAGGAAATTAAAATAGTAGAGGCTAAAAATACAGTGGTACTCAAAAGAAATAAGTAAGGGGTAATAAAGAGGAACACAAAAAATAAAATCCCACTCCTCAAAAAATTGAGAAAACTAAAAAATAAGCATAAAATATACAAAGGAGATCCTCATCCCCTTGGTCAACGAAACAATAGTCAACCTCCAGTGGTGATGGAGATGATGGTGAAGATCCACCAATAAGGAGTCTAGAAAAGACTTGTAAAGGATCTATAGGAGAAATAACTCAAAGGGATGCAGATAAATAAAGATTAAGCACTATGCTAGAAAAATTGGGAGATGAAAATGTTATTCACATATGTTCATCCTCATCACTAGTAAGTAATTATTATTTTTCACATTCTTCTCCTAGCTCTCCTCCTCCCAATGTATCTGAAAATAATTCTATTAAAGTTGAAATAAACCCACCTTCTTCTATAGAGGTTGGGGTATCTGACAAAATACCTCTTAGAAGATATTTCTAGTTTTCTTCTCTAGGGACTAGGAATGTCTCTGCATCTCCTTCCATTTTATGGTTAGAGAAATATTTGACAAGAAAAATAAATATTATTAAATTGAGTGTCTTGATAAACATAGTGTATCTCAATTACTCAAAAGAACCCGTCAACCTAAAAAGCCCAAGACTACTTCCAAATTGTTGAATGATCCATCCTCTAAAAATATTTACATTGAAATCACTCATCCCTCTATGCAAAAAGATGCTGGTTAGATGGCTACAAAATATTCCAACATAGTAAATTAATTCGGGACCTTCTACAAGAGACAAAGATGTCCATAATTTTCAAGTGTCAACTATTAAGTTGGTGGAAAGGATAGATAAGGATAAACAAACAAAGGATAAACTTCAAAGCAAAAAATGAATGCTCTAACCAATTTTTGAAATCTTTCATCGATTTCTTAGCTCAACCCACCAACTAGATCGAGGTCACTTTTGATCCTAGTTCAACCAATTGAAAGGAGTTAGTTGGAAAAATCCATGTGTATACATCTTATATTAGAGCCACTAAATATCGGGTTAAGAATATCATGGAGAGGGGAGGTAAATTCATTGGGGAGATGAAGAAAATTTATGAATATATTAGGAATTAAGAAAAGATATTGAAAATTAAATTACAATAACAAATCATGAAGAATCTATCTAAAAATCTATTGCCAATGATTTGAAAGAAACGCTTAAATTAGGGTCAAAAAATTTAATAGATGAACATCTTGGAGCAGAACAATTTTTTCAAAGAATGCAATCAAATCAAGGCCGAAATTCAGAAGGATCTATGAACTATTAATGTCCACCCCCAAAAAAGGATGATTCTCAAGATGAGGATATAGAAACATTGAAGAATATTTTCAAAGATTAATGATTGCAAGTTTTTTTGATCAACAGTCTCTCAATGTTGATAGTATGAGAAAATTGAGCAATATTGACTCTACCTTATTTCAATACATTAGACATGTGACTACCTTCTCTGAAAAAATGGAACTGATTTAAGGTAACATAGAATTATGGAAGTTGAGAACCAAAAATATCACCATTCCTCAACATAACAAGATGCCACCTATTGTCAAAGCTCTATACATACACAGCCCAATGTGTCACACAATCACCTCAATCAACACAAGAGGATCATAATGATATTGGATATAGTAACGTGTCACCTCAATAATGCTATGTTCATCATTATTATATGTAAAGGAGGGGATTCACTACTCTTTAGACTCAAGACAAACATAGTCTACAAGGAGAAAATAACTCTCAATTATCTCAAGAAATAAAGATTAGGTGACAAGGTAAAGAATAAAGGATATTTGCACAACTTAATTAAAGGAAAGCTAGGATATTAAGGACAAGAATCATAAAAATATTTAGTAACAAAAACTAATGATAAAATTACAACCTATAGATTACAAAAACACAAACCTTGAAACTTAGATTCTACACCCAGGAAGATTAATCCTTGACCACAAACGATGACATGTCATGGGGATGTTTGTGCCTTGAATTGTTGTCCTTGTAAAAATAGAGAGTAAAAACCTTAGGTGTGCAATGTCCATATCTTTAATTTTGTACATATGGACACAAAATAGAGAGGGGAAAATGTTGGGGCTATTTTGGGGTTTGCCTCAGTCAAACCCCCATGTTAGTGTTTCTAGCTCCATTGATAGTTAGATAGATAGAGATAGAAAAATGACACAAAATATAAAGAGATGTGATAGAAACAAACCCCACTATGGAGGAGAGCCCCTACCACAAATGTAATAGACAAGAAAAATAGATGATAGTAAATAGACAAGACAAATATACAAGAGAGTGTTACTAACAATCCTAGATCCCCTCTTGGCTTGATAAATGTGATGTGATAGATTGCAAGAGAGCCTTGAATTTTTCTTTGACATGAATTTGATAGAGCTTTGCTACGAGGAGAAAGAGAGAATGAGAAAATGATTTAGAAGAGTGAAGAGAGTGAGAAGGAATGAGAGAGTGTAAGAATGAATGTGAATGAGAGTAAGAGGAGGAGTTTTGTGAGGTTACATCAGTGGGAAGAGCTATTACATTGCATTATTTCCACAATGACGCGTGTCATAGGAAATGGACACAAAATATTCTCATTTGAATGTGAAATTTTGGGGATGCTAAAGCGTCACGGGGATGCTCGTGCATCACACAATCATCCTTCTAAAAAAATTTGCAAGAATGAGGTATCCAGATTGATAACACTTCAACGTTGTCCCCTATGAATTTGAAATCATGAAATTTCAACTCAAAGGTTTTTGTCATTAATGTAGTGGGGTGCCATAAATGCATCGGGCTAGGTGTGCAAGTGTGAAATTTCCTTAGGGTGCAATTTTATGACACTACATTTTATAAATATGCACTTTATTTTGTAAGCGGATTTTAAAGTTTCCAAAACTTGAAAGGATTCTTTAATACCCAAGATTTAGTTATTTACAAGAAACAATTACTCTTGTATTCTTATATATTAGACAAGATGTATTAAAGAGTCTCTTAGATTTTTTTTGAAGAACTAATAGAAGAAGTGAAATAGGAAAGAAAAATTCTTTGTTAATTTTGGAGACAACATTGTAAGTCAATGAGCATATAGTTTTGAACATTTGGAATAAAATATTTTATGATCTATGTATTATAATTGGTTTTTTCGGTTATTTTATTCCTGTTTGAGTGTAAGGAATATTTCAAGTATTTGATCTTCTCAAGTTGGAAATCATCTATAAGTTGATGAAAAAAGGAAGGTGGGTTGAAAATAGGAAGGATGTAAGGAACACTTTCATTGCAAAAAATTGGAAAAAATGAGCCTATATATGCTCGGGTGGGCCCATGGAAGGGTCATTTTGACTATTCACGGTGAGGATTTTGTTGAATTTTTGAGAGAGTTGTTAGCAAAAAACCTCCTAGATGAGACTCCATACCTCCATGGATGAACCAAATACCCATCGCTTTGGTGAGGGGTGACCCACCTGATGAGGTGCATAGAATTTTCCACCCAAATTATCAATTTAGTCATTTTTTTTAGCTTTTTAGTTTTCCCAAGTAGCACGTGCATCCAACTAACATGAAGGTCTCCAAATGATGCATTGGAATCTCATGATAATGATAGGATCCTTCAGCCACAATGGCGCCCACCCAATGTGTTGCCATCATACAAATGATGCCTTGCTTATAAAGGAAAGTTATGATATAGGATTAGACAAGATCTTGACATGTGTCTTAATCCTATATAATGTGACAAATACCTCTAGAAATATTAAATTACTTGGGACACAAGCATTAAATGCTGAAAGATAAGATAATATCTAGTGACAACTAACACTATCTAGAAATATTTTCTCCTAGGACCTAAGTGGAATTAACATGTAAATAAGACCTAGATAGGTAAAGCACCTATTACACCAACACTTATACTTTAAGTTATATTTCATGCATATAGTTTCAAATTTTTTGAGAATGTTTTCATATCTCTAGGAGTTATAATGTAGATTCTAGGATTTGGAGGACCTTATAATTTTTTTGACTTAGTCAAATTTTAGTAATCAATAGGCTCATATCATCTTGTAGTTGTCTAAGGGTAGTTGTAACTATTTAAAAATCATCATAAAGCCTATCCTTAGAAATAAGAGGATCCATTCTTATAAAAGAGATGAAAACATGGGGGGAGAAAGACACCCCACACTCCCCATCAAGAACTAAAACCCAAACACCAATGAAACAAAAACCTATGAATCAAGAAGATAATTAGGCTCCATTACAAACACTACCTCCCTACCTCTCTATTTGTATCTATCCCTCTACCTATCTTTCTCTATCTATTTCTCTCCATCTAACTCTATCTTCCACTCTTTCTCTCTATCTATAGAGACATATCTCTCTATCTTTCTCTCTCCTTCTCCTTATTCCTATACCTCTATATCTATATCTTTATTTATATCTCTCTCTCCCTCTCTCCTATCTCTATCTCTCCATATTTTTACTTCTATCTCTCCCTCTCTTTATCTCCATATTTATATATCCTTATATTTTCCCCTCTCTATCCTATATATATTACTCTTTCTCCACCCATCTCTCTTCCTTTATCTTCCCCATATATCTTTTCCAAGTTATACCTATCTCTAGATATCTATCCTTTCTATCTCTCTCTCTCTCTCCCCTCCTTTCTTCCCTCTTTCTATATCTCTTTAATTATCACATATTCTCTCTCTATATTTCTCTCCCATAGCAAAAAAATGTGGGAGGGAAAAGATCCCACACCCCCCCCATAAAGAAATAAGACTCAAACATATCTTAAACAAAAATATATAAATCAAGAAGATAATTAGGCTCAATTACCAATAAGAAGAAAAATAGAGATGAAAATAAAGATAGGGATGGAGATGGAGATGAAGATAGAGAGGGATATGGATATAAGGAAAGGGAGAGAAGGAGAGTGAGAGATAAAGAGAGTTAGATAAGAGAGATAGAGAGAGATAAATTTAAAAAGAGGGAGAGAATGAGAGATATAGATGAAGAGATATAAATATAAATATGGAGATATGGAGAGATATATGGGTAAAGAGAGATGGATAGATAAGGAGACACATATAAAGAGGGATCTATAGAAGGATACATGTGGAGAGATAGAGATAGGGGATATAGATAGAGACTAAATTAGAGAATATAGATAGGAAGGTCTAAGAAGAGAGAGGGGGGAGAGAGGGATGGATAGAAATAGGGAGACATATATAGAGATATAAATGGAAATGGGAATATTGATATAGAGATGAATATAGAGGGAGATGGAGACAATTACAGATAACAATAGAGAGGTAAAGGGAGAGATAAATATAGAGAGATATGGAGGTAAGAATAGAGAGAGGGAGAGATATGGATAGAAATAGGGAGATATATCTATATATATATATAAGTAGGGAAAGATATAGGGAAAAGAGAAAGGGAGAGAAATAGGTAGAGAGGGAGAGGGAGAGATAGGGTAAAGATATCTATCTCCCCCTCTCTATCTCTCTATCTCTCCCTCTTTTTCTCTATTTATCTCTCTTTGTCTCTCTTTATATATATATATCCTTATATCTCTCTATATAAATCTATATTATCATCTATATCTCTATTTGTTTCTCCCTCTCCTCTTCCTTTATATCTTTATATATCATCATCTATATCTCTTTCTCTCTATTCCTACCTCTCTATATCTATATTTGTATCTCTCCCTTTACCTCTCTTTTTACCTCTCTCTATCTCTCTATATATTTATGTCCCTATCCCTCTATATTCACCTCTATCTCTATCTTCCTCTCTCTTTATCTCTAGATATGTATAAATATTTCTATTTATCCATCTCTTTCCATCTCTCCCTCTTTCTTCTTAGAGATTTATATCTATATCTCTTTTTTCCTCTCTACCTCTCTCTCTTATCTCTATTTTTGAATATTTTACTTATATCTCCTTATCCCTCTCTTTATCTATATCTCCTTATCTCTCCATCTTTCTTTACCTCTATCTCTATCTTTATCTTTCTATATATCCATATATCCCTCTCTCATTCTCTCCCTCTTTATATATTTATCTCTTCCATCTCTCCCTATCCCTCTATCCTTAAACTCTCTCTTTATATCTTCCTCTATATATCCATATCCATATACATATATATCTCTATTTTCATCTCTATCTCTCTCCCTATTGGTAATGGAGCCTAATATATTCCTAATTCATGTTTTTATTTCAACCATGTTTGGAATTTAGTTCTTGATGGAGGGTGTGGGGGTGGCTTTTCCCTCCCACTTTTTTTGTTAGGGGAGATAAATAGAGAAATGAGAGAGGATAAGTAGAGATATGTAGAAAGAGATAGTTAGAGGGATAAAGGGAGGGGTAGGAAGAGATAGGGATAGAAAGAGGGAGGTTTTTTTTTTTTTTTTTTAATATATATAACTTGGGTAAGATAGAGGGGGGAAGAGAAAGGGAGAGAGATAGAGAGAGATATGGAGAGATAAAGAGATAGATGGAAAAATTGGAGAGATAGATACACAAATATTAATAGATATAGAAGTCTAGGAAGAGGGAGAAGAAGAGGGAGGAAAAGGTATCTAGAGATAGATACAAAGAGTGTAAGATAGAGGTAGAGGGAGATAAATAGAGATAGGTAGAGGAAGATAAAAATATAGAGAGAGGTAGGGAGGTAGTTTTGGTAATCAAGCCTAATTATCTTACTAATTTAGAGGTTTTTGTTTCAACTATGTTTGGATCTTAATTCTTGAAAATGGGTGTGGGATGCCTTGCTCCTCTCATTTTTTATCTCTTTCATAAGAATAGGTCCTATTTCTAAGGAGAGACTTGATGAATATTTTTAATATGTACAACTACCCTTAGACAACTACAAGATGATAAGAGCCTACTAATTACTAATTTTTTTCTAAGTTTGAATCTAACATAGAATACACATTATAAATCCTAGAGATCCAAATTCATTATCAAACATATTGAATCTATATACATGAAATATAACTTAAAGTATAAAGAGTTGATGTGGATGTTACTCGTACACCAATAGAAAAATAAATTCTCATAGAGGTACTATGGGAACCTAACTTTCTTGAAAAAATTCACCAGGAAACCTAAATCGAAGGAAAACTCAGCTTGATTGCAAGGCTTGTTTATGTTAGGTCTTGACACACTAGGCTCACTCAGGGTTTGTTGTGATATTTCTTTTAAACATGAGGGGTAAATGGTTATTGGAAATTGGTTGGTCCTATAAAGATATGAAAATAATCCCAGTTCGATCATTCCATAACTTCATGACATCAAAGAGTTTGCAACAACATTTCATGAAACTCAACTAACTTGCATACATTCAAGTAGATTTAGCATTAAGAATTCAAAAATTTCATGGAATCAAATGATTTGTAATAAAATTCCATGCATTCATCATTTTTGGAATATTTTCTGGAATATAAAATATTTATTCTAAAATAAAGCATAAAAAATTACTGAAAAGTAAAATTTCTCCTAAGTATTATCCACATATTCCTTAAGAAATAAACAAACTAGAGAAAAAAAATTCCATACATCACTAGATTTATTCACAACTAGGGAAAAAATGATGCAAGATTTTAAAGAAAAGGGGGATTATTTACCACTGGATAGTGTCAGTATGCAACCTTAAACGACACAACACACAGTCTTGTCTAATAGGAACAAATAATCAACTATGTAAGATTAAATATCAAGAAATAGATTTGAAATTGGCTTTGATATTAGTTAAATTGTAATGAAACATATAAGATTTTAGTCTGGAATGGAATAAAAAACAAGAAAAAGAACAAAACTTGAAATTTTTTTGGTTCTTCGACATCCACAAATTCTGAACTTATAAAATAAAGCAACAAATGACCTTTAATAGGAACAAGGCCCCAAATATTTCAGACTTAATCCCATCAAAGAGAATTAGAGAAATAAATTAAAATGCAGAACATGGCGGGTGATAGTTGTCATAAGAACTTTCTAGGCAAAGTCAAAGATATTTTGACTTTTTCATTACCAACAATCTTCAAACTTTGATCTCTAAGTCATGAGTACTTTTCTTAGAGAATAAAACAATTGAAACTTTCAAAACCTCCAAGACTAACTGCATTCACTAGGTCTGGGAACAAACCTACAAAATTTACTTCAAGACTATATCCTTACACAAAACTTCAGACTTTCGGTATCTGATTACCTATTCTTCTTCATTGAACTTTGGGTTTGAAGACTCGTCTTCACCTCTCCTCTGCTAATATTCCCAGAAATAAATCAACACTTAATGCATACATTCTTTTGGAACACCTTGGATCTTCCAGCTATATTTATGCCTAGCATACTTTTCTTATACTTGAATGATGTTTTTCATTTATTTGCATTACTTTTATCTCATATTTGGGAATAACATTCCTGCACTTTATGATATCATCTATAACCTCCCAACTTAATCATTGAATATAATATTTATTCACCTTTTCAATCCATTACTTGAAATATTTTACTTCCTTATCATCCTGCCTTAAAGTTCAGGGATCATAACTTTTTTGAGATAGCATTTCAATAAAACACTCATCTTTATCAATCAATTTATTGCATCTCTCAGTGACCTTTTCAAATCCATCTATACATTGTAGCAAAGTGTCACTTTCCCAATTCAATTGTTTCCTCCATTTATCAATTATCGAAAATTCCCATTCCATGGCAATATTCTCTTTCACCAACTCTTGGACATTCGTCTAATGAAGAACTTTTAGCTTTCACCTCTCTACATCCATCTATTCTTGGAAATATCAGAATTCACCTTCAAGCCTTTTGGACTTGTCATACCAACAGTATGCTTCATAATTGCATCCTTTATTAACTCTTCTCCTTGCCTTATTAGGTACTCCATCAAGTCTTCAAATACACTTACCTTATTGCGAAGCACTGTAATAACGTCTAATTGCTAGTTAGACATTAGTACCATATTCTACGACAATCAAGTTTGTCTTTGACCGAATTGGGCTAGCGACCTGATGAAACTATTTAGGAAAGAAATCCATTCCTTCAACTCTCTTTTCTTATGCTTATTATTTTTCACTCTAGTGATAGTTGTTTCTAATTTTAATTTCATCTCTTCTATTCGTGTCCCCATGATGATTGTCCTACATCTATTGTTGTCACCTTATAATCCCTAGGTGTTATTTCATGCTTACTCTTATCTCCTACCAGAGTAGCTAATTGGAGAATTCTCCTTACATCTACATTCATTTTCACAACATGTCTTTTCTTTTATCTAATTATAGGCTTAGGGGTTTTCGTTTCTTGTATTAAACTTTTGAGATCTAGTGGCACTAGTTCCACCTCCAATGATGAAGCCATTTTCTTGACTAGCCAATTAGGTGCTTCTTCATTCTATTCCGTCTCTTCATTATTACTTTATTCCTGATGATCAACATGTTTAGGAAATTCCTATCTTGAATTTTCAACATTACCCATCACAACCCCCAAATATTGAATACCTTATTTCCTCATTGGCATGGATTCTAGATTGATTTATCACTATCTCTTCCTTTTCGAGACTTACATTTTCTTGTCCTGTCATGTTCTTAGCATTAGCCCTTGGAAATTTTTTTCCTACTATCCGAAAATATCAATATTCTCATAATTTCTTGGTTCACCACCCAAGGTCTATGAGGACTCTATACCTTCATTCTTATCCCAAATTTCTCCTAATTTCTTAGAAGTTTGCGATTGCTCAACATTCTCTTCATTTATTCCTTGTAGAAGCTGATCATCAACTATATATTCTCTATCAATATTATCAATGGGATTCTACCTTGTAGTATCCCCTGTTCTTCTTTCATCTATTTATTCAGGGTTTCCTACTTCTAGAGTGAGTGATCCTCTTATAAAATCTTCTTCTTCCTCTTCTTTATTTCCAGGATATGACCCTGTATCCAACATTTTTTCCACTACTGGTTGCATCATGGGACCTCCTTTAGATTTATTTTCTTCAAAATATTTCATCTTGGTAGAAAATTTCTCCAACTATTCTCTAACTTTTTCTTTAATTAGTTCAAGACCTTCCTCTTGAATTATAGGAATACCTCCTAGGGTTTGTCTCATTGCTATCGTATTGAGTGAGGGTGGAGAAGTAAATATATCTACTACCTTTTTTGATGCAAACCTTGTCTTAGCACGTGTATATATTTTCATTCTCACCTCTTTGCTAGTTATAGGTTGATCTCTCAGCTTTGTTGTGGAAGAAAATATCTCCTTTGGCATCTCCATTACATTGGTTGGGTTGGACACCGTCTCTTTATGCTAGCTACTTGGGATCATTGAAATCCTTTGGCTTGAAGTATCAAGAACTTCATCCTCACTTTTCTCAGCTAACTCTATTTCTATAATATTTTTCTTTTTAGCAGTCCCTCCATACCCCGACTCATTTACCACTTGTTACTTTCTCTTGACATTAGGTGGGTATATGGGTTTTATCCTAGCTTCTTTGAATGCCTCGACGTAACCATTAATATAGTACCAAGTATATGTTAGTACCTACTTTGAAATCTCCTTGATGGTTACTATCTCTTTCTTTGTATAATTTGGGTCTAGGATAGGTTCATCAAAAATATTTTATGTATCATAAACTATATTCAATACCTCTCCATTATTTGTATCCAATTATTCTAGAATATCATGAATTCTGAGAAACTTTTCTTCTTTTAATGTCAACCTTTGGTATGACCATTTCCTCACATCATGTTCATCATCACAATTAAGCCAAAATCATCTAGATCATAAACATGAGCATACTTCTTTCTTATTAGTGTAGCTAAATTTTTCTTTGGATCGAAGCTTTTCCGATGGAGTGCAAATAACTCCAACTTATAGAGCTTCAACTCTCCTCACACATATTAACTCTTTTGTCCGTAACACATTTGTAATTATCGATTGTGATGGAGAATTTAACAAAACATTTCTTGTGTGATTACACAAAAAGAGCATGATATGGTTGCATCTGTCTTACCAATCCTAACATCAACATTTTGTGTGTTACATAATTGGGTAGCATGAAGGGGTATACTGTGAATCCTTCCACCTTGATATAGGTGAAAGTGGAAATTGAATATACCAATCCCCAATCAACCGTATAACACTTTGTTCTTTAAGAGATTTTTTTTTGGCTATTGCCTTCCATTAATCTTACCAACCTCACAAAAAACACATCATTTACCCTTCGGTAATGCTCCTAGTATTGGTGAATAGTAATCTAGGGAATATGAGCATAAATCAAATTATTCCCTAGTTCTTTTCCCAAGGGACCAACTGTATTCAATCCTCGTATATTCACCCTTAGGGCACAAGAATAAATAACATATGACAATATCACGAACCATTGGGTGTTCGAGAACATCATTATCTGTTCATGTAGCTTTTCATTGATAAAATTCCCCCAGTGAATTTGCACAGAGCCTTCCTTTATTTTATCTATAAGCCCAAACATCAAGGGTTCAAATTTGTAGGAATTCTTGAGTCTAGCTATCCTACTCAATAGGGTTATTATGTTTTGAACATCCTGAATAAATGCTAACCTCAATATTTTCTTCATTTCTTCATAATCTTCTCCCAACACCATGTCATATTCATAAGCTTCCTATTTTATTCCTTTGCATTGAGGTATGTTGTGAATAGGACTTGAATATTCAATGGATTCATCTATTTCAATGTGGTGAGGCCAAATGTGTATATAATTCCTTTTGTAGAGAGGTCTACATATACTCTTCTTTCTTAAAGACCCTCTAGTACTAGTTCAAGAGCATCCATTTCTAGTGGAAACCCTCTTTCCAAATGTAGTCCACTTGGAGCACTATTCTTAGTGCACTGGGAGGCACCCTCTTATCGAATCCACAAAGCAAATTCATTATCACTGAACCCTCGTAGGTGAGTGTTTGTATTTGTTCCATCGACTGATATGAGCTATGAAATGGGGAATTAGATTTCCTTTTCTATTTTATTCTTCCCAAAAGTGTTCATATTTTTCTTGATTTCCTACATTATTAGCAAGTATGTGCCTTGTGTGTGAGTTAGGGTTAAATTCAACAATCCATTTTCAATAATTCATAAATTTTCTTTACTCATGACATTTACAATCTACAATTAGGTTAAATTCCTTAAAAATAATCAACATTTTAGTGACCTAACCAATGGTAGTGCCATATAACCTGAACCATGCATGCATGAAATAATTAATAGAAATTTAGTTACTAGAAGCATACCTGGTTTCATTGATGATACAATTGTTTGAACATAGATCAAAACCCTTGGTAGTTGTGTTCTTTAGCTTCCCAAGACTTACCCTTATTTGCTTGCCACAATATTGGTTTTAATTATTTGGTGTCCTTTCAGGTGAGTAATTTGGTGCAAGGTGGAGTGTTATGAAAGCAACTGCATGCTCAAGGTGGTGCCAAGTATGTGTGCTATTTACCACCTTAATTAAATTATTTTTCTATATTACATTAATTATCTTGAATAAAGGTAAAATCATGGTAGATTAGGGTTGAAATCATGAAATCTTTGGTTCTTGTGTAGGGGCCCACCATTTGAGAAGAAATCATAACATATGGCTGACATGGCACACTTACGTGTCACTTTAAATCTTACGGTGCAAAAGGTCTCAAGGGAGATTCCCATCTTGGATACTTAACAATTAACAATCAATCAAGGTTTGAATCATCCAATACCGAGCCTTGAAGAATTATTGGGATTCAGGACTTTTACCTACCAAGTTGATGAGAACCAAACACAAAGGAACACTCGAGACTAGGTGCAAGTGAGACCAAATTGGATCAAAAAAAAAATTGCAAAAAAAAATTCCGACCTTCGGTTCCAAAAAAAGAAAAGCCACTATCAGGCTAGCCAAGAAAGAGAGGGGGAAACACACATTGGGACAATTTTATATGAGTGACAACTTACCAGGTGCAATGAATAGTGAAGAAAAAAGTGAAACTTGTAGAAGATACAACATCCCTAGAGCAATGACATCGATACTTGGGACCCAGGGGTCTGGTTAGTTGATAAGTCTGGGAAAAGATTTACAAAAACTTAAAGTCCAACAAAGCAAGAACTTAAGCGGGGGTCGGGCAAGTTGGATCAAGAACTCACCATTTTACCATTTCCTCAAAAAGTAGCACACCAAAGCAAGTGAAAGGAAAAGGAAGGGGAAAAGAAGCAGTAGAAAAAGGGGGTCAACATTTTGCTGAAGAGAAAAATGGGGCATGTTGTGAGACCATACAACAACTAGAAACCGAAAAAACCAAACAAAACAATAGAAAGTCAATTATGGGCTTAATAACCATGCTTCAAATTTTGGCAGTCCTTAAATTATGAATATTCAGACCCTCATTCCAACATTGCCTTTTCACTTTTACCAGCATACAAGATTAAATTTTACTGAGCTCACGTGTGTGCAAATGATTTATTTTTCTACAATAAATTCAGAGCATAATAGGTGTTTGCATTGACCTACATAATTTGGTAATTTAATTTTAAGCCAACCTTGGATAGAGCCTTGCTGCCAGTCAAGCGTCCATAGCCCCAACAATTTTGTCTCTATAATTCCCCCAAACATAGCTCTATTGCCAATAAAGCATCCATAGCCCCGATAGAGATATTTGGATAGCCTAAAGAGTTGAATTTTCTTTTTTGATATTTCTTTGATATTCATTTTTTCATTTTTTTCATTTGATATTTCTTTGTAAGCTCTTTTGCTTCAATTTATAGGCAACAAAGCCCACTATTAGGTTGGGAACTACAATGATAGCAAAGGATACCTTTTTATTTTTCACTTAATGTAAACAAATGCTATCCCAAATTTAGTAGAATGATGTAGGTATGGGCATTTATGGCTCATCATCAATTGAATGATTTATGTGAATAAAAGTGAATGAATCTGAACAATTCCCCAATCATCTATAATGAAAGAACCGTTTTCAGTTAAGACATGAATGAAACTTCCATAATTGATGTTCTATTATTTTTATTTCCTTTGAAGGTTGTTAACTATCATATATCTCAACAATACAAAACCCCAAAAAGAAAACAAAACAAAAGAAAGCACAAAAAACAACCCTTAAGAAAGAAAAAAAACTCTTTGCATACTATTTACATACTTACAACAAGGACCGATGACCAATGCTAGGCTTGAAAATAATTCTTCAGGAATTGTCCATTGATAGGCAATGGAACATCCTCTTTGGTTAAAGTTTTAAGCCTATAAGTGATGTCGCCTAAGATTTCAGATACTTGGTAAGGACCAATCCATAACTTGTCAAACTTACCATGCTCACCCTTACACTCATGGGATTTGTCCCAATATAGGACTAAATCAAATATTTTGAAGGTTTTCAATCTAGCCCTTTTGTCGAACCAATGCTTTACCATAGATTGGTGCCTAGAAAACTGATCTATTGCTCTAGTACGATTTTCTTCTAAATGCATCAGCTATTTCAACCAAGCTTTAGTTTGGTCATCTAGTCCAATACTCTTGAGAGAATTTCCAAGTAGGAATATTCAAATTTATAGGAAATATAGGATTTATTCCATAAACTAAGTGGTAAGAGGATTTCCCTAATGCAGATTTAATCCTAGTATGATCTACCCAATGGGTGAATTTCAATAGGGAATGCCATTCCCTAGGATTCTTTTCAATTAGCCTTCTAATTATATCTATCAGGTTCTTGTTCGATGAATCTACTAATCCATTTCCCCATGGGTAATAATTAGAAGAAAATTTCAATGTTATACCATATTTAAATTCCCAATTAGAAAATTTTAATGAGGAAAAGGCGAGGCCATTATCACATACCAAAGCATACTGTAGTCCAAACCTAGTAATAAAATTTTCCTCCAAGAATTTAATTACCACCTCTATGGTGCATTGCTTACTATGGCAGGCTTTAGTCCACCTAGTGCAATAATCAATAGCAATTAGTACAAACCTATGGCCTGTGGAAAACAATGGGTTAATTGTGCCAATGAAGTCCAACCCCCATTGTAAAAAAGGGAACATCCCCATTATCCACAATATCTTGACATGTGTAATAGTTCTTTATGTGCTCATAGGTGTCTTTGAAAATAGTCGCCCAGTAGTAGTCGATTCTCAAAATGAGGTGTGTAGTAGCCAAGGGCACTCCGTGAGCTGTGCCAAATCTATCATGTAGTTCCTGAAAAAGTTCACTTGCTTATCTCTTATTTAAACATCTCAAGTAAATTCCTTCATGATTTCTCTTAAATGGAACCCCTCCTTTAATCATATAACTCTAGGCCTTAATTTTTAGGGAAATTCTTTGATTCCTTTGCATATGGTCTAGATAATTGTTGCTAACCATATAGGACCATATATATAAATAACAATCATCTTGGTCTTCTACATCCAAAGTATATTATTGGATAGAAATTTGTAGATCAATCTCAACAATAGATTTAACTAAGGCTTTCTCACCAACTAACTTCATGGGTATGATTTGTAAATAAAATTCTTGCAAGATCATAACCCATTTAGCTCTTTTTAAATCTGAGCTTGCTCTGTGTCAGTAGCATTTTTATTGACATCAGATATAATTTCCTTGACTATACTTCTATGAATGTAGTGTCAGAATTTTCTTACTGCCTTGATTAAAGAAAAAGCTTGTTGCTCAATATCCATATACTTCAGCTCTACTTCTTTAAAGGAGAACTCATGAAATAAATTGTCTTTTATTCTTTATTTTCACCCCTTTATGTTAGTGAAAATGCACATGTGTGGCAAAAATAAAAAGAGTAAAAATAAAAGGGTTTAACGTAATCCAAAATTACCAGCACCGGTGCTTCTGTGATTGCAACTTTCATATTTTTGAAGGTGAGCTTAGTCTCATTTGTGCACTTGAATTTTTCATGTTTCTTCAAAATATCATTGAGTGGTTTCACTATCTCAAAAATATTATTATAAACTTCTAGATGAAATTGATCTTGCTGAAGTATGAATTTAACTCTTTCTTACTTCCCGGGGGCTACAACTTGAGTAAGACACTCACTCGATCTAGGTCTAGTGAAATACCTCTTTCAAAAATAATGTGTCCCAATAGTTTTACTTTAGTCACCTCGAAAAATACAATTCTTAGGATTCAATAAAACTCCATATGTTTCATAATTCTACAATATTTCTTTAAGATCATGAACATGATCTCCTCTATTCTTAGAAAATACTGTGAGGTTTTCCATGTATATAATAATGCACTTTCCCACTAGGTTTGGGAAGGCATAATCCATAGCTCTTTGGAATGTGGCTTCGATATTTTATTAGTCCAAGCAACATTCGTCTGTAAGAGAAAGTTCCCCACTTTGTGGTGAATGATGTCTTCATCCTATCCTCCTTCATGACCATTACTTGGTTATACCTAGAAAATCCATCCAAGAAGGACATCATCTGTGAATCATTAAATTTTTTTAGCACTTTTTCCAATGAAGTTAGGGGATAGTTATCCTTTTCAAACACCTTGTTAAGATTTCTGAAATCCACACATAGCCGAATGTCTCAATTCTTCTTTTTGATGGGCACTAAATTTTCCACCCAAGTAGAATGTCTGATAGGAAAAAATGTTTTTGATGGAAAGGCTTTGCATCATGATTTAATGAAGTTGTATGAGTAATAATGGAAGTGTCATATGTCTTCAAATCTTCGTATGCCCATGCTACAACTTTCTAGTAATCCCTGAGTGCTTACACAATATTTATTCATTCTTCCTCAGTACATACCTTCCCTATAAAAACATTCTTTAGATCTTCTTTAGTATTTAGAGTATAGAATTCAGATTGTCCCCCATCAGTTTTAGGCAGGTATTTCTACTCAATTATCCGATCCATGTCAAATATTCTTTCTAGTTCAATTATTCCCTTTGAAATATTATTATCTTTTGCTTGAGATAATTATTTATCTTGAATTTTTCCATATGGGCGATCTATTTCTTCAATTATATGTGCCTCAAAGATTCCAGTATTAGTGATAAATTCTAGAATGTGATGGTCATATTTGAATACTTTCAAGTTAGTAACATTATATGGAATTGAGGGAAATTTCACTGGCTTGATAGTAAACCTTCTCAAATCAGAAGCATCTATCGATTCTAGAGCACTAGCAATAGTAGCCAAAAAATCTGCTCTCTAATTGAATCTTAATGGGATATGAGTGATATCAAAGGCATCAAACTTTTCTATCAGGTCCCACACTCGATGTTGATAACTCAACAGGAGTTTGTAATGACAAATGTATTAATTTTGGACTTGCTTGACCACCAGTTCCAAGTCACCAAAAACCTTAAGAATTTTAAATTTCTTCTTGATTTCAAGCATCAAACCGTGGATGAGGGCCTCATATTTTGCCACATTATTAGTACATTGAAATTATAATCTATAGGCAGCAAGAAATGACTTACCTTGGGGACTAATGAGCTTAACCCCAAATCCAATTCCTTGTTTCAATTTTGACTCATCGAACCTAAGGGTCCAAGTTTGATCCTCAACAACTTTGACCTTAGAGTTTTTAAGAATTGATAAATTAATATTTTTAGTCTACATTGCCTATGTTTTATCTTCAAGTGTTTCACATCCAACCCTATTAAGAGTTGTATTTTCCTAAAAGTGTTGATCTCCAACTCTATGAATGATCTCTAAGAACATCACACAACTATCCTCTGAATGTGTAGAGTTGTGTAACCTACACCAACCTTGAAACAACAATTTTTTAGGGAATCTTTAGTTTTCTTTCTCTTTCGAGCTTCTTTAGCAATATTCTTCTAGAATTTGTCTAAATGACTTCCTTCGCCTTCAGAAGAATCATAATATGATTCAACTAACATGGCCATCTTGGGAGTTATCTGATTATGCTTTTCAAAATTACGCATGAAAAATTATTCTATCTTAAAACCAGAACTGCTGATTCCATATACTCTTGGTTCTACATCTATGTATATAACTTCATTTTTCTTGTTGTAATTCATGATCATATGTTTCATACACAGTTCTCTCTCAATCCTAATCTGATTAGGGACTCCTTTCTAGGGCAACCACATGTGTGAAAAAATAGTAGTGATATATCCGTTCAAATTCTTTGACCAATCTTTGCTCAATAACATCTCGTAAGTGTCTAGTATCTGGACCAATTGGATATCAATATAATACTGAATCCTGGGGTGTGATGCTAATTGCATATGGATGCTAGTTAATTTCTTGACTACGTTTACTTTGGTTTTATCTAGTTGAGTAACTTTCTTTAGGGAATTCATCGGGGTTAGGCCTAAATTTTGACATATGGACAAAGGCATCAAATTGGTAGATGCTCTAGAATCTACCAAGAAATTATGAATATTTTTACCAAATATTCCCAATGTTAGCAAAAATGGTTGGGATTCTCTCTTTCCCTTATAGAAAACTACCTGTGCATTCACCATAGGAACTATGTTTTTTTCTTTTTCCTTAATAGATTTGTCCGTCATTTGCATCTCTTTACTGAGCATGCTTTCTTTGGAAAATTATTCTAATGTATTCAAGAAAGCTTTCCCGATTACATGTATTTTAAGCAATTCTGATAGAGATAGGTTAATTTTTACCTTTGTGATTTCTTTTGCCAAATAATTGGTCAAATTGTTTTGATAGGTAGATTATATGTTTCCACCCCATGAACTATTCAACAAATTAGTGTATTGCGAGGTCACCTTGGTTAACCCTAGAGTGTTACTTAATTTTTCATCAAATGGAGTATTGAAGTTGTTAGGAAAAATTGAGGTGGTCAAGGCCCTTTGAATTTACTTCCACCATTGGTATTACTCCTTAGGTTGTAGCTGTGTCCTTTTGGATATTGTTGAAAAGCATGGATTTCATCAAATTCAATCTAAGGCTCATTTTCATCTAGGTAAGGAAACATGTAGGTTTCCAAAGTCATGGTTGAACTAAATTCTTCCTCATAGGTATGAATCCTAGCAATGACTGGTGGCTCAAAACATTTGTAACTGTCAAGGACTAAAGCAGAGTCATATTTGACCAAAACTAACTCATTCCTGTTGACAAAAAATTCACTCACATCAACAGTGTCGAATAAAAAACCCCCACAGACAAACAGTGAACAAGCCTATTCTTCTTGAAAGATATGGAACAAGACAATCTCAAAGGGGAAATCTACCTAAACAGAACAAAAATATTGACTCAGTTTAATCCCAAGTCTCCAGTAATCAGGTCATGATCATCCTAGGCTCGCCTTCGAGTATGATGTGAATTTTTCATTAATCTCAAAGGGAATATATTTGTTAAAATCATATTTATAATAGACACTGAGTTTTCAATTTGGATCTCAAGAACAATTATCATGAAACTAAAATATTTGAAATAATATTTTATGAACATCAACAATTTCATTTGCTATCACTTAAGCAGATTGAGCTTTAAGCATTCAACAATTTTACATAAAATGAAATATTTTCAATAAATTCCATTCATTCATCTATTTTTTGGAACATTTTCAAAGAATTTAAGCATCTATTCTAAATAAAGCATAAAAATACTAAAATTAAAATTTCTCCTAGTTATTCTCCATGCATGCCCCAAAGAATTAATTAAATGAAAGAAAACTGCTTTATACTTCACCAAAGTGCTTCATAGCTACATACAAAATGGTGCGAGCTTTTAAAGAGAGGGTTTTAGTTTGGACACCCAACAGTTTTTGTATACACCCTTAAACACCATGGTATATCGGCTTGTTCATCTGAACTAGAAAAACTAGCTACAAAAGATTCATGAGATAGGTAGCTATCAAAATGGCCATGATATTAATCAATGTCTATGTGCATACAAGTTTTTAGACTAGAATGATTTAGAAAATAGGAAAAAAGAACAAAACTAAAATAAGTTTTGGTTCTTCTGACATCCACAAATTCTGAACATAAAATGAAAATAAAGCAGCAAATAGAATTTTATAGAGACAAGGCCACAAGATTTTAAACTTAAAGTCTTTTAGAGAATTAAAAAAAACAAATCAAAAGGTAGCATGTGACAAATACTAGCTGTCATTTAGAACATTCCAGCCGAAGTCAAAGATTTGACTTTGTCAACAACACTTTTCGTTCCTTACTTTGGTATGCAATAATTCACATAAAATAAGGCTATCGATATTCTTCTAAATACCGGACAAGATACATCCACCAGGACCATGAACAACCTACAAAATTACAAAACAAATGCTATCGTAACACCTCTGATATTTGGTATCTTTCATCACTCAAGACTTGGGCTTGGACTCTTTTCTTTGTCTTTATTTTCTCGATACTCTCAAAAAGCTCCCAATGCTTGATGCATACGATCCTTCGAAACTCCCTGTATAGCTTTCCAAGTAAGCTTAATCTTGGTATATTCTTCTGATACCTGAAGTATTATATCATTTCTCTGCACTCTGTCTATTGCATATTTATCTATAATGTTCCTGCACTATATGATCTCATCAATAACTTCCCACGTTAATAGCTGAATAAGGTCTCTGTTTATTATTTTGATCCATTCTTTGAAAGCTTGAGCTTCCTTACCCTCCTGTCCTAATGTTTGAGGATCACAACTTTGACGTGCTAACAATTCAATAAAATATTGATATTTGTCAAGCAATATTTTACTTTCCACGGTGACTTTTTCAAATCCTTCAACACATTATATCAACATGTCACCTTCCCACTTTAATTGTTTCTTCCGTTTTTCTGGCAATATGACTTCTTGTTCTGACATTACATTTCCTTGTATGAAACCTTGGACATCCGTGTATATTAGAATTTCTATATATTGCTTCTCAATATTAATTTGTTCTTGACGAACCCTGCATTCACTTTCAAAGCCCTTAGATTTTACAAACCAATGATATGCTTCCTTATATTTCCCTATTGCATCTATGATAAATTCTTCTCCCTATTTTATCCAGTATTCAATCCATTCTTCAAATACATTTATTTTATGGTGAACCGCTGCAATTGCATCCACCTACTCTTGTGACATTAATACTGGATGTTGGGGCAGTTTTGTTTGCACTTGACCGAATAGAGTTAGAGATTTTATAAAATGTTCTAAGGTAGAAACACTTTCTTTCAATTATCTTTTATTATTTTTGTATTTTTGTACTCTAGCAACAATGACATCCAAATTCACTTTTATTTCATCCAACTCTTGCTTCCAAGATGAGTGTCTAGAAGATTAATACTTGTTATCTTATACTCCTTAGGAATTATTTATTGTCTTTTTCAGCTATTGGAGTAGCTATATGGATGGTTCTATTACCATCTGCATTCTTTTGTATGACATGCTTTGCTTTAGCTCTGCACCTAGGCTTTGGAGTATCTATTTCTTGTACAAAAATGTTAAGATCCAAAGGTAATAATTCTACTTCCATTGGGGAATCTAATTACCTAATCAAACAATTAGGTGCATTATTATCTAAATCTACCTCTGTAATATTACTTTGTTCTTGATGTTCAGTGAATTCAAGAATTTCTTTTCTTATTTCTTCAACTTTATCTACTATTTCTTCTGAAATAGGAACCTCTTTAAGAATTTTTGGCATAGGGTCGGGATTGTTAAGATTTGACACTGTCTCCTCTGTTTGGAGACTTACATTCTCCTGTCTATCAAAATGTTCAATACTAATCTATTGAGAATTATCTTCTTCATTCTCTGCTACACTAGGGTTTTCTTCATTTTCAACTTCTTCACTCTGAATCTATGTAGTTTATTTTTCAACTTTAGTTTCAACCAAATCTTCTTCTGATTTTCCAAAGACCTATGATTGTTCATTATCATTTAGCACATTCCCAAGCAAAGGCTGGGAATCAAAAGTATCTTCAATAATTGTTTCATCAATAGGATCCTGTTCTGCAATCTCTTGTGTTCCCATCTCAAGAATATCAAGATTCCCCGCTTTTGAGGTGAGTGTTCCTTGTATGAATTCTTCCTCAACATTTATAAGGGAAAACCCCATATCAAGGATTTATTTCACCATTGGTTGTACCATGGGTTTATCTTTGTACTTATTTTCTTTCACTTTCTCCCACATGGCACCCCATTTATCAATTTGTTCTTTAATTTTGGCGTCATCTGTCTCAAAAATTTCATCCAAGGCCATAGGAGTTCTTCCCAATGTTTGCTTCACATTATCCATGTTAAAAAATGGAGAAGAAAAAAATAGTGCTACAACTCTTTGAGATATAGACCTTGTCTATGTACCAACATTTTCTGTTACTCCTGTTTCTTCTTCCATAACCAAATTATTTCTTGGTTTTGTTCTAGAGGAGGATGCACCTTTAGTTCTTACTTTTGATTTATCTTTATTTGATTTTTCATCCCCCCGTTTATCAGATGGTTTCATTGGAATCTCAGGATTTGAAACCTCAAGAGTTTTCTCTTCAATTCTTATACTAGGAGCCACTTTACTAGTTCTCCTTTTCTTTTTATCAGATTCCCCACTCTCAAATGCAGTTTCATTTCTTTGTTTTCTCTTCCTATATTCTAAGAATGTGGGTTCAATTCCCCTTTCTCTCAAAGCTTTACAAAAATCATTTATCCAGTGTTTAGTATGTCATAAAACTGGTACAAATAACTCATCAATTGACATTATTTCTTCACCCTCATAATCTGGGTATGGAATAGGTTCATCATACACCCTATTCTAATTATAGGCTTTATTCAATACTTCTCTATCATATTTTTCTAGCTGATCTAGAATATCATGAAGCATTAGAATCCAGGCATATTTTGAAGACAATATTTCATATTTTCTTATCCTTACTCTATGCTCATATTCACAATTAGGCCAACAATCTTGTAAATGTTGGATATGAGCATGATAACCACTAATAGTCTTGGCAATGTTCCCTTCTGGATCATAATATATTCTCTGAAGTGGAAAAACTCAAAATCATATGTTTTCAATTCTTCCTCACACAAGTCAAACAACCTTATTGCATTGCATTTGTAATTCCCTAACACTATAGGAAATCTGAAAGAAGCCTTCTTGTAGGCTTTGTTATAAAGGGCCTGACATGGTTTCAACTATCTCACCAATTCTAATAAAACAATCTTATCTGTTGGGTAACTAGGCAACATAAATTGATGTCCATCAAATCCTTCCATCTTGATGTAGGAAAATTTGGGGAATTGAATATACCAGCTTCCCATTGGTTTAATAACACTTTATGCTTCCAAGGACAATATTTTGGCTTTACAACCTTCCATCATTCTGACCAACTTCATGGAGAACACATCATTAACTCTCCTTTAATTATCTTTATACCCATGGATAGTGATCCGGGATAAATGAGCATATATCAAATTGTTTCCAACTTGCCTACCTAGAGTACCAACCCTTTTCAACCCTTGTTTGCTTGCTCTCATAGCGCACGAATAAATGACATATGAAGACAAATAGAAACACTTGGTTTTGGAAAATTCCTTTATCTATTCACATAATATGTCAGTAATAAACTTGATGTAACTTAAAAAATCTGCCCTACAAAATTTTACTAATCTTGCCTATTTTCCTGGTTTTCCATGGTGTATTCTCTATAAAATGGTCTTTGAAAGGTCTAGGGTTAGGGTTTTACCACTATTTCCAAGTATTTATGTAAAACCCCATTTTCATATCTAATACCATAGATTTTTTATATTTGGTCATTACTTTTTGAGGGGACTTTAAAAAAACTTAAGTCCCATCGTCCCGTCTAGGCCTTGTCCCTTTCTGATCTATCATTATATTTTCCTAGGGTCAGTTTTAATTTTTCCTAAGTCTAGGGTGACCCCATGTCCCTTTTAAAAATGACTTCATGTTAGTGAATACCATCGACCTAGTTGTGCCCCCTTTAATTTAATAAATGTTTTATATTTTTTAGAGGGGTTGTTTGATCTTAGCTGCTCCTCACCATCCCGTGATGACCCCACCATAGGGTAACTTATGATCATGATATCATGGGTGGGTGCCACTTGAAACAACTGGTGAAGCTGAAAGAACATTGGGAATGTTTTAATATATTAAGCCGACTTTAATACATTAACCAACGGGTTACTAAGGCGGGTATAAAATGCACATGTTTCAAATGGGAAGAGATGTTTTAATCTTAGTAGAAAAGGTGCTTGATTTTTAAGGTCAAGGTTAGCAGCCATCTGAACAAGCAAGATCGTTGATGATTGAGATCTATGGTTTCTTGCTATCACACAATCGGAAGTTGCAGGATGGTTAGTGATTGTGATATCAAGGGGAAGAAGACATGTGGATTTCCTTGACGACGCAAGGAGGTGTTGGGCCATTTTCTACGGTGGAAGTCAATGTCAGACTGACTAAGCATGATCGTTAGATGATCCAACCAATATGATGATAAACAAGTAATATTCAAACCTACATCAAATATAATTGGAGCCATTGGTGAAGCGCACGAGCAAGATTTAATGGTGGACGAGATGTATTCTTGCCTGATTTGATTGAATAAATGAATTGTTTCCCTATTTCATGGTCACAAAAGCATTCAAGGAATTTCATAGAGTAGTTTTAAGATCCAAGGAGGAATTCATGAGCTATTATAGTGAGGAATTAGGGTTTCTACAAGATAGAAATCCATAAGTTGAATTCTGCATTTCCTAATGGAATTTTAGCCGAAATTTAGGAGAATTTGCTGTGTGATTATTGGGGAATTGTTGAAATTTGTATTAGGGATGTAATTGAGTCAAAACTTATTTGAAATTGCAAATTACTTGTTTTTAATTTTGCACCCTTGAAAAGCCCTAGTTTGTTTAGGGTCTGTTATTTAAGTAAACCCTAGCTTGTCCAAGATGGTATCGTCAAAGCACCATTCTGGCCAAATTGATTATTTGAAAAGGGACTCGTATGATGATTTCTTAGATCAATTACCATTTTTGACAAATAATAGAAGAAAGGGGCAGGTCTTAATGTGAGGAAAAACCCTTGGGGAGGGGTTAGTGTATAATTTCTCTAATGTAGTTGATGCTAGGGTACTGATGAAGGGTTTGGAAATGTTCAAACTATGGTTTGGACAAAGAAATTTTCCCCACCCATTCTCAAATGGTTGGATGTGTGACATGGGAAATTGGTGGTTCCCAATGTGTTTCTTGATGTGGATTTACTTAGGGCAGTGGCCTCAAGGTATGATCCTGTCACATGGGTGGTCATGGACAATGATGTAAGGGTTCTGCTGAGTATTAATAGAGAGGAAATTCAACAGGTTTTTGATTTGTCTGAACCCAATGATTTTTTAGTCCCTATTGAGCTTGAAAAGATGAAGCAGGAATATCAGACAATTAAACCTCTTTTGAGAGTTAAGATGCTCCCACCTCATTTGGCCAAGGCAAGAGGTTCGAGAGTTCATATCAACCCTAGTGATCAGGAGCCTTTAAGACTGGACATTTTTTCTAAACACTTCCTGGCTACCTTCTATTAACTATGCCAAATATTGGGATTTATCCCTAACACTGTGATGTCAATATAATTCATGTTCATGGGGGTGCAAATACAACATCCAAATTTCTCTATAGTTTATGATTTTTCTTCTTTCCTAGCTCAGAAAATACATGAAGGGTTAGTGGGGCTACAACACAATAACAAAAGCACACCTTTTTATTGGTATTCTATGATCATGCATATGTTTTTGTTCAAGAATGCTGATTTATTCTCTAAGAAAATGAAATTGAATAGATATGTCAATGAAGAAAGGTTGCTAGTATAAGTTTGGACTGCTGACCTTTCATATAACAGAGAAGGTGCTAGCTATATACAATTTGATAACTATTTCGCATCAAGACTTAGAGCAAGGTTGATGGTAAATTTACCCAAGGTTCCTATAGAATTGCATGATTTTCGTAGGCCCAAGGAGAGGAGGCTTGATTTGAGGATTTTCCATAATTGGGGTGATATCATCCCATATCCAATCAACGCTATTTTGAGTATATGGATTTCAGGGAGCTCCACACATCCTGCCTTACAATGTGCCACCAAGGATTGGATTTGCTGAGGTAATGAGG